>CM065120.1:5280000-5322500 GCA_033026305.1 Cirrhinus molitorella
CAACCCATAAACAACACACTAGATCTCCTCCGCAATGCACTGTTCCTCACATATGCTTCGGTCAGCTATAGTTTCGAAAATGATAGAATGTAAGGTTTTTGAACCAAACAAGCCAAATCTATTAAATACGCCTTATTCTTTTTAATTTATGCTGCAGCTGGTTTTCGATAAGAAGCTTATGTTTAATTACATCACAATGAATAATTCCTCAGTGTCATGCATGAAAAAAGTTACTGGAGTATGTTCTCCGTCACTTATTGTTATACAGTTGGCTTCAAACACTCTGAAAAGCATCCAATCCACTTTGTGAAATCTTGCATGCACATCACACAATGATCTCCCGTCGCTGTAATGCACTTTATTCCTGCTTTGAGCTTTTACTCCCACAGTTGTGCTTCTTACAGGTCCAGCGAGAGTAAAATCTCCATACGGCTTAGTTGTTCAACCACACATTAGTCTCAGTCTCAGACGTCACACCCACAGACCGCCCACAGTCCGGTCAATGACCGCTCGGCGCATATCAAACACAAAATTGCAAAGAACTTCAATTGGATGGCTTTTTTGCAACTTCCAGAGTTAAATCTTCCTAGAGTTTTTTTTTTTTTTTTTTTTTTTCTTACAAATCCTGTAAGAAAATTGTAAAAAATAATAATAATAAAACAAATATGTATGTTCTTGCTTGTTTTTTGGAGCTATATCTGTGAACATATCAATAATTATTACATTTCAGATAAACCATTACTAAAATACCACATTTAAATAAATTGAGTTGTGATTTGTCAATTTACATCTCTTCCTGTATAATTTAGTTTAATTTATATACATTTATGTATTGCTTTATTGTTCATTATTTATTTGCTTTCTTATAGTAATATTTTTAACATTTTATTTATTTTTTTTATAATATTAGTTTTTATTTTTTAGGTTTTTTTATTGTTATGTGCCTTTGTCATTGTATTTATTTGTATTTTTAGATATTATCTATCTATCTATCTATCCATCCATCCATCCATCCATCCATCCATCCATCCATCCATCCATCCATCTATCTATCTATCTATCTATCTATCCTTTATTTCAGCTGAAGAAAATGACTTTTAATAGGTTTAGTTTTCATTAAAAATAGCAACACTGGTCTATTCTTAGGCAGAAGAAACCACAATACATACATTACGCTGTAGTCAAAAGTTGCATAAGTCACATATACAATGCAATCAGATCCTAAATAGGTCTATGAAACCAAAAGTATATCTTTGTTGCTGTATATATCTAAACTTAGTCACATATTCTGCTGGGAGGTTCGGTCTAAAAATGTATCTTCCCATTTGACATATTCATCATCTCTGCATTGCTACATTGCTTATGAGTCCAGGATCCATGATGTTCTTTAGCAGAGATGGGGGGGGAGGGGGTGTCAAATGAACTCTGAGATAAATAGGTTCCTTAAGACCTCTTTTTCACCATGAGAGACTAAGACTGTATGTGTATATATGTGTATAGGCTATGCCTATATGTATATGTGTGTGTGTGTGTGTGTGTGTGTGTGTGTGTGTACTATATATATATATATATATATATTGGATCAGGGTCAGACTGAAGATGGAGAACATATGAGCTGAACAATATACCCCAGAAGGTCAAACCGACTTCATTTTCTCATGAAAATTGAAGAGGAAAATAGGTACGCCTTCCATACCACCACGTTAAAGGCCGAGAAGGCTCATCAAAGTGCTCTCAATATCTGAAAAGCTTGACTTGTTTGATCGTGTCCTTCAGTGAATGAGCATTCTAGACAGATCCATCAGTCAGCGCGTGTTTGTATTTACCCACCAGATGAGTAGATAAGAAAACAGAAAAAAAATAAATACATCATTTTTTAAATTTGAGCGCTTCGAGGCAGAGGAAGGGAAAATAGGTGTTTGCAGCGTGACATTTTAAGACACTTTGAAGTTGAAGGTGATTACATAAACTATCGCCAGGTTTGTAGCATAGCTTGCATGACCTTATTTTCGCTCCTTTTCTTCTCCCGTTTCACAGAATGAGAAACACCTGTGAAAGACTGTCAGAGGCCACATAAAGCACCTCTTTGATGGACTTCCTGTCTGTGCTTGGGCATCTCTCTGTGTTACTGAACACATGAGTTAGTAGGACTTCATTAAAACAGCTGCAGTGTCATTTGTCAGCTGGAACGCTTGACAGTTTCTGAGGTAATATTAGCAACTAGAATCTTACATTTTTCAAAGATAAAGTGCTGCTTGTTCAGGGAGAACGACAGAAAAAAAAAACAATAGATATGAAAAACAGATAGGAAAGACAGACAGATATACAGACAGACAAACAACAGACAAACAGACTGACAGACAGATGAACAACAGACGGACAGACAGACAGACATACAGACAGACAAAAGGACAGACAGACAGACAAAAGGACAGACAGACAGAAGGATAGACAGACAGACAGACAGACAGACAGACAGACAGACAGACAGATAGATAGATGATAGATAGATAGATAGATAGATAGACAGAAGGACAGACAGACAGACAGACAGACAGACAGACAGACAGACAGATAGATAGATAGATAGATAGATAGATAGATAGATAGACAGATAAATAAATGAACAACAGAGAGACTGATGGACAGACAGACAGACAGACATATGGATGAACGACAGATGGATAAACAGACAAATATAGGTAGGTAGGTAGATAGATAGATAGATAGATAGATAGATAGATAGATAGATAGATAGATAGATAGATAGATAGATAGATAGATAGATGTAAATGTCATATTCCAAAACTACACTTTAAATTCCACAAAGACAGACAAAAATGCGATATAAAACTCAGCAAACAAAACGCAGAAGAAAGAAGCGGTGGGTGTTGATAAGTAAAAGTAATGGGTCATTTAAAACGTGTGCTGTTCTTGTGAAAGTGGGAGGCAGCACGCTAAAACATCCAACTTCGAATCTTTCACAACAGGAGATTATAGCTGACATCCCTGCGTGTGCCCCAGCGGAGTCCTCGCACCGCACTCCTCTTTGTCTGACACTGTCGCCCGGCAACCGAGGGGCACGTGACTGTACCCTGGTGCTATCCTGGAGCAATTTGCGGCTGTCGCATCTGGACTAGGCCTCATTAGAACTGTGAAGAGACCTCTATATTATGAAACACACTGTTTATTACAAACATAATGAGAGCAGCTAACAGTTTATACTACAGTTTAACCGGATACAGAAAATTAATTTAATTCGGTCACACCTATCAATAGATTCAAATTAAATTCATTAAATAAATTACAATTAACATTATGTGTAACTTTTTTATAATAATAATAATAATAATAATAATAATAATAATAATAATGGAAATAGGGTAAGTTGATGTTAAATTGAACAAATTCATTTATATATATATATATATATATATATATATATATTTATTTATTTTTTTATTTATTTATTTATTTTTTTTTTATATGTGAATGCATTAAAACATAAAGGCACTGCAAAATCAACATGAAATCCAAATGAACCCTATTTACTTTCTAACGACATTCCTGGTCTTATTGTGCATGACTCAGGTGTTATTCCTTGCTAAGCTTTAATGATAATTAAATTGCACCATACAATGATTTCAGATGACTGTATGTTTGGTAAATGTTTCATTTGGATTAGATTTATAAAGCCATTTAGAGGGCTTTATAAAATAAAGCATGCTTAAGCCTACTTTGAAGAATAATGCTGCCTTTTTTATGTCAAATTAGGTAAATGTGTAAACACACTTAGCGGTGTTAATTTAATTAATCTCAAAAGTCAACACATTACTTTTGGCAGCCCTAGGACCTATTTTACGGGGTTCAACATGAGCTAATGCTAATAGATGGTATGTCAACTTGATGTCTCTTACGAGTGTACATGGCTACACAGCTGTATGATCCTGTGACGCATAAGGTCGTGCCAGTACATGAATTAGACCTCACATGCCTCAGAGGTGATGGATGTCATCATATCGCTACTTAATATGTAGAGACAACTATAAGTATGCCTTTTGTTATTTCAAACAATTTTTGAGCATCACAACCAGCCAGATATACAGCTGATGACCTCTTGGAAGAACAATAAACTAGAATGCATTCAAAAGAGCTACAGACAGAAATATGATGAGATAAGGTCGACCTTAATATGTGTAATCTGTCAGAAAACCCCTATTAATCTTTGTCAAACAATTTGCCTATTAATCTTAGCATTGGCAATCAAAAATGACACTATAATAAATACTCATCACATGAAGCAAGAGACATTTGACTGCACATTTGACATTGACATTATATCTAAAAATATATGAGGATAAGTCACATGACTGCCAGTGTATTGCAGTTCAAAAGTTTGGCTAGATTTATGTATTTTACTTCTGTACTTCCAAGTCGTTATGCCTAAACTGACTTATGTCTCTTGACATCTTACTGGCACTTTAGTCATTACAATGGCAACCAATGTAGAAACACACTGAATACTGACTGCCTGAACAATCTGATCTGATTTCATTACTTGCAAAATGACAATGCAGAAAGTCAGGCTTAAAGACTGCATCTGAAAAACAATCAAAAGTTTGGGTTCTGAAGACTTTTTTAAAAATGTTTTTGAATACTACTACTACTGCTACTAATAATAATAATAATAATAATAATAATTATAATGTCCTTCCTGTGCTTTCTTTTTCTCTTTCTTTCTTTCTTTTAGTTTAAGCATCATTAAAAACAAAACTGGCTTCTGTTGCTCTATTTATTTCTTTATTTTTTTTTTCTTTTGTAAAATCATATAATTATTTCCTCATGGGTGTATGATAATTACATTTGGAGCAGACTCTCTATGATTCATCAATTAATAAGTCTGCTAAGTGGGATAAATAGAGAGTATAAATAAAACACACATATATAACTGTTATTATGCCATTATTTACTCATGTCATTCTGAACAGTAATGACTTTTATGTTTTTTACGCAACACAAAATAATATGTTTTATAGAATGTTCATGCTGCCTTTTTCCATATAATGAAAGTAAAATAACTGACAGTTGTGGCCACTTTCATTAGATGGAAAAAAAGGCCTGAGTTTTAACTTTTAGGACATTTGGGTCAGATACAATTCAAAGAGTGTAAAAAATTTGAGTGTAATCTTGGCTATAGGCCTGGAAGGCAGATGAAAGCGGCGAACAAGCAAACAATGAACGGATATGAGGCGCATATGTTTTAATCACCACAAAGAGAGAAAGAGAAAGAGTCATCTGGTTTGCATTTTCCGATTGCAAAGAAACTAAACGTAAAAATAACTACAAAGACACATTTATCGGGCCTCTGTTGAGAACTATTACACACAAATGAGGAGTTATTTTTGCATATGTTTTGAAAGCTTTATTAGGTCTGAGAAAATAACAGACTCTCTTATTTAATCACCTAGAATGGCATCAGCTTATTTGACCGACGGTGCAAAAACATCTAAGAATAGCCATTTCAATTTGCTGATGTACGTGCACTACCTGTAACCCATGTACTGGTCTTCAAGTAGCAGTGCACCCAAAAAAGAAAGAAAAATTAAATAAAATTACTCACCCTCATGTCATTCTAAACAAATATGATTTTTTTTTTTTTTGTCGAATAATAAAAGCTTATACAGGAGAAAAACTCCATAAGCATCACAAAGCAGTTCACATGACTTGTCATACGATAGCGTCGCGTGACAAAGAGAACAGACTTGCCAGCATGAGATTTTAAAGCTGCGGTTAAGGGAAACAAACAAACAAGGGGGTGAATAATTTTCAAGTAAACCATTTTTTAACTGAGCAACTTTAAGCATGAGGAAGTGATTGAATTCTTGACATTGACGGGTTTCAGTTAACATGATGGCACGTTGTGGGTCAAACGAGAGGTACCAAAACTGACAGAAAAATAGATGGATCAGATAACCAGACTCCCTGGAGTAAATGTTTAAAAGACGTTTAGGCCCTTGAGAGGTGAAACACGAGGATTTTACTCGTATGGTGATGATGCATATTAGGTGAAACTGACATAGAAGTGGTGTGTTTGCACATGCATTTGCAAAGGAAAACCCAGAAATTACAATTCTGTTACTCAACCTCATGTAATTCCAAACCCGTATGACTTACTTTCTTATATTCTTTCTCACCAACCCCCAACCTTTTAATAGTAGTACATCCCAGTTTCCACCAAAAAAAAAAAAAGATGCAGCACAACTGATTTCAACATTCCTAAGAATATGAAATGTTTCTTGAGCAGCAAATCAGCATATTAGAATGATTTCTGAAGGATCATGTGACACTGAAGGCTGGTAATGATGCTGAAAATTCAGCTTTATATCACAAGAATAAATGACATTTTTTACAATATGTTCACATATAAAACAGCTACTTTAAACTGTAATAACATTTCACAATATTATTGTTTTTACTGTATTTTATATCAAATAAATGCACCCTTCTAAGGGGCCAGTCACATAGAACGGGTCTTTGCGTCTAAAAACGCAAGATGCAGCACTCTGGAACGCGAGGGTCTCAAGACACACTTTTGAGATGTGATGCAATAAGGACAATAACACAAATAACAGAAATAGGCAAACATCAGAATTGATAGAAATGTTAAATAATTCACTATAAACACCTCCTCCACTATGTTGCCTTTAAAGTCCCCATGAAATCAAAATGAAAGTTTTTTTTGGCTTTTGGTATGAATATAGCCTTAAGGTTATCTATAAGCTAGTGTAACATATGACCATTCAAAACTTAGTCTCATTACTTTTTGCCAATATGAATCAACGGTTTTGATGACATCACTCTGCACTTAAGCTTCTCATCAAACCTTCTGTCCAATCAAATGCTCTCTAGAATCCGTAGCGTCCCGCCCCCTATACTGTAAATAGACGCTGAAGCTGGGGCTGAGATCGGCCACTTGTTCATAGAGTTAGTACTTTCTGTATGGTGAATGGCAGGTAGTGCGCAATGTAGGCGATAGGGAATGATTCGGACAGTGTAAATATGCTTTCAGTCAGAGTAAATGAGGCCTGGTTTTGCATTGTGGCAGCGCGCAGTCTACAGAGATGCGATAGCACGGAACATATCATATGCGCGAGTCGGCATGTATTAAACTACACGTGATTATGGTCACTATTTTGTTTTCGTAAGAGTTTCATGTTGAATCTAGGGGGTAATCTGGAACCTAGACCTGGAAGAGCACCTGAGGAAGACCTACTCCGATGAGCGGAGGTACGAGTCAGTCACCATCCCAAACGATATGCCACCAATCCAGGCACCTGAACACCAAATGGATATCAGGCCCCCTACATGGAGCGAGGTGGAAAAAGTGGTGAAGCAAGCGAGAGCAGCATCAGCACCTGGGCCTAATGGTATCCCGTATAGGATCTTCAAAAATGCCCCGGAAGTCCTTAGATACCTCTGGAAACTAATGAAGGTGGCCTGGCAGAAAGGGGTAATACCAAAAGCATGGAGAAGGGCAGGAGGAATTCTGATCCCCAAAGAAAAGGACTCAGCAGCCATCGGTCAATTCCGCCAGATCAGCCTGCTGAATGTATAGGGAAAGATATTTTTCAAGGTCTTGGCCCAAAGACTCTCCACGTATCTGCAAAGAAACAACTTCATTGACACATCAGTGCAGAAGGCTGGTATCCAGGGGTTCTCAGGATGTATGGAGCATGCCAATATGATCTGGCACCAGATACAATCTGCAAAGAAGGAACGTAGAGATCTACACGTGATCTTCTTAGACCTTGCGAACGCTTTTGGTTCTGTCCCGCATGGAATTTTGTGGACAGCCTTCAACTACTTTGGGATACCAGACCACGTCACAGGCTTGGTCAAGAACTATTTTCAGGACCTCCAGTTTTGTATAACAGTTGGTAATGCCACCACTGCCTGGCAACAGCTGGAAACTGGCATTATGGCAGGCTGTACAATTTCCCCGCTGGCGTTCGTCATGGCAATGGAGCTAATTATACGGGCATCTCGTTGGGTGGTTGGAGGTGAGAGGACTAAGAGTGGCCTGCGTCTTCCGCCAGTAAGAGCCTATATGGACGATATGACCATCATTACAACAACAAAACCGTGCACCAGACGTTTACTTCAGAAACTCCAGGAAAACATCCAATGGGCAAGAATGCAATTCAAACCAAGCAAGTCACGTAGCATCTCCATTGTTGAAGGCAAACTAACGGGCGAGCGATTTTATATCAGTGAGGAACCAATACCAACAGTTCTAGAGAAGCCCATTAAGAGCCTTGGGCGTTGGTATAATGCAGACCTCAAAGACATGCAGCAACTTGAGCAAATCCGGCAAGATTTGGCAAACAGGCTTAAGAAAATCAACAACACTGCACTGCCGGGGAAGCTGAAGCTGTGGTGCTATCAGTTTGGGTTGCTACCCAGACTCCTATGGCCACTGACCATGTACGAAGTTTCACTTAGCCATGCCAATCTTATGGAAAGGCTGGTGAACACATATGTGAGAAAGTGGCTGGGACTTCCCAAGTGTGTTAGCAGTGTCAGCCTGTATAGCAAAGGAGCCCTATTACTACCAATCTCTAGTTTGGTGGAGGAGTTTAAGTGTGCCAAGGTGAGGCTGGACATGTCCCTTACTGAGTCCCGGGACCCTACGGTAAGAGGTGCTGCTCCTATCCTGGAAACTGGGAGGAAGTGGACCCCCGCCACAGCTGTGCTACAGGCTAAATCTGGGACATAGTAGGCCACATCCAACAAGGAAGGGGAGGCTTTGGCCTTAGAGCCCTGACACCTCTCTGGCAGAAGGCATCTGCAACTGAACGTCGTACCTTGGTAGTGGAGGAGGTACGTCGACAGGAAGAAGCAGTCAGATGCTCCAAAGCTGTGGCACAGGCCAAACAGGGCCGCTGGATGAGGTGGGAGGGGGTCAAGAGGAAGAAGCTGACATGGAGTGAACTCTGTGATATGGAGTCCAACTGACTGAGTTTTATCATCCGAGCTACATATGACGTGCTACCCTCTCCCACAAACCTGCAGTTATGGCTTGGGAAGGATCCATCCTGCCCTTTGTGTACAACCCCTGCAACACTCAAACACATCTTGGTTGGCTGCAAGACCAGCCTCAGTCAAGGGAGATACACTTGGAGACATAACCAAGTCCTCAAGCGTCTGGCCCATAAACTTGAGTGCAAGAGGGTTTCAACTAACAGCCAGCCCGTTAGCTACCAAAACGAGTACCGTCATGAGCTATTGTTTGTGCGGGAGGGAGACAAGCAGAGGGTTGGTCCCCTAAAACAGGATCTATCCCCACTGAATGCAGCCAGGGACTGGCAGATGAGAGTTGATCTAGACCAGAGGCTCATTTTTCCTCCAGAGATTGCAATAACAACCCTGCGTCCAGATATCATCCTCTGGTCTAACTCCTGCCAGCTCGCCTACATCATAGAGCTAACAGTTCCCTGGGAGGATGCCTTTGAAGAAGCCTTTGAACGCAAGAAGCTGCACTATTCCAACCTTGCATCTGAGGCGGAGCAAAAAGGCTGGAAGATAAGGGTGCGTTCAGTGGAGGTGGGTTGTAGGGGCTTTGTGGCGAGTACAACAGCGAAGCTTCTCAGGGAGGTTGGAGTCAGGGGGCAGGCCTATAGACAAGCCATCAAAGAAATGGCCAACACCGCTGAGAGGACAAGCCATTGGCTGTGGCTGAAGAGGAGCGATACCACCTGGGCGGCTAGGAACAGCTAACAGCGGGACACACACCCGGCCTTGATCAACCTGTGGTGGGCCTGCCTCAGCAGAGGGTGTATTGTGTTAAGTGGCCGAAACACCCTGTGACGCTGAGGGTACACAACTGATGATGTGTCCCCCCTGGTAAAGCTGTGTAGCGCCTATCCCTCCTAGAAATGGTGCAAACACTAGGGATTTTAACATCAAGTCCTTTTAATGAACATTAGACTGTGGCTGTCATAAGCTGTCAAATGTAGCTTTACCGAGCTCAACAGCTCTGGCCTGAGCAGATATAAATGGAACGCTATTTGCTATTTTAAAAAGTGGACGGGGCTGCTTGATTTGGCTTGCCCTGTTTTCCCGTTTCAGTTGAAATTACGTCACCAAGTAGAATAACGCTGTGTTTCAAGGCACTTCAGTGGACTTTAAATAAAACAGTTGTCATGCCAACTTGCTATTGTAAACAGAATCTGGCAACGCTTGCCCCGCCTCCGAGTACCTCTGACTGGTCCACTGCTTTGGAACTGACGTTGACACTGGCGCTGTGTGTAAAAGTTTAAATTCTTTTAACTTGACATGGCATCTTAAAAACGCGCCACTCCTGTGCAAGGTGCTGCAAAAGCCATGAGATGCAAGCGTAACGGTCCTGCACGTTCGTCAAGCACGTGTTTACATAAAAAAACAATGGAAAAGTAGCGCAATGGAATGGAAAAACGCATTCTGTCTGATCGGGGCATACACAGGATGCGTTTTTCCTTTCCAATGCGCTACTTTTCCATTGTTTTTCAATGTAAACACATGCTTGACGGACGTGTATGACCGTTACACTTGCGTCTCATGGCTTTTGCAGCGCCTTGCACAGGAGTGGCACGTTTTTAAGATGCCATGTCAAGTTAAAAGAAGTTTTTTGCAGTGAGAGGCACCTTTTTTGAACTGTTTTCTATTGGCAGTGAGCGTTCTGCATGCTGTTTATGCTCCCCGGTCACCTCGCTTTTTAACTGCCTGATGCCTCGCATTTTTGCAGGAGCGTTCTGAGCACCTGAAGTTGAAAAAAAAAAAAAAAAGCAACTCCGAGCAGAAAAACGCTCGACGTCATCACATTTTTTCCATTGTCCAATCAAATGAATGGAGAGGCGGGCCTTTATGTTGCATTGACAGAAGTTTACCATTGCTTAGAAAGACTGGAGACTACAATAATGGGGGAGAAATTCTGGTGTTCTGTCATGGGTTACCCGGAGCTGATTTTTAAGCTAATATGACAGTTTACTTAACAACAAAAACCAAAGATTTTAGAGCGCTCGTGCTATAATCCTTTGATTAGACTGACAGGACTGCTGTTTGGAGGTTTCAGCAGTCCACATAATCATTCTGTCTAAAATTCTATTTTGTCTGCTAAATGATCGACAGACAGCATGTTTTACATTACCCAGATGAACTGTTATGTGTAAACTTGCATGGATGTACTGCATCAAACCAAGTATGCGACACCTCATAATCATACAAAACCAACAGAAGAACAACAACACGCCTGCTACAATTTACCCCTGCAGCATGTCCTGAGGGTAGACATGTAAAATGCCATTTCAGTTCCAGTGAAATCGGTCTACAAAGCAAATGAAATGATTAATGAATTAATTAATGAACCTCTTCAAACAGGAGCTTCCAGTTAGTGAGCCTAGAGGATTCCCAGAGGACATACTATGACAAGGAAAACTAATTCAATGCTGTCTCATACAGGATCTGACAAATAATCCAGAAGGGCTGTGTCTGGAACAGCATACTAAAGTAATACTCAAAATCCAGTTGATACTGTATGGCTGTTGTGCATAATATGCCAAATTCCTGGTTCCTACAATGCAACACGGTAAATTTGACCTTATGTTTCCCACAGGGCAAATGCACATTGATGTAATATTAGATACAACTGTATGTGTTTGTTTGTTTTGTTTTGTTTTCCTTTTTAATCAATACATACATAAACGCATATATAAATAAATATAAGTAAATAAATCAATTTATTAGGCAAGTGACACTAACCAAATTTGACAGTATAAAAATTTATGCTATAAAATATTTCTGTTTCAAATAAATGCTGTTATTTAGCTGTTCTATTCATTGAATAACCTTGGTTTCCACTAAAATTTAAACAACACAATTGTTTTCAACATTAATAATAATAATAATAATAATAATAATAAAAAAACCAGCATATTAGAATTATTTCTAGGATCATGTGACACTGAAGACTGGAGTAATGATGCTGAAAATTCATGAGCTTTGATAACAGTAATAAATTACATTTTAAAATAAATAAATTTTTATTAAATAAATTTGATGAGCATAATAAACGTCTTTCACAAATAGCCCTGATTCTTAAATGGTAGTACAGTACTGCGCAGTAAGCAGTAAGCTGGTATTACGTTCCAAACAGAATCAAATAAACTTTTTCTCAAAAATACTGGATGGCACATTCACAGGGAGAGAGAGAGAGAGGAAAAAAAAAAAAAAAAGGAAGTGGTGAAAAAGTACTGCACAAGAAAAAACTGCAGCTCTTTCAGGTGGCATTTATCAGAGTAGTTGCAGATGGCATCGCTGTGGATGGTACAACAACAGAGAAGTGACAGCTTACTGCTGAATCATGGGAAATGTCACAGTAGGTGCCTATAGCATTTTGCTTTAATAAATCTGCCTATAGCTTTTGGACAGAATTGACTCATTGCCAGCTCACATAATCATTCAGAAGTGCCTGATTTGGTGGCTGTGAGGCAATTGGCTTATACAGTTCAAGGGATGTTATTAGCCATAAAGTTAAATTTGTCCACCAGGTTTTAATTACAGGTCATTTCTGATTGGCAAGAAATGTGATTATGTGTATTAAATATGTATAATGTGTATTAACTCAAAATTCAATTGATATGAGTCACATGCAATGGCATTTTATTATTATTTATATACTTTCATAATATGTATTTATATTTTGAATTAGCTGTTTTATTTAAGTTTTGTTGTGCTGTAATTTTTATATTTACTAAATATATATATATATATATATATATATATATATATATATATATATATATTTTTTTTTTTTTTTTTTGATTAATTTTAGTTTTAACTTAATTATTCTGTAATTTTTATATCTGTATATATATATATATATATATATATATATATATATATATATGTGTGAATTAGTTGAAACTAAGTTAGAACTAAAATTACTCAAATTTAAAAAACTAAAGAGAAATATTTAATAAAAATAAATATATAAATGACATAAGCACAAAATAAAAAGCTAATTCAAAGTATAAAGAAATATTATATATATATATATATATATATATATAGCCAAAAATACACTGTATGGGTCAAAATTCTAGATTTTTCTATAGATAATTTGTAAATTTCCTACCGTGAATATATATGTGAAACATAATTTTTAATTAGTAATATGCATTGCTAAGAACTTCATTTGGACAACATTACTGGTGAATTTCTCAAGATTTTATTTTATTTTATTTTATTTTATTTTTATTTATTTATTTTTTTATTTTATTTTATTTTTTTTTTTGCACCCTTGGCTTCCAGATTTTCAAATAGTTGTACCTCGGCCAAAAATATTGCCCTATCCTAACAAACCATACAAACCATACTCAATTAAAACTTTTATCTTTTATGGGTGGATTTGTAGTCCAGGGTCACAAATGTCATCAAATGTGGCTCATTCGATCAGATTTTAAGGCTGCGCCTATTAGTTTTACAATAGAAGTTAACTTCTTATAGCTTACAGTTTCAAGAAGATTTACTGGGTTATAAAGTCCTTGATTTAAGTCTGTAGACTGCTGCATTGCAGACTCTTACTAAACACAGACATCTATTAATTTATTTTAGAGCATTCACCCAGGTATGTTACGGTTTTAAAATTAGACCAAAGAAAACTTTCAGGTCTCTCTTTTGGGACACCTATTTGCGGGATAACAGAATATCTAACAGTAACAAGCACATTTGAAGCCACTATAAAGTAGCCGCTCAGATGATTTCTATATAAGCACTGCTTTCCAGCCATAAACATTGCAGACTCTGCTTTGAGTTAAGTCTAAAAACATCCAATAACAAAAAGTTTAAGACACGTCCTTCTCTAGCAAAGAAACATGCAGCAATTTTAAAATACACTCTAACTGGAAAACAGCACGAAGCAGTTTTGCCCACTACAGTGACCTGCAGCAGAGGTCAGAGGTCAGAGGTGAGTGTTGTTGAATGTGTAGCTACTGTGAATTATTTTGTTGACTAAAATCAGCTTTGGAAGAAAAACAAAAACAAAACATTTCCAAGAGCCACTGCCAAAAGTTGTTGTATCAAAATCTGCTGTGATTAATCTAACAGGGACACTTTACAGCAATGGAAAACGCATATTAGAAGAGTGTTTATTGTGTTATACATTATTATTTTATTATATACAGCTGCTTTTGCATAAAATATCAATGTGATTTTATAAATAACAGCCATAAATGTTCATATTAATGATACAGGATCGATTTCTATTAAGTTAGCAAATTAAAAGTTGTGTTTTCTAGTCTAGCTTCCTAATAAGCATGGCATGGTACACTATGCATATTGTTCTCTTGTTTCTATCATAAGTTGCTTTGGATAAAATTGTAAACTACTGGACACAAATAGATGCCATGCTGTTTTATATGTGGGTCAAAGACGAGATGTCCCATATTGGTGTCTGCATCAAATTAAACTTGAAAAAGTGATTATATATAAGCATATTTAGTACAAGTAAAGTGAAGAGTTTAGTTCCAAAATGCTATAAATCCATTTTGATTCATGTGAGTAAAAATGTGTTTTCTTGACCAAGAAAGTGGCAAGATGAAAACCACTATTTTCTGTTTAAAACGTACACATAGCATCTTTGGGTTATAATTACATTAAAAATTCTAATTTTTTAATGTAATTTTGATTTTCAAAGATTTATTATAAAAACTTGAATATTTTGCCCTCAAAATGCAATAAATCCAGCAGGGCTCTACACTTGTTTTTCGTTAAAAACTTAAAAAAAAATAATAATAATTAAAAAAAAAAAACATTTAGGGGCACAGTCCAAATTTTAGAAGCACCTTCTAACAAACAGTCAAAAAAAAAAAATAAAATATCAAAAATTAGCCTTCCCATTACGAGGTGACATTTGACCCCTTAAAGTGAATTAAATGGGAATTTAGTTTTTACCTTTGTAATGCATTTTTTCTAATTCTATTAAAATGATATCATCTTTTATGTCACATTTTTTAAAATATATAAGCACTTTAGCATTTCTAAATAAAACAATAGAATAAGGATAAGTTACCAATCAAATGAAATCAGTATAAACAAAATGTATTTGTACTACAGATGTTGCACCGAAGAACCCCAAAGTTGCTTGTAGGTGTGTTTTTTTTTAATGAGGTTTAGAGGTGGCATGTGTGCAATTAAATTCATAAATACATGTTGAGGTTAATGTTTTAAATATAACATTTTGAATATAGAAACATTAAATCATTTAAAATAACTGAAAATATACTTTAAAATGAAACCAATACTGCCAGTAGGTGGCATCAAGTCACTTATTTAATTACTGAATCATATAATTAATTTGATTCGTTCGAACAGCTGATTCATTGAGGAATAAAGCAAGTGACTATCTTTATGAATGGGAAATTGACTCACTAGATTAGTTTAAAAATGCACGTTCATTCATAAACCAAACACCTCTGTGTTTGAACAGAGATGTCAGTTGTGACTTTGTTTCAAACTATTTTTCACAAAGAAATAGTGTTATAGTCAGACAATGTTAGTAACTTAATATTACCTTCTTGTTTACTTAACTGTTTTATTAAGTCAATGTCTCATTTACAAACTCCCTTAAAAACCATTAAAAGCTGTCACTCATCTTAAGTTCATTACAGTCTCACATACTACATTTTATTCTATTTTAAATGATTAAAACTGTTTGCTGCCAAATTAGTAAAAACTAGTGGTTTGAAAAATGTTTGCAAAGATCGGTAAAGCTTTTAAATTACAGGTAATTTGTATTTTGGGGCCTGCATTACAATCCTTAAATAGAGTCTTTTAATTATATCTAATGATTATTGTTCTAAATATGCCTGACAAGATTTTTTGGAATATAAACTTGTCATTTTAGTGGGTGTTTTCTGACATTAAATCATGGTAAAAATGCATGATAGATAGAAAAATAAAATAAAAAAATAAACAGGACACATTCTAATGTAAAGAAAAAAAAAAGTATTAAATCTTTGTTTTGATACTTGAAACCCTCTTTTCGTCTTTGACCCATGCATATGTATTATATAAAACTACAGCCTTATAAAAGTTAAAGAAGCAAATATAAAAGTTAATTTCTCACATTAATATGCATACATGCATACTTGCATGAATAAACAGACAATTTGGAGCGTCTTATCTTATCAGCAGATTTCAGAACTGTGCAGGCAGGTTTTCGTGGCCAGATGGATGTTCAAAAAGATCTAAAATTGTACTGGGACTTATACTCACCCAGACATGACGGGTTGAAAATTTATGAGGCTCTTGGTAATTAGTGGAGGAACAGGGGATACTGGAGTTTCTGACACAGACTTATGGTCCCAGATCGCCTGGGGTGCTTTTTGAATATTATACACATTGTACATCCCAAATTAGCACGGTGGACTTTTGTAAAGACAGCTATGTTGTATAAAACAGGAAGAAAACAGGTTAGAGGGTGATGGCTGCTTCATTTTGCCTTGGTTGAATGCTAATGGATTGACTGGGGATTACAATTTAGCTCTCAGCTGTGCATCACACACACTCTTTCACCCATAAGTAGCAAATGTACCATTATGTACCATAAGTACCAAAAAGCCATTAAGTGCTCTATTTGACAGCCTGGCTCATCTGATGCACAACATGTGCCAAACAATGTTAAACTCTATGTGAAATACTCTTCACATTTTATTACCAATTGAAATGGGACATTCGCTGAGAATCAGAAACGCGCAGTGGGATGTGATTTCATCCATTGGGAATTAATCGGATTGGCTAAAGTGGAGGGATTGAAAGTACAAAATGTCCTCTAAGAAAGTTGCATCAAACAAAAGTTGTAATAAACTAAATGTCAACTCCAAAGATGCAAGAACCACTTCACGGTGTACTCTGTGTACTGGCAATTTTGCATTAATAAAAAAGGCAGAACAAGATTATGAAATATTAAGAAGATAATCTTTTTTTTTTTTATCTGGAGAAATTGCAATGATGAATCATGCACAGTAAGACCAGGCAAATTGGGTAAAGTCAGATTTTAGGTAGACTTTAAGACTAGAGGTTTTTTTTTTTTTTTTCCCTCCACTAGAGCGATGAAATATACAAGTCCATTTTATCAAAAACATGACAATTTGCTAAAAAAACAAAAAAAAATTCCTCCTCTCCTCACTTCTTTATGGGAACAGATAACAGATTTGCTCAATAATGGATCCTCTGCAGTGAATAGGTGCCATCAGAATAAGAGTCCAAACAGCTAATTAAAAACATCACAATAATCCACAAGTAATCCACACCACTTCAGTCAATCAATTCATGTTTTGTGAAGCAAAAAGCTGTTTGTTTGAAAGAAACAAATCCATCATTAAGATCCTTTTAAGTTCAAAACGTTGCTTCCAGCTAAAATCCTCTGTCCTCTAAATCCTAAAATCCTCTGTCCATAAAAAAACAAACAAACACACAATTCTAAACAAACATGCAGCTTTTTAACTGATGGACTAGAGTAGTGTGGATTGTGAATTATTGTGATTTTTTTCAGTTGTTTGGTCTTTCATTCTGATAGCACCCATTCACAGAGGATCCACTGGTGAGCAAGTGACGTAAAGCTACATTTCTCCATTTCTTCATCTGTTCTGATGAACAACCAAACCAAAGAAATTTTTGAGCGAACAATTCCTTTACGAACACTCCAAGAAGTATTGTGAGTGACTACTTGGTTGAAACATCCACAGTATTACGACATCAGTTGAAATGAAAGATGCTTTAGAGGCACAGAAAATGACTATGATTTGAGGAAATTGTACAAGAAAAACAATATCACAGCTCGAATGAATCACTCAAAATAACACCGGGAACATGCATTAAGAAGGTAAAAGAGTCAAATCTGGTTTCATGTTGATTTTTAAAGTTTATAAGAAGCACCTTCTATATATATATATATATATATATATATATATATATATATATATATATATATATATATATATTTTTTTTTTTTTTTTTTTTTTTTTTCCTTTCTCTGTTTTTCTTATGCATGCTTAAGTTAAATGTTCAAATATAGCACCAAATAAATGTAAAAATAATTAGTAAAAGCATCACCTGTTTCTTACACTCTTAAAAATAAAGGATACAAAAGAGGGTTTCCACAGCCATTCCATAGAAGAACAATTCTGGGTTCCTCAAAGAACCTTATTACTTCATTAATTAGTGGAACCTTATTAATTAATAAGCAAAAGAACCTATTTCCACTATAAAAGAGCCTTGTGGAATGGAAAGTTTCCATTGGTGGTAAAGGTTCTTCATTGAACCACGCATGTCAAACCGTTATTTTTGAGTGTATCAGTAGAATGACCTCATAACCTAACCAGTCACGTTACTTTTGACGACCCTTCACCACAGTGCTAAAAGATTTGCAGCAGTCATTATACAAGCTAATTAGTTTGAATCAAAGCAGATTACCACACGGCAAACCTCTCATCTCCAACCCCCACCGGCCCATCAGACAGATCAAACACTTCTCATTTACAAGGTTTTGCTGATGAACCAAAGGTGAGCCATATCCAAGAGGGGCTACGGTCTCATTTTCATGCCAATATGCACTACCACACACACACACACACACCATCTTCTAATGAAAGCAACGCGTTGACTCTCGGGAATTGCCATCTGTCGCTGTTCACCTGCAAATTTCTTGTATCATCTGTGTATGTAAACAAATTTGTGTGTAAACATAAGGCTTGTATGTAAACATACTTAAAAATGTGTCACAGTTTTTATTAGTGTAAATTCATTATAATTCATTATAATTATAAGCACTGTTATTGTTTTCGCTGTTGTAATCATATTAACTGTGTGACATTGATGCTGTAATGTCAGGAATGGTGTAATTACTCAATAAAATGCTAAAGTAAAATACCTTTCACTAAATTTGCTGCTTTAAGAACCATCCTACCAGGAGAGAACGTTTTTTATGGGTTGTGACTCTGCAATATGACCAGTTAACCAACGAGTCATTTTTGCTAAAAATCAATGTTGCTGTTATAATGACTTTCCTCTTTGCAGCGAAGCATTAAATGAGAAGGATTAATTTAATTTAAAAATAATGGTCTTGATGGGATTTTTAGTCCTTAGAGAGCAAGAGTTTATGTATGTGTCTCAAAAATTTCCATACAATGCTTTTTAAAATGTATTATGCAAATCACTGTTGGCTTAACTACTGTATGCAGGAATAAAAATTTAAAAAGTGTATGTTTATATGCATGTATGCATGTAGTATGTATTGAACTGAATAATTTGTAATTAATGTTGCATACTGTAGTTTTACTGTAAATAACTCTTATAAACAAACATAAATGTTATACCATATGATGAAGTCTGAAATTCCATCTCAACACTGGACACAAATCATATATGCACACAGAATATCCACTCCCTGGTTTTGGTATTTTATATCCTAACTGCTCCCATTAAAAATAGGCCTACTTAATCGTAATTGTAAATGGAGACCAGGCTTTGCACAGCAGTGGCTCCATCTGAACACTCAAATATGGATTTTCCTCCCACATGTTTGACGCAGTAGATGCACTTGCATTTAGTTCCTCAATGTGCCTCAAGTTATTGCACTTAGAGGCATTATACAACAAAATTACAATCTAAGATGACTTAGATTTTCAATACAATTCACAATACATTGGCAGGACATAAGAAATATCACACAGATCTTTTCAAAAACAGTTTGTGACCACTAACGACAGGCTCACTTGAAAGAAAAAAAAAAATAAAAAATTCTAATAACTACAAAAAAGCGCAGAACAAGTTAAAAGCAGAAAGATTTCCAAGTGATTTCATTTTCTAAGCTTGACGTAAGCTTTCCTTCAGAAAATTTACACTCTTTTGTGAGCATCACAGATTGATGCTGTGTAAACTGCAAGGAAATGTGGCATAATTTGTTTGACAAGGCAAACAATGCCTTGTAACACCAGGAGAATTTTTCTCTCGTGTCACAGAACAGTTGCCACATTAAGTAGAATGAGTGCTCAGTGGTGCAGATATTTCCTACAATTAAATTAATTTATTCAGCTATAGGCCTGGAGGTAAAGGCATGAATGAACGAAAAAAGAATGAACAAATCTTTTAATGAGTCATTTTGTTCACAGCCTCAAATGTGCAATGGCTATTCATTTTCTTAATTAAACAAATAATTTTAAATATTATTTTCATATTTTAATAGGAAATATTATTTTGAATATATTTGTGGTGCTTGGTAAGTCAAGCATCAATATTAAAATTTACGTATAATTAGGGTTGAGGATATGTGTGCTGTTACCACGAGACCTATGAGACCTGTGATTTTTATCTCATGGAAATCCCTAGACAAGCAATGTATTAATAAATACAAATTTCATACAAAACAACACCCTGGTAACAACTCCCTGGTATATCATAATAACTCACTAAAAACTGGAACAGCAATGATCTAGTAACAACCGACAGCATCATATCAGCCCCATAGAAAGACTGAGCCTTAGCATTCACAGAGCAACACCCTGGCAACTCCCACAACATCATGGCAACCACATAGCACTAAAACTAGTCAGAACTTTAGAATTCATATGGCAACGTCACAGCAACCCTTACCACATTATGGCAACCACATAGCAACACTCTCAACTAGTCAGAACAACTTAGTATTTACATAGCAATGCCCTGGAAATCTCCACAACCTCAAAGCAAATGCATAGTAATGCTTTTAAAACTAGTCAGACCATTTGCATTCACTTAGCAACACCTTGGCAACCCCAAACAACAAAGAAAATTCATAGCAATGCTCTAAAAAAAGGTCAGAAATGTAGCATTCACATAGCAACACCTTGGCAACATAAGACATCATCATAACGTTTGTACAGCAATGCTCTAAAAGCCATCTAGTTAGACCTCAGCACTCACATAGCAACACCTTGGCAACCCCAGACAACATCATAGCATTTGCACAGCAATGGCAACTCACAACATTATACAGTAGCAGTTGCTGTAAAAACTAGTCAGAACACCTTAGCATTCACACAGTAACACCTTGGCAATGCCTTAACAACCCCAGACAACAAAGAAAATTCATAGCAATGCTCTAAAAAAAGGTCAGAAACGTAGCATTCACATAGCAACGCCTTGGCAACATAAGACAACATCATAACGTTTGTACAGCAACCCTCTAAAACCTATCTAGTCAGACCTCAGCACTTACATAGCAACACCTTGGCAACCCCAGACAACATCATAGCATTTGCACAGCAATTCTCTAAAAACTAGTCTGAATATGTAGTTTTCACATCGCAATGCCTTGGCAACTCACAATATTATACAGTAGCAGTTGCTGTAAAAACTAGTCAGAACACCTTAGCATTCACACAGTAACACCTTGGCAACGCCTTAGCAACCCCAGACAACAAAGAAAATTCATAGCAATGCTCTAAAAAAAGGTCAGAAATGTAGCATTCACATAGCAATGCCTTGGCAACATAAGAAAACATCATAACGTTTGTACAGCAACGCTCTAAAAGCTATCTAGCCAGACTTTAGCACTCACATATCAACACCTTGGCAACCCCAGACAACATCTTAGCATTTGCACAACAATGCTCTAAAACAGGGGTGTCAAACTCAATTCCTGGAGGGCTGGAGCCCTTTGACACCCCTGCTCTAAAAGCTAGTCTGAATATTTAGTTTTCACATGGCAATGCCTTGGCAACTCACAACATTATACAGTAGCAACAGCTGTAAAAACAAGTCAGAACACCTTAGCATTCACATAGCAACCCTGGCAACCTCCACAACTTCAAACCATTTGCATTCATGTAGGAATGCATTAGCCACCCACCGCAGCATCATAGAGCAAGTGCTGCAAAATCTAGCCAGAACACCTTAGCAATTACATAGCAATACTGTGGCAACCTCCACAACAACAAAGCAAATGCATAGCAATGCTCTAAAAACTAGAATTTCACATAGCAACGCCTTGGCAACTCACCACAACGTTATAAAGTAGCAAATGCTGTAAAATCTAGTCAGAACACCTTAGTATTTACATAGCAAAACCTTAGCAACCCCAGACAATATCAAAGCAAATGCATAGCAATGCTCTAAAAACCAATCATATATGTAGCATTCACATAGCAATGCCTTGGCAACCCAAGAAAACATAACATTTGTACAGCAATGCGCTAAATACTAGTCAACTCCTTGCCAAGCCACCACAACATCATACTGTAGCAATTGCTGCAAAAACTAGTAAGAACACCTTAGCATTAACATAACACTTTAGCAACCCCAGACCACAGAGAAAATTCATAGCAATGCTCTGAAAAAAGTCTGAAATGTAGCATGCACATAGCAACACCTTGGCAACATAAGACAACATCATAACATTTGTACAGCAACGCTAGCCAGACCTTAGCACTCACAAAGCATCTCATTAGCAACCCCAGACAACAACATAGCATTTGCATTTGCGTAGCAATGCCTTGGCAACTAGGGCTGCACGATACATCGTTTCAGCATCGATATCGCGATGTGCTCATCCGCAATAGTCACATCGCAGGACGTGCGATGTTTAGTAGCCTATACTGATCGTTATATTTATTTATAGGCTACTGATCGTCTTTTCTTTGCTTACACACAGACACCTTGTCTACACCGGACGCGACAGCTGTCGTGTCGCGCTGCCTGTGCCGCAACATCTAAAGTGAAAGTCTGTCTAAACACTGGACGCGACAAAAGCGACTGTTGCATATCATTTGAACTTTGTGTGAGTACACATAAATGGAACGCGGCAGTTTACTTTCGGGTATTTGACGTGCCGCGCCGCATCCAGTGCAGGGAGCATCATTATAATGACTTCTACAGTATTTTGTCGCGCCGCTCGCGTCCAGTGCAGACAGCATCACTGATTATACTGTGTTCTATCGCATTTGGCGCGTCGTGACGCTCGCGCCCGGTGTTGACACGGTGAAAGCCACGCAGATGCATGTGAACACGGAGTTCCGTTCACTTCCGCTGCTATTTTATGCCTGACACATACACGCGAAACTATGTCAAAATACAGGTCTCTGCAAGTATCCTTGTAAACACAGTTGCTTGTGGCTTAGGTGAAGATAAACAACTGAGAAAGAAAATGGATGTGTAACAGGTTCGCAGCAGTTTAATATTCCTGAGGCTTTCTGTGTCATGAATGTTAATCAAACAGCAAAACACAGAGAACAATCACTTTTTAGCTTTGACATAGATTTATTAGATTACATTTATACAGTGAAGAATATGCAGTGCAATTTTACATTTGATTATTCAATTTCTGTACCTGAATACTGTTAGACTATAAAGTCTGTTTTATTTTATTTGTATCTTTGTTCTATTAACTTTATCTATGTTTGTAATTTATTTTCAATGCTGATTTACTCAGCTATAAAATCATCCCTTTTTTCCAAAGAGCTATTCAAGTAATCTGATGATTTTTTATTTTCATATCGCAATATTTATCGCAGAAAAGCAAAATATCGCAATGTGAGTTTTTTCCAATATCGTGCAGCCCTATTGGCAACCCATCACAACATCAAAGCAAATGCATCTAAGCTTCAAAGCAATGCTCTAAAAACTAGAATTTCACATAGCAATGCCTTGGCAACTCACCACAACATTATGAAGTAGCAATTGCTGTAAAACCCATTCAGAACACCTTAGTATTCTCATAGCAAAGCCTTAGCAACCCCAGACAATATCAAAGCAAATGTATAGCAATGCTCTAAAACTAGCCAACACCTTAGCAACCTCTGACGACATCATAGCTTTTGCATGATAATGCTCTAAATACTAGTCTGAACATTTTGTATTCACATAGCAATGCCTTGGCAACCTCCACAACCTCAAAGCAAATGTATAGCAATGCTCTAAAAACTAGGCACAAATGTAGCATTCACATAACAATGCCTTGGCAACCCCTGACAACATCATAGCATGCTCCAAAACCTAGTCTTAACATTTTATATTCACGTAGCAACGCCTTGGCAACCCACAACATCATACCGTAGCAACTGCTAGAAAAACTAGTCAAAAAAACATATTCACATGGCAAAGTCTTAGTAACCTCAGGCAACATTATATAATTTGCATAACAATGCTCTAAGAATCAGTACAGTACAGTGTCATCATACAGTATAAGCTGCTGTAAAATCTAGTCAGAACACCTTAGCATTCACATAGCAACACCTTGGCAACCTCCACAACATTATACACTAGCAATTGCCTTAAAAACTAGTCAGAACAGCTTAACATTCACATAGCAACACCTTGGCAACCCACCACAACTTCATACTGTTGCAACTGCTGTAAAAACTAGTCAGAACAACGTAGTTTTCACATAGCAACACCTTGGCAACCCACCACAACATTATAGCAACACTGTGAAAACTAGTCAGAAAACCTTAGCATTCACATAGCGACACTTTGGCAACCTCCACAACAAAGCTAATGCATAGTAATGCTATAAAAATAGCCAGAAATGTTGTATTTGCATAGCAACGCCTTGGCAACCCCGGACAACATCATAGCATTTGCATAGCAATGATGTAACAAAACTAGTCAGAACATTCTGTATTTCACATAGCAACACCTTGGCGACCCACAACAACATCATAGTATTTGCATAACAATGCTCTAAAACTTGTCTGAACATTCTGTATTTCCCATAACAACGCCTTGGCAACCTCCACAACCTCTTTTTTATTGTTTTGCATAACAATGCTCTAAAATCTAGACAGACCGTATAGCAACTGCATTTTTTTTTTTTTACAAGCAATGCCAATACAAAAATCAATTTGACCGATATGTTTTAAGCAGTTTAGCTCTCCTCTGCTGTAACAGTAAAATGTTTTCACTGCAGTGCGGTTAAACATGCATTTTAGAAGAAAATTCATGGTGTTAATAATATAGGCCCTTTTATCATCTATGGAATACCTCTCTTGAATTATTTAAAATACAGGACGTGTCCAATTTATTCCAATTTTATCTCTGAGGAATCTTAATATTTAATACACCACATTCACCAGTGCCAAAATCCCAGCGCTGTGATGTACTTTCTGTCGACGCAGATGAAGCTCCTCAGTCTGATAGTGATACCCAGCATTCAGTAATACTTAATGGCAAAACCCGCTTTTTATCCCCAGTGATATTGATAATACGGATCCAGCGATATTGCAGTGGTAATCTGGATGGCAGGCAAGTTTTTGATGGGTTTTTGATTTACTAAGCACTACTCATTACAGCTCTAAGGACAGCGTGATCTTCTTTTGTAAACACTCCACTAATGGCTGCCGTCCAATGTAAATCAATGTCAAGTCGTGACAAGGAAAGTCACATGGCTGTGCTCTACTGAAGCAAAGTTTATAGCAGCTCCCCGTAAATAAACTTTATTTTATTTTAACAGTTTATTCGGAAAACGGCAAACCTGCTTCTTTTTTCCCCATTCAGATTTTCGCATTTGTGGAGGGATAAGGTTATGGAAGGACACAGGCAAATGTGAAGTCTTATTGCCAGTGTTGAAATAACCTCAATTTGACACAGTGAACAATGAATCAGGGCAAAATCCATCAGGAGGACGGGGGACTGTTGTGCAACCAACGTCAAGGCTCTAAAATTGCTCGTATTCTTTCAATTAGCTTAAGGCCAGACATCATGTCAGCGTGTTACCACGGGTCAACTCACATTTGAAATGGTGATCCCAAGATACTCCTATCATCTCCTTAAACATTCTCACTGCATTTAGGCAGCTTTACTGAGAAACTTTTCAGTTCTGCTCCAAAACCTTGTTAGCTGCCGATCCAGACAGCTTATTAAAGCAGCACTGGCATGCTACCAAAGTAAAGACTGGTCCAAAAGATATCAAATGATCATATAATAATAATAATAATAATAATAGAATAGACATATAAAATGTTTATATTTTCATATTTATATTACGAAATATAAACATATATTTAACTTTAATGAATAAAACATATAATTATACATACATTTATTTTAATGAATTATTTGTTTTATATATATTAATAAAACATTAAACGCACATTTATGCATTAAAATATATCTGTTATTTATTTTAATTAATATATTTAAGCAAAATATTAAAATCAATAATAATAATAATAATAATAATAGAATAGACATATAAAATGTTTATATTTTCATATTTATATTACGAAATATAAACATATATTTAACTTTAATTAATAAAACATATAATTATACATACATTTATTTTAATGAATTATTTGTTTTATATATATTAATAAAACATTAAACGCACATTTATGCATTAAAATATATCTGTTATTTATTTTAATTAATATATTTAAGCAAAATATTAAAATCAATAATAATAATAATAATAATAATTTATTGAGATAATACATAAATATTTATATTTTCATATTTATATTAAGAGATATATACATAGATATTTGACTAATTAATACAACTTTTGTTACATATTATATAATTCATGTTTATATTAAGAAATATATACACATTTAACTGTAATGATGAAATTATTATTATTATTATTATTATTATTATACATAGATTTATCTTAATGAATTATGTGTTATTTTTGTTAGTAAAACAAACGCACATTTATTTAATAAACTATTATTATTATTATTAAAATATTATACTCATACATATACATTAATTTGAAAGAAGTGTTATTATTATTAATAATATATTAAACATTTATAAAAAAAAATGTCATTTATTTAAACATTATAATTATATTTTCATATTTATATGAATAAATATATGCACAGATATTTAATTGTAATGAATGCAATTGCTATTATTATTATTATTATTATTATTTAAAACATACTTGCACATACACATTGATTTAAACAAATGTTATTTATATTAATAACACATTAAACACAATGATTTATGTGTTATTAAAACAACAACAACAACAAATAATAATAATAATAATAATAATAATAATAATAGATCCAAATTGGGAACAATTATTATTATTACTATTATTATTATGATTATTATTGCAAATAATACTAATAGGAGAGACTAATATAAATGGCAAATATTTATAGTAGGCTACTTAAAAAAAAAAAAAAAAAAAGAAATCCAATAAATAAAGTAGTTGCAAATAAATTACAATAAATATTGAACAATTTCCATCAGTCTTTTTTTTTATCTCTCATCACTGAAATAAATAAATAAATCCTAATTTTGCATAATTGTAAGGCAGCACTGCGTATATCATCCAGGGATAAGTCATTGTGTTTTTGCAATACATTGCAAAAACATCTGAGACAGCAGACAAAATGAGAAAAGTGTATTAAAAATATGGTCATTTACTGCATATTCAATTCAACTCAAGGCTGAAAAGTACTGATAGAAATTGAACATTTTACCTAATATTTATCGGTGCTCATGCTATTAGTCTGTGAATTTTGTGTCTTTAGCATTTCAGTTAGCATGCTGCGTTAGAATCTGTCTGCACAAGAAACATCTAAACATGCTAGACGGACATCTTCAAATGATGCAATGCATCCTGCCGTCTTTTTTCGAGGCAGTGTGTCAAGCCAGTCAATACCAGTTTTAAAAATGCATCTCGAGACACCTGTGCTTTGTTCCGTTCCATTGCTCTCGTCTAACATTTTTTTTTTTTTTTTTAAATGCATGAACGTGAAAGGCCCCTTAGAAGGAAGCTGCCTGTTTTTTTTGGGGGGGGGCTGAGCTACTGCCTGCATAATGAATATCTGCGACACTAATGTATCTTTCAGCAATGTGGCTGTGTCTGCTATGATTACGAGAGACCTGTAGAGAGTTTTTTTCTTCACATTTTTAGCATGAAGTTGCTTCACAAGTGGGTATAATTAATTCAGATTAGGAGACTGCATATGGCAGCGCCAGCGTGAGACGACGAGAGCACAGCTGGGGTGCTATGCAGTCTGATTTACAGACAATCGTCACACGCGTGTCCACTTTAATAGAGAGAGAAGCCCTTCATTAAACTGATCAAAGAGTTGTAGAGATATCCGAAGGCTGGACTCAGGGGAACAGCAGCATCATGAGACAGCACATGAAGAAGAAAATCAACTATATATGGAAGTAAACACAAATTACAAAGGATGACACAGTTACAAACAAGAAATTAACTATTCTAGCTTAAGATGAATCAAGAATATATTAAGCAAGCATCTAATAAGGAAGGGGAAAATGCACAGTCAAGTGGACAAACAATATGTGTTTTGTATAAGTGCATAAATAAATGTAATTTAATAACAATAATAATAAAATCATATAACCACTGATACAAATATTACAAAAAAAATGATTATATATATATATATATATATATATATATATATATATATATATATATAAATTAAATACAAAAATAATATATAGAAATATTTGTATTAGAAATTTCAATAATTACATTTATTATTATTATTATTATTATTATTATTATTATTATACAAAATACATAAACATTTAGTTAATTGTAATGCACAATACATTTCTTTATTATTATTAGTAGTAGTAGTAGTAGTAGTAGTAGTAGCAGTATTTCAATCAACATAAATGCATTATTGAAATTAAATAATTTTAACAACACAAAAAAGAAAAACACCAACAACACAATAAAATCACTCAATGCAATATTTATTTGAGATTTCACTTTGCAGCTGTAGTAATAGTACTAGTAAACATAATAAATACATGTAAATAAATGTATTACAATAAAAAAATAAATAATAATAATAATAGTAATAATAATAATGCATTATTAGAATATTATATACAATATTTATTATTATTATTATTATTATTATTATTATTATTATTATACATTTTGTAATATTTATTATATGTAGTGTAATAATTATACTTGGTGTCATTTTACTACTATTACTAGTAGCAGTACTAATAACAGACATTTCAAATAAATAAATATTTAATTATTTATTGTTATTTATTGTTATTATTTATGTTGTTGTTGAATAAAATAATGAAATCTTTATCTTTATGAATTTTTAGCCATTTGTTTATAATAATAATAATAATAATAATAATAATAAATTATAATAGTATTAACATTATTAACAATAGATAAACTTTTTTTTTAAAAATAATATAACAATATTAAATCAAATATGTTTTATTGAAAATTTAAATGAATAAATGTATTAAATAATTATATAATAATTATGTATATTATACATATAATAAAATGTATAATAATAATTATAAATAGCTAAAAATAAATAAAGGTTTACTATTATTATTATTATTATCATTATAAATAATATTATATTATTATCAGTAATACTAGCAATAGTGGTAGTAAACTGACACTAAATATATTTATTACACTAAATATAAATATTACACAATTCATTACAATAATTTCATATTTCATTTAAATATACTAATACAACTACTTCTACTACTACTACTACTACTACAACTACTACTACTATTACTTCTAGAGACTGAAATTTCAATAATAATAATAATAATAATAATAATAATAATCTGATATATGAAAAGACTGATAAATTAGCTGTTTTTTGCTTTGTTTTGTTGTATTTACACAAATGTTAAACTTTTGTAATGTTTACAATATTTCTTTATTGAAAATAAACTTTGGCCCATTTTTATTCAGCCCTTACCAGTACTGTCATCACAAATGCATCCCTTCAGGTTTGTGACCTTAATGACCAGTTGTTACCGCAGAATTCCACAACTGGCCAATCAGAATCAAGCATTCCAGAGCCATGCAATATTACAGAATTTCTGATGCAACGGCAGGACAAAAGGATGCGCAGATTTTCTTACGCCATAGCGTAGGTCTCCCGCTGCGGCCACTGAGTGATGGATAAGTGACTGAGCATGTTTCAAAGAAAGTCTTGGCGAGCTTCAACAGAACACCTGCTAGGCTGCCTGAAGGGTGTTAAATCAGAGCTTATTTCTGTGGGTTAAGATCTGTAAAATTAAAAGCCGTGAAGTCAGTAGAGGATGTGAGAGGACAAAAACAAGACAATGGGGAGAAAATATGATCGTATTCATCCAGCGTTTAAAGATATAAATTCTTCGATTATTTCAAACTCACATTTCCCCCATCAGAATACGTGCCGAGACATTAATGCCTTCAGGAGACACAAGGCACACAAGGTCATGTCAGTTATGTCCAATATCAACACCAAGACTGGGCAAGTTATCAGCTCATACTATAATTACATCAGACACACAGATGACCTGAATCCATTGGAGTGACAATTATCTAAACATAGCCCTTCGAACATTACATTGCCATTCAACATCAGCTTAAAGCACCATTCAACCTTATAGAAATGTCATTTAGCTCTATAAATATGTATATAGACCCTTTCCCACCTGGATGATTTACTTATGATAATGATTTGGTCAGTGAGTGTCATAACAGCAGATGAATATTAAAGTAAAAGAGAACTGGTGTTTGATAATACGACTGCATTAATGGTGCACTCTTTGATTGCCATTATGGTTAAAAACGTATTTCATTAATAGCATAGTTTTACTGGTAACACTTTAGCATAGGGACCAATTCTCAGTATTAACTAGTTGCTTATTTGCATGGCTTTTATTAACATATTGGTTGTTTATTAGTACATATAAAGCACATATTCTGAATGGCCATGTTCCACATTCCTACTCCTATACCCAATACCTAAAAAATAAATTCTCACAACATTTTTATTTTTTTTATTTATTTATTTATTTTTTTGTCTTGTTTCCATCCAAAATATCTAATGATTCTTAAATCGAAAAGGATTTTCTAGACAGGTTAAAATTATTGTCTTGTTTGCTTAGAACAAGCTAAATAATCATAATAATGCCAGTGAGGTAAGCAAAATAATCTTATTTCAAGCAGAAAAGAAGATTGTTTTGCTTATCGCATTGGCAAATTATTTTCTTCTTCTTTTTTTTTTTATTTGAATTTTTTATTTATTTATTTATTAAATAAGACAATTTTTTGTAGAAAATCCTTCTTGATTTAAGTTTTTTTTTTTTTTTTTTTTTTTTTTTTTTTTTAATTTTGGCTAAAAACTAGACAAAATCTAAGTAAGAAAATCATTTTTTGCAGTGTAAATGTAACAACTACCTTATTAACTAGTAATAAGCCCAAAACTAGGAGTTAACTGAGGCAAAAGTCATTGTTAAAAGTTAATGTTTAAAAAAAAAATAAATAAAAGCAAAAATAAAAAAGTGTTACTATTTTATTGTAGTAGTAGTAGTAATAATTTTATTTTTAATAATATTATTTTATTTTGTATTGTATTTTATCATTATTTAATAATAATTGTAATAATAATAATAATAATAATAATAATAATAATAATAATAATAATAATAATAGTAGTAGTAGTAGTAGTAGTAGTAGCAATATTTCAATTAGGTCCTATTACTTTTGCATTTACTAAATGCATTTACTAACAATATTACAATAATAATATATAATATATAATATTATAATAATAAAAGATGCAGCTTTTTGCAACCATTTTTTTAGTGAATTGGTAAATGTTGAAATTAACATTTAGAAATGATTAACAAATAGATTACTTAAAAAATAACTATTATTAACAAAGGGAACCTTAGTGTAGTTTCACAAATACTACTACTACTACTACTACTACAACAAATAAATGTGTTTTTTGAGACAACATTCACAGTGAAAAAAAAAAGTGAAACGATTAAATTAAAAACTTATTTAGATTCCTGTATTTATGCGTCTGAGGCTACACTGAAAATCTGGTATTCAAAATCCAATTTAAATTTGGAAATAAGCCATGTTTTTAAACTGAAAGTTATGATGCACAACAAATAAATAATATTGAGATTTTGCACTATTTCTAGATCAGTGATCAAATAAGAAAACTTGTGACACTGATCATATGAACTTCTTTGTGCAAAAGGTCAGATTTTCACATTTTTCGCTTCGACTGAAACACGAGACCCTCCCTGGAAGTGTTTGCGCCTGCAGCTGGAGAACGGCTGTCAACAAAACACTGATTTTCACTTAATTTTCACAACTTTTCACTCAAACTGTCATGCTGACAGTATAATTGGTGGAGAAGAAATTTGTATTAAAATAAGAGAAAAATACACAACAGAAGCCTTGTCACTCACAGTCCCAAACTTTTGGATTTCCATAATTGTTTTCTCTCCATCTTTAAACTTGATCCGTTTCAAAGCCGCTATCTTTCTACTCTCAGAGTACATTGTTTTGCTCTTGATAGTAGAGGAAGTTTACCGAGGATGACTTCTCATGGCCATAAATAACCTCGCTGTAATTGGCCTGTTTGAAAATTCAAACCAAAATTGCATCACGGTCCCCCGGTGATGTGATACAGCATCGGCTGGTCTTGATTATGCCACACACATCGGCGCAGAGATAGACAGCTCCCTTAATCAATTATAGTAGCGCTTATGTATGAGACGAGGCTGACAGCTTGTCTCAGCAAAGGCCCGCAACTCACGGAGACAAAGTGGCTTACGCAAAAGAAAGTGGGAAGATTGAGATGAAAGGAGATGTGTCGCTTGCTTGCCTGGCTGTTTTAAGATTATGCGCGCAAAGCATAAGCCCAGCGAAAACCACGCACAATGGTGCTTTTAGCACAATCGGCCCACATTAAGAGCGACGCCCTCGCACGAAGACCGTTCCAGTTTTCGGCAGAGCGCTCAACCTGAGCATCACAGCGAGCAAATCTGACACGGCCCGAAAACCACGGAGAGGTTTAAAGTCACACCTGAATGGATGAAACACTGCTTACAGCTTAAAGCTTTTTCAGGCCGAGGACCCGGTTGCGGATCGAGAGACGGAGCAGGAACTCTGTGGCACATGCTGGGGAAAACTGAGGTGCATTTTAAACCTGCTCTAGAATAACAATGCGGTATGATGAAGGAGGGGTGGGCGATATGAGCTAAAATTTATATCACAATATTTTCCACTGACCAGATGGTATCGACATTATATCGCGATATGAGGAAGAAACCAATAACCTTAGTTACAGGCAAAATATGTATTTTAACCATAACTACAGATGGTTCTTTGAAGGTTCTTTACATGTAGTAACCATAGCATCCTAAAGAGACCTTTTAATGCTGAAATGGTTCTTAGAGTTAGAGTTAGGGTTCTTTATTCCCGCCCTTTTGATTTTCAAATCTGTAACTGTCAAAGCACCTTATTAGTGAGTTTCTGGAGCTGAGAGATCCAACTACAGACTGTCAACACACACTCAACAGGTAAATGATTTCATTCTTACTTTTAAATACAAAATTAAATTTAAAATTGTATTTGTTTCCAAACAAATATGTTCTTTTCTCTTCTTTTTAAATCACATGTAGCCCAAGTGTGAGCAGCTCTGACAATCCTCTTCACTACGCAAGTAACAGATCTATATTGTATCCATATTGTTTTTTTTGTTTGTTTGTTTTACTAACAGAAAAAAAGTTGTCTCATTTCTGATCTTCTGAAGTTCAGTTATCCAACTGACTGCCAACACACTCTTATCAGGTAAATATTTGTTTCTTATAATGTCTATAATTTTTTACTTTTTAAATCGTTCCTGTTTTCAATCATGTCTTTTTCTCTTTTCAGTGTAAGAGAACATGTAAGTGACCAGCCTTGTTCAGTTAAGGATGCTTTTTAAGGATACCTCTTCACCACTTAATAAGTAACAATAATGTTTAATTTATGGTTCTTTTATTGTTTTTACAAAAAACAAATGGAAGGAGACACACTGTAAATCTAAACTCAGTTGTTTATTTCAGATGCTGTCACATCTTACAACCTCGACATCTGCAGAGAGAAACTGCCACTCAGTCACATCAAAACACATAATGATGAACTTACAGCCATCATAGAGGATTATGAAAATACAGTATTTCACTGGAACCTGGTCTTCATTTCACTATTTTGATTCTATTTTTACTTCTTTAAGCATTTATGTTCAATGTGAAAGGCATCTATTAATGGTTTCTTGTTGTTATAGTGCTGTCATTTTTTGCTACCAATTTATGTCATTAAAAAATAAAAAGTACCTAACTGACACATGTTGTTGTTGTATATACACTAGATACTGAAGAGTAAAAAGCAATAAAACAGTTAATTAATACATAGTATAATTCAAATAATATTAATAATTACATAAATATACTAATATTAATGAAAATAAACTAGCATTGAAAAGGTTATTTATAATAAAGTTTATATTTATAAAGTTCTATATAGCATTTTCAAAGCATGGTTCTTTATGGAACCCTATAAAAAAGGGTTCTATTTAGCACCAAAAAGGGTTCTACTATTGTTACAAGCCAAAGAACCCTTTTCTGGTACTATATAGAACCATTTTTCTTAAGAGTGTATAGAGAAAAAACACATGATTTCAAGATCTAAGGCAAAAATAAAATGATCTGACTTTAGATGTGTGAAATTATGCTACATAAGACGCCTGCGCAAAAGAAAACTAGCAAATGGACTGAAAGAACATGCAAATTCACTCTATGACAGCATATGGCGCTTATGGAACTTTCTTGCGTTTTTTTTGATTACCGCTGTAAACAAAGCTGCTCTGCACTGCGTTTATGAACACTGAGGTAAAAGAAAAAGCAAATGCCATCTAAACTTTCCTGAAGACAGTTTCCTTCAGAGATTCATTCATATTAACCACCTGCCCCCAATTCAATATGTAGGGTAGACCGGGTACAGTTGGTGCACTTTCTGCTTTTTCCATTACCACACCAAAACTATTTTTCACATGACATTTCCTTAATTTGTCTACCAAAATATTAATAATTAATACCATCCATATAGGTCATATTTGCCACAATTAGCTCATAAGCACATTTTGTTCCAAATGTACCCATGTCGGGTACCCCGCTGACCACCTTGTACATTTCTCTAGATTTTATGATGACCTTACATGACACAAAGTCATGCAATATGTCAGTTTTTAGAGCACAGATTCAGGTTTATGAAACTGTAAGTTAACTTTAAAGGGTACATAACATGCACAGTTTCACCTAATCTCATGTTAATCCTGAGTACCTATAGAGTAGTAATGTATCCTTAATATCTCCAAAAAGTCTTTAGTTGTATTATATTTATGAAAGAAAAATACAGCTTTCCGATTTTCTCCGGAAAAAGCCGAACTTCTGGAGGCACGCCGTGGGCGGAGCTAAATTCGACCATCAGGTTAGAATTGCCAATAACTCAGACATTTGATGCTGTTTCACTTACCATCTGCAGTTGTGAATCATTACCGGGATCAAACAATGTGAAAATCCAGTGTCGAACTGGTCCTCGTAACGTTATATGAAACACATACTTGCTAAACTCCATTGCTGCCCCGGAAAAAGGAACTGTATCCACTGTTCACCTAACGCTGGGTTCTTCAGGAAGCTGAGCAAAGTTATCTTTGCCTTACAACCATAACCACACTTCTTTAGAGACATTCTTCCCGAATGAATCCCTTGCAGAGTGCAGCCGAATGAAGCACGTTGATGGCGCGCTCTTTCTCACTGTCTAACCAACGTGATCGCGGGCGCCGCGGACGCGCTTTTCCGGGAGAAATGCTCATATAAGGAGTTCGTCATTCGTCATTACGTCATTACTGCCAAGATCGAAAAAAATCAGCCGAAACTTGTACCAACCCGGAAGTAAGATTTTCGGCAAAGAAATTCTCTGTCATTTGTCCAAATTATTTTTTTTAACTTTGGCTATGTTTAGCATGAGAATCCAACTCTTTAACACTGTTAACAACTCTGAATATACGAAACACCATTGTACCCCCCCTTTAACAGTCATGTACAGATGAGAAGCTATTCTGTGTGGGTTATGAAACCCTGCTCCGAAGCTGTGTTTGCTTGTTGCTGCTGGACGCATGGCAGCAGACACAGCGTAACGGAAACACAAGTCGGAGGTGTTTACATCGCATTATTGGAAATACTTCTGTTTTAAACCATGCAGGTGGGCCAATGGATATCACACAAGCAACGTGCAATAGTTATACTGGTAAAAATTTAATCTCATTCACTATACAGTGAACGTAAAAGTGAAAGTAAAAACACAGAGTTTTCTAATGCTGCATTAATGGCACTCTCGGAAACGACGAAAGACAAATCTACTACTTCTTCTACTTTTGACAATATCTCTGGCTATCGTCGACACAATAGGACACAACTCAGAACAGCGAGGTTATTGCGGGCCCAATCAGTGACAGTGACACTGCAAATACGCAAATAAGAACGTTAACCCACGGTTTAGGAATGTACAGTGTGAAACTTCCGCTAATGAATACCCAGCATTAACAGATAACCCCAGGTATAGTATGAGCAGTGTGAAACGTGATTACAGATAACCCAGGATTCCATTTATCCGGGGTTTAGGATGACTCCGGTTTAACAATTTCAAGTGTGAAAAGCCTTCAGCATCTGTGGCCTGTGTTAATGGCCATTGACAGAATCTGTAATATTTCCGCACAAATTACATTTTGGGGAATTTGCGCAGTTCTGAATAAGAAATCCACCAAAATAAATTTAAAACCCGAATGTGAGCAAAAATCATCCGGTTTTGATTTAAGGCCCGTTCACACCAAGAGCGATAACGATAACTATAACTACAACAGTTGCTATATTTGCGTCCACACCCAACATCAGTAAACAATAGCTAGCCTATATGTTTTTTTTATTGCACTTGCACAACTTCAACCAGTAGATGTCCTCAGCATGAACATTTCGAGTGCATCTAAACAGTGAAACTATCTGATCTCTAACGCAGTCAATGCAGTGGAAAAACAACATGTAGCCTACTCTTTACTACTGCAACTTCAAAGGAGGCAAGACAATGTTGTCCAAACTAGCACTGATTTCCTGAGGTTATTCTATGTTTTATGTTACTCTGTTTGCTGAGCAATGTCTGTTTGCTTTACAATATTACTTGCTATTTCAAATGCGTAAGACCTTTAAATTTGAATAAAGTCTGATTAGTTGTCAGTGTTTTATCGTTCATCAGCTGTAAAAAAAAAAATTGTTCTGAAAATGATCCCAACGATATCGTCCACTGTATCATTGTCATTATCGTGGTGTGAACTCTGCTATTCTTTTTACATTTTAAACGATTTTTAGAACGTTATCTTTATAGTTATCGTTATCGTTCAAGCGGTGCATCTCTTTCTCTCTCTGATGACGCAGTAACAATATCTTTGTTTGTCCATGAAATCCATGAATATGTAACGATATCCACAGTATAGCAAAATCCATATATTTGCATTGTTCAGAATTATTTAACCCCCAAAAGTAAAATTTGGTGTAGAATTTTTTATTCCTTAAAACCACCAATAAACGCTGCTTGAAAGTGCTTAGAAGCTTCTGTCACCTCTCTACTGCAATCTTGGCCAATTCCTCGCCTGAAAAAGCTTTCAGATCACTGATAATCTTTGGTTTTCACATTGAAAGGAAAGGAAAGGATGTGATGTGTGGCCAAGTATGGTGACCCATACTTGGAATTCGTGCTCTGCATTTAACCCATCCAAGTGCACACACACAGTGGTGAACACACACACTGTGAGCAGTTGGGGGCTCGGTGCGTTGCTCAAGGGTCTCATCTCAGTCATGGTATTGAGGGTGGAGAGAGCGCTGATTATTCACTCCCCCCACCGACAATCCCTGCCGGACCAGGGACTCGAACTCGAAACCTTTCGTTTACAAGTCCAACTCCCTAACCATTATTGCCACTGCTTTCTTCAAATTCAACCAAATATTTTCAGTAAGATGTAAATCTAGAGAACAGGCCACTCAAAAACATTCAATGACTGATCCCTGAACCAAGCATAAGTAGATTTGTATGTATACTTTGAGATGATTGTTCTGCAGGAAAGTTCATTGATTATCAGCTTCAGTCTTTGCACCAAAGGCATCACGATTCTTGCCAAAATGGCCTGATACTTCAAGGGTTCCATGATATCCTTCATACGGTAATGATTTTCAGTTCCTGCTACAGTGAAACAACCCCATAATGGGACTGATCCACCTCCATGTTTGACTATGAAGATGGTGTTCTTCTGCTTATAAGCCTTTCTTGCATCAGACATACTGTTGATCCATAGGTCCACAAGGTTTCTTTTTGGTCACATCACTCCATAAAACATTCTTTCAGAACTCCACGGGTCTATCCAAATGATATTTAGCATGTTCAAGTCGGCCTTTTATGTTGTTCTTGGTCAACATCGGTATTCGGCAAGAAGCCTCAACATGAAGGTCATATATGTATAGTGTTCTTCTTATGCACTGCATTAAAATTTAAAATGTTTTTTTTTTTTTCCCTCCGTTCGTCAGGTCATCTTGTAAGTCCTTGGCTATACATCACAGGTTTTTCTCAGTTGCTCTGATCAAACATTTTATGATATTATGTTTTTTTTTTAAAAATACACCCTCAAATGTATTCTGGTACAGCACACTTTAAAATAAGGAATAAGGCTGCCAGCTGTGTCTCTAGGAACTTTTAATTCTTGGAAATCTCCATGTAGACGTTCTAATATAATAAAATTATTTCTTCTCTATAGCTTTTGTGAGAGCTCTGTCGACTTTGCCATATTTGCTACTCAGCTTCAGTACATGCATAAGGCTAAATGTACTGTATGTATTGTGTTTTAAGACAAATTTGTTTCCTACCATAAAAAAAATAAATAAATAAGTGACTTAAAAACAGCGATGCTGAACAGGGGTTGAATAATTGTGACATAGCTGTGTTATTAAAAAAATCCTATTCCTCGAAAACATTACATTATATATTGACATTATCACATTTAATATGCCAGTAAACTGTTGTAGATGCAATTTTTACAGTCCTGGGTCTTCAGAAAAGCTTGTATTTGTAAAGTACTACAGTCTCTAAGGGGTTGAATATTGTATAAAACTAAGTTGCATTTTATGCCTGGCCTGGAATAACAACATGGCATTACGCTTAGATTGTAAATGCATTAAAGTAATCACTATTGATGTACTGTACAGATATCAACATTTAATTTCTTCAAGAAGCTCAATGCACTTTCATGACCTTGAGGTTGGGGCTTTTTAAAGTTAAATTAAATTGTAAAACACTGTTCTGTTTTTTGAAGGCATGCAGATGCATAAATAAATGCAGATTTTATTTAAACACACATCTGAATCATATTGGGTAAAAAAACAAATTTTGAAACTGGAAAAAGTTCACCAGATAACCTTGGTTGAAAAATAACCTCAGGTTAGTACCTTAAATTACACTTTTTAAATTTAAATGTCAATGCAACATTTAGAATTTTGAAACATGCTTTTTATTTTCTTATGTTTTTTATTTATTTATTTTTTTTTTTTTAAGTTTAGTTTAGTTTTTCACTTAAAGGAGATAGTTCACACCATCATTTACTCACCCTCATGTTGTTTCAAACTTGAATGAATTTCTTTATTCTGTTGAATGCAAAAAGAGATATTTTGAAAAATGTTGATAAACATTTGCTGGTAGCCATTGACCATTTACTATGTATGCAAAAATCAATCAATCAATCAATCAATAAAATCATATGGAAGTCAATGGCTACAGGCAACAGTTTTCTTTTTGGGTGAACTATCCCTTAATATAATATTTTTATTTGATTTGATTTTTTAATGAACACTTTTTATAAATAATTTCAGATTTAGTTATCAATAACAGTGCCGTTCCAAAGAGCCGCATAATAAATTGAAACTTCAAACACAGACACCCAAGCTCTAGAGCACTTTCATCACCTCGATATGACAATTGCATATTCGAGTCAGCATTTTGCCAAATTATAATCAGCTTTCGGTGTGTTTTGAAAAAGCACACGAGCAGCATTTTTAAAAGCACACCGTCTGATTGGATATATAAGTTATGCCAGTAGTGTAAGACGAATTATCTAACGCACAGGGATAAATTGCTCAATTACAACAAGCGAGCTATTTAATTATGCCTTGGGTTGGGTGGTTCCCTCCCTTTAAATGCTACAGAAATTGTTCCTCGCCCTCGAGCGGCTAGTTAATAATATAATTCCTGTTTGCATCACTGGAGAAAAAAATTGTCCTTTTTAAACGGAATTCTGTACCTGCGTAAAGTCACAGGTGTACAGTATTTCTTTTCACGTAGTTGCTTTTGTACACATCTATGCGGTTAACCTTGCCACCAAATAAACTTGGCCTGTAGTACTTGGTAATTGCTTTTTGAAGAAGCTAACCTCAAAAACACAAACCCCGTCAAGTGAGGAGCACCGGCCCATGAAAGGGTATTAGATGGATAAATGGGTTGCACTATTTCTCTTTCACCATCTGTGTACAAATTCACTTATTCGACTCACAAAGCACCTATTTAGGGATTGAGGTCATTACAAGCTCAAGTGCTTTCGTTTCAGAGTATGCCAAGCCTGATCTTCTTCCAGAGACCTTCAGAGACTCCATTCCCCTAAAAATAAGACACTGAATCCTAAGCTGAAGGAACAATGCCCATATGCATTATAATCCACTTGTTAAGCCTGACAGTGACCTGGCTTCACCCTTGCTCTATGGATAATTACAGCAGCTACCATACATTAAGATTCAAACTGACCGACTGCCTTAATAGTGTGGGAGGAAAGTTCCCACAATGCACTGCAGCGTAATTACATTCTGATGTATGTGGTAGTGCTTTAAAACAAAAAGCGAGGTTTGCGGGGTTCCCAAGAGCCACAATCATCTTGAAAACTGCAAAAAAAAAAGCAACTGCTGTAAGAATGCTGGTATTTGTGTTTCGATGAGAAAAATCACCCTCAAATCTTTTGCTTCAAGTGTCAAGAGAGCTCGGAGCTAATCAGACCGCATGCATGTGAACGCGTGGGCGCTGAAATGGAAAGATGTAATAGGCTTTCAATGAGATTTCCATATATGGAATGACCAAGTTAACATTAAAATCAATGCTGTCTTGTTATATTATTATTCATTTAAGTATTTGATTTTCGTCATCTCCATAAACTCTCAAACACAGAAGCAACAAGTATAATGAATAAATAAATAAACATAATACAAGTTATCCATATCATAAGTAAATCAACAAACGAATAAATAATTAAATAAATGAATAAACAAATACACTAAGCAAGACAACTAAAAATACAAAGCATATGTATTTGCATTAATATTTATATATAAACAGTTAGGAATATTATAAACAAACAAACAAACAAACAAGCATACAAGGAAATACACTGAGTAAGACTTAAATATAAATGCAAAGAGTATGTGATTGTATTTATATTTATGTATAAAGACTTATGAATGAATGCATGAATAAATAAACAAACAAACAAACAAATACACTGAACAAGACATAACTATAAATACAGAGTATATATTTGTATTTATATTTAAATATAAATAAATACATAATTACATTAATTATAAATAGTTGATGAATGAATATGAATTAATGAATAAACAAACAAACAAAAATATTTAAAAAAAAATATAAAAATAAAAAACTGGACAAGACATAAATACAAAGAGTATGTATTAATAGAACACAGAACAAGACTTAAATATAAATACAAGATGTATTTGTATTTATATTCATAACGAGTTATGTGCAAACAAACAAACAGATAAACAAATAAACTAAACGACTTAAATACAAAGAGTGTGCAGTTGTATGTATAAATAAATAAATGCACAAAGCAAGACTTAAATATAACTGAGCAAGACAAATATAAATACAATTTATTTTTGTTTATATTTATAAACAAACAAACAAACAAATAAATAAATAAATGCACTGAGCAAGACATAAATACAAAGATTATGTATTTGTATTTATAAATAAATAAACACACACAGAACAAGACTTAAATATAAATACATTATGTATTATATATATATATATATATATATATATATATTTATAAAGAGTTATGTATAAATAAATTGAGAAAGACAAATAAATACAAAGAGTGTGCAATTACAAACTACATGGCTCAATAATTACAGAGAAAATCACTAAAAAAAAAAAAAAAAAAAGCTTTTCAAAACACTTTTAGATGCAGTGTATTACATCACACTGCAGGACATTATTATGATGATGTTTCAGCAGCTCCTGTATTCAAACTGTACATTGTGTTCTTACATCATCATGCAGGATTTTTCTTAAGACTTCTGTATTTCAGTATCATCCTGCAAGTGCAGATATGATCATGCAGAGTCATTTTATTCCAGAACGGTTCACAGCCTGGGGTTCTCAAGCATGACTGGCTGCAGCAAGAGAACGGACAGCTGATTTTTGGTAGGATGAAGAGACCCAGATTTGCCATCAGTGAGAAAGCAAGAGGTCA
>CM065120.1:5327500-5457500 GCA_033026305.1 Cirrhinus molitorella
GTTTAAAAATAAAAATAAATAAATAAATAAATGATAACTAATATTTCATATACACGTTTGATTAAATTTAAATTCAGACTAACTAACTAACTAACTAAATAAATAAATATTTGTATACATATTTGTTTAAAATAAATAAATATTTCTTTAAAGATATTGTTTAATCACATATAAATGGCATGAAATATTTGTTTACGCCAGGGGTCACCAGACTCTGTCCTGAGAGTTTAGCTCTAACTTTCCTCAGCACACCTGCCTGGAAGTTTTAAGTATACCTACAAAGACTTTGATTAGCTAGTTCAGGTGTGTGTGATTGGGGTTGGAGCTAAACAAAGGCCCTCCAGGACCAAGTTTGGTGCCCCCTGGTTTATGCAATCATCAAACTAATCCGGTTCCCGAATTTAACTCGCCAACTAAATCAAAATCAAAAAGTGAAATGTCAGTCTGTTCCACACATAAAGCTAGCAATTAAGAACATAGGAAATCTAAGGCAAAATCCGTAAGTACTATTTATTTATTATAATATTAAGGTGCTTTTGAAGATTTTTTGAAGCTTGAATATCTCAGTTCCCATGGAAACTAATTGCACAGAAAGCGACCAGCTCAACTATTCAACATTTTTTCTTTTGTGTCCCACAATAGGAAAAAAATCATATGGCAATTTGGAAAGAGGGTGAATAAATGACGACACAAGTTTCATTTTTAAGTGAACTATTCCTTTAACATCAATATTTGATGCACATTCTCATGTGAACGGTAGTGGTATTGGCAGAAGCAAGCCATCGGAGGTCATGTGACTGCTCCATTTAGTCGTTTTCTCATTAAGAATGGTATGCAGTGGTCGTTTTGATGTGGCACTCGCAACTTACTCCATATGATGAGATTTGGCTATTTTCCCAAGGCACGCTAACAATTTATAGCAGACACCAGAGCAGTGCAGAGAAAAGCATGATGTTTGGAGAGGTCATTGTAGTTTGTTCGAGGGATTGTGGGTACTTACATTATTTAAAGACATAATTGTGCAGTGATGTGATTGTTAGGTCTTTTGCCAGAGTTCACTGGATTACTTATGTGTTGTTGTTTATTAATGATACAACGAGAGGCAATGACCGTACGTAGGTCACTAACACTTTTATATTACATAGTTAAACATGCAAATCATAGCTGACACGGTCACCTTAAAATATGCTGTTCTTGAAGCAGATTTGCAGTACCATATTGCACTACTACTATTTTTTTTTTTTTTTTTTTTTTTTACTTGCAAAGTATCTCAAAATAATGCAAACTAATGCAGCTGAATTTTTGCACTGCCATGTTAGCATCAAATAAATAAATAATAAAATACAATACGGCAAGCAAGCAATCAATAACTCTTTGCTTATTTTTTGTTTATGTTTTATTTATAAATTCATTTGTATGCCTATATTTGCATTAAATGCTATATTCAAGGAAAAAAAAAATCAATCAATATATAAATAAATACATACGTACATACATTTATACAGCTATTTTAGCCTCAAATGCTATATGAAAATAAATGAATGAATAGATAGATAAATGAATAAAAAGATTAATAAATTAATAAATAAATATTCCTCAGTTGTTTGTTAGTCAGTTTATATTGCTATATTAGCAAATGCAATATTCATGAAAATGAATGAATGAATGAATGAATGAATACCCTCAGAGTTGTTTGTTAATCAATTTATATTGTCATATCAGCAAATGCAATATTCATGAAAATAAATGTAAAAATTAATGAATAAATGAGTGAGTGAATAAATGAATGAATGAATATCCTCAGAGTTGTTTGTTAATCAATTTAATGCAACATTCATGGAAATAAATAAATAAATAAATATTCCTCAGAGTTTTTTGTTAATTCATTGTATTGCTATATCAGCAAATGCAATATTCATGGAAAAATATATAAATAAATAACAATTCCTCAAAGTTGTTTGTTAGTCAGTTTATATTGTCATATCAGCAAATGCAAAATTCATAGAATATATAAATAAATACATATTCCTCAGAGTTTGTTGTTAATTCATTTATATTGATATATCAGCAAATGCAATATTTATGAAAATACATAAATAAATACATATTCATTAGAGTTGTTTGTTAATCAATTTATATTGCTATATTAGCAAATGCAATATTCATAGAAATAAATATAAATAAATGAACAAATATTCAATTAATAAATATTCCTCAGAGTTGTTTTCTTAACTAATTTATATTGCTATTTCAGCAAATACAATATTCAATTAAATTGGTGGCTTTAGAAAAACAGTGAACGATGGGCAGTATGCTTTTAATATATTACATATAGGAGGAATATGTCAAAGTCATATATATGTGCCAAACTTTCTGCTGCCAGCTGGTGGCGCTATGCCTACAACTAAATATTGGCATGCAGATTTGTTCAGGCTGGCACTTTTATCAAACATATCAAGTTCGGTGCAGACTGAACATGGTAAAGCCATCGTAAATAAAATATTTATCAGAGTTGTTTGTTAATATATATTGCTATATCAGGAAATGGAAATAAATTGATAAAATTCATGGAAATAAATATATATTTATTTTTCTTTTTAGAGTAGTGGTTCTCAACTGGTCTTACTGTTAGGGCCCACCTAAGAGCAAATATGCTTTAATCACAACACACATTTAGACAAAAATGTTGAAATATTACTATAATAGCAATATAACAAATTTGGTTTCTAAATGTCTGTTGATTTCATGCTCTCGGCAAGTAATAACTCAATGATGCACAAACCATTATAGCCCTATCTTATGGCTTTATATCTACTTAAAAATTACTCCGATTGATTTGACACATTAATCCTAGGTTTATCACATCACATATTGCCACAAGTTTATCGCATATTTCATTTTTCCTCCATATCATGCGGCCCTATCAGCTTCTACCGAGTGATTGATGAATTTGCAGCAAAATCTGATTCGACTGGATGTCCAGCCTGTGACAAAGATAGGGAATATGTTTTGTCCTTCCTTTTAGTAAGTGATAAGCACTCTGCTATCTTAACTACACAAAATCATATTAGCTGCAGTTTATTACTTGCATCAAACAAAGTTTTTTCCCCCCCCTGCTGTCTGTGACCCCATCAGGACAGACCAACTGAGAACCACTGCTTTAGAGCGTCCTTGATGGATACAAGCAGCATGTGATGCTTCTGTACACAAGAATGATGTGATCATAATGCAATATCCCATGATACTCGCTGTGGTCTCATTCTGTTTGAAGAAGAGTCTGAAGGAGAGAGACATTCCTTGGGCTAAATTTAAAACCAAACGCCTGACCTGGGGAATCGACTTTGGAGGGCAAACAGCTCATCAAAGATACATAAAATAAAAGTCTCAGTCTTGTGGTAATCACAAAGCAGGCTAGATCCCTGCAGAAGGTTTGTCTTTGGATGTGGGCTTTCATTTACAGTGGTATTGGGAAGCTTAACTTGACCTGGGTAAAGCCCCAGGCGATTCAACCACAAAGCTAATTGCATGTAGTAGGGAGATTGAGTGCCTTTGACCACCCAACCCTATGAACTACTGCGGAAAACTGACTTCTGCTACAGATACAGACTAGAAAGCGGGATTCAGGAGGGAATTCGACACTAAAGTCAAACTAACCGGGGGGAATTCGCAGCCCAGGATCACTGGAAATATGTTACTATGCCTACATTTCTGCAAAGCTGCAAAAATGTACCTATGCATATATTTAACTACAGTTTCCATGTGAAATAAACCCTAAAGGCTGTAAAACATCAACAAATGTTGTTCCTTTTCAAACAAATAGCAAATTAATTAAATATTCTAGACCTATTTCTGCACAGTTCATTGCACAATACTGTGGTATGAATTCAAAGGTTTTTTTATTTTATTTTATTTATTTTTTTTGTCTTATTTCCAGCCAAAATATCTAACATTTCTTAAATCAAGAAACTTTTTCTAGACAAGTAAAAATTATTTTGTTTTCAGAAAGAAAAAAAAAAAGTCAAAATGAAATGAGTTTTTGCTTAAAACAAGCAAAGTAATCTGCCAATGGGGTAAGCAAAATAATCTAATTTCAAGCAGAAAACTAGATTATTTATTTATTTATTTATTTATTTATTTTTATGAAAACAAAACAATATTTTTTACTTGTCTAGACACTACTTCTTAATTAAGAATGTTTAGATATTTTGGCTGGAAACAAGACAAAAAATCTAAGTATAAAATGGCATTTTGTGCAGTGTATGTATGGCCTTTCTGATATAGCAAACTTGCTCGGGAGCCCACCTGGTGAAGCATTTAACTTGCTATATTGCAAAACACGAGTCACAACATTCCACAAAAGAGCTTAAAGCCTTGTATAAGCAAGCTAAAATGGCATCTTGTCTTCAGTTTTTATCTTGTGTTTGTAGGGAGATTGAGTGCCTTTGACCACCCAGGTGAAATAAAACCTAGCGGCTGTAAAACGCCAACAAGTTTTGCTCCTTTTCATACTCATTATGATCATATGATCACGTTTATCATAGATTTGTAAACCAATACATTTTCACATTTTCAAATTATAACCATCTCCATATGCATGGTTTTTTTCATATAGTAATCTTGCTCAGTACAGGATTTAACTTGCAATACATAGCACTCGAGTTTAAATCCTGTAAAAGACAATCCACAAAATAGCTCAAAGACTTGCATAAGCAAGCTAAAATAGCATGTTTGCTTTAGCAAATGTGTTTTTATCTCATTTTTGCTTTTGTTATGTTTGCATCACATGATATGCTCCATATGTACAGCTGTTCTCATGTGATAAACTTGCTTGGCAGTCCACCTGGTACAGAATTGCATTTGCGATACGGAGCACTTCAGTTTAAGTCCTGTGAAACAAGAGTCACAACACTTCACAAAATAACTCAAAGACATGTATAAGCAAGCTAAAATGTCAAGTTTGCTTCAGTAAATGTGTTTTTATCTCATGTTTGTTTTTGTTATGTTTGTATCACATGATACACTCCATATGTACAGCTGTTCTTACATGGTAAACTTGCTCGGTAACACACCTGGTACAGCACTGCATTAGCACTGTAGTTTTGAATCCTGTGAAACACGAGTCACAACTCTCCAAATAGGCAAGCTAAAATGACATGGTTGCTTCAGCAGATGTGTTTTATCTTGCATTTGCTTTTGTTGAATATCAGTTAGGTTTAGTGTAGGTGGTACGTTAATTTCAAATGTGATGGAGAATTAATCTTTTCGCACCACTGGACATTTAGTCATTTATGATTGATACTAACTGGCTGCATTTCTCATTTAGATTGACTAATATTTTACAAAAATATAGCTCATTCAATGAGTTCTATAACATTGGTTTTACTATTTTTCAGCCATCAGTTTTCAAATAAAAAATACTGAAATTATTAAATGAAATGAAGTACCTTTCATTTGTAAATTATTGAATTAATTGGCTTGTCCAGAAACAGACATTACCCATGTCTGTTATTTAATAACTAAACTATTATTTATATACTAAATCAAAAGGCTTTCTGCAGTTGCACATATCTTTAGTCAACCAAGTACTAAAACAACCCAGATAGCGCAAAGAAATAAAGTGAATTCCCTCCTCAGTTTTAGCTGTGCTTCATTTAACAAACGACATCTCCTGTGAAAAGCGCTAGCATGATTTTTTAATGCCCCTGAATAAAATGGCCCCTTGTGGGAAATGAATGTAGGCTGAACATGGGTGAAATGTTGAACCACCAACGCACGGTAAAGAAAGACCGCTACACTTTGGTTGAACCGTAAGGAATTGTAAAAGGCAATTTTTTGCTTTCAGGATACCATTGAACAGTGAAAGGAATGAAACTACAAGTTTGTTGTCTGCTTAAATCAGTGCCAGATGTACTGTATATACTGTACTTCCAATTTCTGAAGTCTGTTGTCAGAGAAACCAATTATTTTGTTTATCTACACTTCTCATTAATCTTTCACTATGCTGTCAGCAGCAAAAAAAAAAATAAAATCATCCCTGATGCTACACATCCACCGACCTTGACAATCCAGGATTCTGACACACTTTACACAAAAAAAAAAAAAAAAAAACTACTATAGTACTAAATTTTTGGATGTATTTTTTAAAATTACCTTGAAATTTATAAATACCATATTTACCATAAATTTTGATAATTTTGTCAACATCCTACAATGTTTATGCTGCAAAAGATATGTTTGCAGTTTGCATAGAAAAAAACATGTCTGTTTTACATTATTCACACATGAGAGGGATGAAAAAGATATGCAATAATACAGAACAGAAAGTATCAATTTATTTACTTGCAAAATGTGATTTCAGTTCTTTACGGTTGTCAAGCAACATCCTAATGTTCTGCATTACTAATTCATATTTAATAATATTTTACAAAAATATAGATCATCCAATCAGACTTCTCAACTTAGAGTATGACGTTTTTCAATGTTGCAGCCATAAAAAAAAAAAAAGTATATATATAATAAATGAAATTAAAAGTACTTATTTGTGGGTGATTGTAAAAAATCTGTAAAAAAAAAAAAATACAAAAATAAAATAGCAACTTATGTTTTTATATTACATTAACACATCAAAATACGTTTTTATTTGAAGTTACACAAATTTCAACTTGATTTTAAGTCAGTTTATTGTAATTTAAATTGAAAGCTCTGAAACTGAAATAGGTGCATTACCAATAGTTAATTAATTTAATTTTATTTTAACATTAACATTTTCAGATTTATATTTTTAATAAATGCTATTCTTTTGAACCGGTTATTACAAAAAAAAAAATAAAAATACATAAGTTCCAAAGAATATGATGCAGCACAACTGTTTCCAACATTGATAATAAATCAACATATTAGAATAATTTCTAAAGGATCTAGTGATAGTGAAGACTGGATTAATTATGCTGAAAATTCAGCTTTGCATCACAGGAATAAATTACATTTTAAAGTATATTAAAATAGAAAACCGTTATTATAAATAGTAATACTATTTCACAATATTACGTTTTTTGTTTTATTTTTTATACAATAATTGCAGCCTTATATAGTATATTGCAAGATAGTGTACATTCAGTGAGCATGAAAAAAAAATGAAGATTTAAAAGCAGCAGAGGGAAAGCTCTTGGGAAATCTAACTTTGTGGATTCTTGCAAGTGTGCATTGGAAATCTTTTCAATCTCTAAACAATGCATCATCATTGCCCGCTCTGTGCAAATCAATGACTCTCGTAAAATCGTTCAGTTTGCCGGTTCCTAATCAAGGCACTAGATAAAGACGAATAACATTTTAAAAAAAAGACAGCAGAACCTGCATATGATAAATGAAGTATCAATTGGCATTAAATAGATTCTGTGCGTTAACCCTGATACAAAGATAAGTGGCTGAAACCTGACCGGCAAAAAAAAAAAAAAAAAACGCTTCAATTGAACAGCTATGTTTTCTTGCCACAGGCGAATACTTGACCTTGCTGGATTGCAGGACAATTGCCACCAATAAAGAATAGTTTGAAGGCAGCTATTTTCACACCGTCTGAACGATGGTTCTAGAGCAAATGATTAATTATTTTTCATTAAGAGCAGCACTTGCCCTCAACTTCTACGAACAGAGAATTAGCACCCCTGGTTATAATGCAATACAACTACAGTACCATCTTAAAAAAAAAAAAAATAAATAAATAAATGATAACAGAAGCCAAACACTCTACACAAACCTTCCAGCATATGAAACTCAATTTGTGTGGAAATCAGCTTGGCAAAGCAGGAAAAGTCAATTGTGATAGATGTTAAAGCACGTATCATTGACTATATGTGATTTGAACAGACAGTACCGGACATCCCGCTAGACTGAAAACACACGCCAGAGTCGACAGACCGGAGCAGCTTCGCCCAGCGGCGTGAACTTTCTCGCAGCCTCTGTCTTAATAGAGCAGCATTTGTGAACTGAAGGATGCGCCAGCAGCAACACCACATAGATGAATGTGTGCTCAGGAGGGATGGGAAATGAAGAGATCAAGGCACTCACATGTGCACAATGAACAGCATCAAGGTGACATATTACTACAGCAAAATTAAGATGTATTAAAATTTGAATTTTAGTGGTTTTGAAATAAAAGTATTTGAGCATCATATAATATGTGTCGAGTGCATGCACTCAGTATCATTATCTCATTTTTGACCGAGATGGCTTTTAGCTGGTTTTGCATCTAAACTCTTCATATATAAACACTTGAAAGCAATGGGTTTTTCAAATTGTAAAACAGTTGTTTTAACATTCAAATTTTGCATTATACTTTAATATTGTTATATTAATTAAAAAAAAAAAAAAAAAAAAAAAAAAAAAAAAAAAACACACTGGACATGATAAAAGGAGAGTATAATACAATTAAGCCTTTATATAATATTATAGCATGAATATATTATATAATGTTGTATATACAAATAATATAATACATAGAAAAATGAGTAAAAATGTTAATAGTTAAAGTGTATTTACATAAATATATTTCACAAAATACATAATTTTTCTGATATTTATTACATATTTAATAAATATATTTATCAAATATTTGTAAAATAATTTGGAGATTTTCAAAATGTTTTTGAAAGAAGTCTTATATGCTTAGCAAGGCTGTGTTTATTGTTTATGTGATTAAAAAATATAGTTGTAATCAGTATTATTAAAATAATATGGTTACAATATATTACAAAAAAATAAAATGCGTTGTATTATATATTTTATATATATATATATATATATATATATATATATATAATTTTTTATTTTATTATTTTTTTTCTTCTGCTCACCAAGCCTGCATTTATTTAATGCAAACCACAGCAAAAGCCGCAAAATTCTGAAATATTTTTTTTCTATTTAAAATAACTGGTTTCTATGCGAGTACATTTTCAAATGTCATTTATTTTATTATTATCAATATTTAAAACAGTTGAGTAAATTTTTTTCAGGATTTTTTGATGAATAGAAAGATTCAAAGATCAGATTTCATCTGAAATAAAATACTTTTTTATACATCATATAAAATCTTGCAGACAGTAAATGTATTTATTTATTTGTTTGTTTGTTTATTTATGGGAAATAAATTATAGAAATTTATATTTTTATTTAACAAGGATGTTTTATTTTATTTATATATGTTTTATATGTTCTATTTCATATAAATGCTGTTCTTCTCTATTCATCAAAGAAACCTGAAAAAAAAACATTCAGCTGTTTAATAATAATAATAATAATAATACATGTCATCAGTATATCAGAATATTAAATACATAATAAATAAATTACATTTTAAAATACATTCAAATAGAAAACCATTATTTTAAATAGTATTAATATTATTATTATTATTATTATTTTTATTTTTTTTTTTACTACTGTTTTTGCTGTACTTTGGATCAAAAAAAAAATTGAAAACCCTTATTATATATATATATATATATATATATATATATGAGACTCATATATATGTGTGTGAGGTGAGAAGTTTGTTTGTCCTTAATGAAATTTAATTTTAAATGTTTTCAACAAGTTTGTTAAGATATGACACATCTAGCAGCATGTACATTTGAGCACAAATGAAAAACAACCCAGCTGATCACAATGCTGGTCCTCAGTGCTTTTCTGGTCTCTTAATACATGGCTATTATTTTCTTTCTGAATAGCTATGAATGCAATACTTTTGATTTATTATGCCAGAATGAGCCAGAGCGGTAAATTAACTTGTCTAAAAGCGACGTCAGGACTCCCGTATCCACATGCGTTTAATGACGACGCAAGGAGCCATTCCAAGGCAGACGGAAGGTGAGAATTCAATCATAACAACACTGTAGGGAGTTACTTTGCACAGCGTGGCGTGCTTCTGTCACTTTTAATGTATAATTACCATTAAAGACACAGACGCACCACACCGCGCACAGCATGCGTGTGTGTTTGTGTTAACTGCTTATAAAGAACTAGCTATATATGCACTCTTTGCCACCATTGTAATTAAGGTGGTCTTAGCAAGTGGGCAGGCATTCATTGACGCAAAAAAAAAAAAAAAAATTGTCTCTGACCACCACCTTCAGTGGCACTATACATAAATTCACTGGTTATTCCCTTGAAATATGCATGCGGCAGTGCAACACTGGAAAGAAACATGAAGGCATTAAAAATGCATGCCAGTCCCTGTACTGTCTTTGTGGCTCTTCCGTTTTGGAGGTAACAAGCCAGGGAATTCGGGATGTGGTGACTCAGTTTTGCTTTGCGAAGCCTTACCTAGAGTTGAAGGAAAAGTGGCTTTGAAAGTATAGGATGCAAAGCAAAAAATCTTTCATGCCTGGTAAACTAAAAATTATATTTTGTGTGTGTGGGGGAAGGTTTATGAGGTTATTGACAACAAAATCTACTATAAAAAAAGGTGGAAGCATCAGTTTAGGCTTTTTTCCAAAAAGACAGTGTGCTGTCTTGCTCTCTACAGCCTACACAGATACTGTAGCTACCTTCTAACTTCTAAAAAGTCTTTTAAAAGTCTTAATAAAAATGTGTCACATTGAATAGATTTTTTTTTTTTTTTTTTTTTTTTTTTTTTTAATAAAGTGTTGCAATGGAAAGGATACAAACAAATGAATAAATCAAAGTTGCAGTGTGTGTGCTGTGAAGTAATTTCATATATATATATATATATATATATATATATATATATATCATACTTTTATTTGGCATGGATGAATTAAATATTTGTAATGAAATAAACATTTGTAATGTTACAAATTATTAATATTTCAAATTAATTCTGTTAATTTGAAATTACCATTCATTGAAGAATCCTTAAAAAACAAAAATATTAGGCAGCACAACTGTTTTCAAAATTCATAATTAATCTATTTAATTATTATTATTATTATTATTATTATTATTATTATTTTGTTAGAATGATTACTAAAGGATCATGTGAATAAATTGCACTTTAAAACATATTAAAACAGTTATTTTAGTTACAAATTATTATTTCAAATAAATGCTGTCCATTTGAAATTACTATTCATCAAAGAATCCTGAAAAAAAGAATCACCGTTTACACACAAATATTAAGCACCACAACCATTCTCAAAATTTATATATTTTTAAATTATTTAAATTTAATTATTTTATTAAATTATTTAAGCATTATTTAAGCAGCAAATCTGCATATTATATGATTTCTGAAGGGTCATGTGGCAATAGAATAATGACATTTTTAAAGAAATTTTAGAAAACATTTAAATCTCTTTGAATTGTTTCACATTATTAGTTTGTTTGTTAGTTTTTTTTTTTTTTTTCATATATTTTTGATCAAATAAAGCTTTTGTTTAAAAAACATAAAAAAAAAAAAAAAAAATCTTAACCAGGCTCAGAGTGTACATTATAGTGCACATGGCTAATAAATTAATCAGAAATTAAAACAAAATTATTATTATTATTATTATTATTATTATTATTATGTGTCCGTTTATGAAATATGGCACGCTGGTTTTGTAACAAAACAGCTTCTCTAAGCACAACAGAAGGATCTGTCACAGTGAACGTTGTATGGCATTATACGTAGGCTGCAAAATACTAGTGAACATTATTCAGCACCGTAATGTCAAAAAAAAAAAAAAAAAATCCTGAATGACTATTTATAGCATGAAGTGAAGCAGGTTTATGGAAGATTTGCATTCAGGGAACTTACATTTCTGACTAAGAGGTCATTTTTTGCACGGCAGGTTATGTGCCATTATTAACTGGAAATATTTTAGTGCCAGTATTAATTTCCTTAATATACTTGAAAAGCAGCATGAAAAGACAGCGCTAGTACGACGCTAATTAGTTTCTCTCTCCTTTAACAGTGTGATATCGGTAAATTATGCAAAACATTAGTATGATGGATCTGCATTATAATTTGAATGAACTTTGGAAAAGACCTTTGTGGTCAGTTGTCAATTGAATTTTCATCCTCACAACCGATGATGAAGTTGATAACCAAAGGTCACCTGGAGAAAAGTCAAGTTTTCTGATGAAAATATAGTATTTTTTATGGCTTTGTACTTCAATAGGAGGCCTCCAATTGCCAGATGAAAGACATTTATTAGAGTAAACTACCTACTGCTTTTCAGACAACTTCTGAGAAATCTAATCCTATCTAGAAAGGAACATCCTTAATTGCCAACATGGGCCCACAGGAAAAACGTGCAATTTGCAAAAAGCATACCTACACATACAATTCACTACAGTTTCCAGCTGAAATGACCCCTTTTCGCAGAAATTGCGATTATGAGGTAGATTATAGATTAACAAAAACATATTTTTGTACAGCACTGTTATGCCCTCAAAAAAACTTCTACTATAGTGCATGATTTGTAAACTAATACGTTTTGATGTTTGCATCACATAACCAGCTCCATACATATGGCTATATCGCTTATATATAAGGCTTTTCTAACATAGTAAACTTGCTCGGTAGCACACCCGGTACAGCATTGAATTTGTAAAGTGGAGCGCTCAGCTGCGAGTCTGTTAAACACTAGTCATAATAAAAGAGTTTAAAGACTTTAAGAAGCAAGCTATAATGGTATTGTTGATTTAGCAATTTTTTTTTTTTTTTTTACTTATTTATTATGGAGAAAGACAAAATGTCACTGATTTGTATTTACTGAGTAATACACTATTTTGTAGAGGGGGGTCAACATGACAAGTTTCACCTGAGATTTTGAGTCAAATTACAGGAATAAATAAAAAAAAAGCTGGCAGTATCATTATTTTACTTTTACAAAGATTGGTAGGTCTATAAAGTAAAAATTTTAGACTTTAGCTATTTTGTTTCATTATATGTTAATACTGACAGTTCAAAAATGGCAAAAAGCACTTGTGTTTTTTTGCCTCAAGTTTGCATGCCAGTAACTCAAAGTAGTATTAAAGATATCCTAATGTCCATTTAGATTCTGGTTCTTAGCTAACTTTCCTTTTAGCATCTCTGTTTTAAAGGGCCACAATGGTTAAATCCCATAGATATGTAGATCTTAATGTGGCTCCATAAGTAAACTGGTAAATTGTTAATGTTAGTTTAGTGTATTTTAAGTTTTGGTAGCTTCAGAAGCTGTTAAAATAAACAAAATCCTCCAAATATCAGTAAACCTGATTCTAATATAGATGCTTGTAAATACACCGTTGAGAGCAAGTAAATGAGCCTCAACCATCTTCAGTGGATTTTGGTACTCAGAGAGTTTTGTTTCATGCAATTGCTTTGATAGAAGGAAACAAGATACAGTTCTAGTTTAAACATTATTTATTCTTCAGACATTCCCCTTTAAGTGCAGTAAGTGTAAGCTGTGAGTAAGAGTAAGCTGTATGCAAAGTAAACAACATTTGGATTTTCATTCCTAAAAATGGGTAAAAGTTAACTTTTTGAACATGGAGCTGCTTTGAAACCCCATATTTATGGGAATTAACTATATGGAGCCTTAAAAATTGCATTTGTTCTTCAGATATTTCTCTTTAAAAAGTATGAGCTGTATGGAAAATTACCCACACTTGGGTTGTTGACCAATAAAAATGTGTAAAATTTTACTCAAGGAGCTACATTAAGATCTCCATGTCTCTGGAATTGAACCGTCGATGGCCTTTAAAAACGGAGATACCAAAAGGAAAGTTTCCTAAGAACCAGAATCTAAAAGGATAAGATCTCTTTACTACTTCTTGAGTTATAGTCATCCAAACTTGAGGAAAAAAAAAACTAAAGACATTTGCATATAATAAAACAACAGATTTTACTAACTGATCTACCAATCTCTGTGTAAAAATAAAATAACAATGCTGCCATCTTTCAAAAGTCATTTTACACCCCTGTAGACTGGCTCCAAGTCTCAGATAAAAATAAATAAATAAAATCAATAAATCATTCTGACCCTCTACAGAATAGTGGACTACTTAGTAAATACACATCTGTGACATTTAAAATTTTGGCTTTCATCACTATTTATGTTTGTCTTCTTACATTAAAAGAAAAAATAAAAATTGGTTGATTTGACACGGAATAACCCACATGCTTTTAGCATCACTCACTAGAAATTGCACTTGCAAAATCTAAAAGAAGCAATATAACTTTGCAGTAATGTCACCACTGGCAGGTTTTTCCAATGAGCCTGAGTTGCTAATTGCAGTCAGGCGAACATTTCAAATTTGTTTTGACTGTGTTAAACGCTGCAACTAAAGCTAAATGTGTTGTCACACTGCTGTCGCACCTTCATTATGAATATCAGACCTTTTTGCCAGCTTTTGCAATGGATGAAATAACAGTTGGTGATTTAAGTACTGCTGACATCCCATCTGACTTAATAAATCCAGAGCACATGACCTTCCACAACACCCCACATCCAGACAACAGGGATCCCAAACCCATCCAAATCACTACATGAACACCCATGCCACAGTAACTGCAACTCAAACTTCCAGCAAAAACGTGAATCTCCTCTGAATAATGCACAAACATGCAACACTTGACAAAGTAGCATGGAAAACAAGTTTTGCATGAAAACAAGCAACAATTCCTTGATATAAACAAGCATTATTCACTTCCCACAGCCAGAATCTTACAATTGTGCAAAACTGTCACTGTGCGTTTTTATCACTCGCGTACTAGCTGAAAGGAATATGGAACATAAAGGGCGCTGATATGAAATTCAGGGTCTGTTAATTCACTGGCCGCTTTCTTCAAAGTGTCGAAAAGGATCTTGAGGCTGCCCATTCAATAAGCGTGGAATTCAAGCATACAAAAGACGCAAGCGGAATATCTCCAAAAGTCCGGCCTCAAAGAACATTTCATCCACTCCGAGACAAAAACAACTCTCCAGTATGTCGTGCACCACTCAGCATGTTATCAAAGTCTTACGGGCGCCCGTGCACACGCAGCGGCCCAATTTTACACCGAGCTGACGCGTCTTCCTGACTTTCTCCCAACTGACGCAGAACATCTGTCACCAAAAGGACTGGATAAGTTGAGCACCAGCGGAGAGGAAATATGGCATTATGGCCTGCTTGCCAAAGCACCACTATAACAGAGCCCTCCATTTTTCATGGCTTATCTCCAAACCGGTGACATCCCCACACTGTTGATTTCCACTTTGGAGGGAGAAGAGAGTAATATTGTTTACAAAAGCATCTGCTTCGCCTCGCTCCCCGACGCTGCTCCCCTCGGACGCTAAAGTGCTTAATCCACCGTCTTAGAGAAAATCACATGCGCTACTTCAACAGAATTAGCATTGTGGGATTAATCGCTCTGAAAGCAGTCGAAATACCTGCGTCCACTGCTCCAGAAAATAATCAGACAGGGGAATTTGCAAGATGACGGCGAATAAAGATATCTGTAAAAACATCACTTAAAACGATGTTTAATTTAGCGCCGGTGTAATAGAGCAAGCGGAGCGTGACTACTGCTCGTACTTAACAACCCTAACCTTCGCGTGCAACTATTCCTGCAAAATCCGTCAAGAATCTGATACTTTTAATCGTGCAGCTTATTGAGGAGAGGCTTGATTTTCACCTGGTGGGCGATAAAACAGGTGAGCAAAAAATAGACTTGCATTGAAGGAGGGCCTCGGGGGACCCCGATATCATAGAAGTGTTCGAGTGGGCTTTCTTCTCTCAGAGCAGTAAGAATGGCCTAGAAACCAATCAAAACACATTTGCAAACAATTTCAATGAAGGTTTAGAGGTGGGGTTTTAGGGGTGGACCTTACACTTACATTAGGCAACACATATTCACTATTAACTAGAGTTTTCAGACGATCTTGGAGGTGACGATACTGGATGCGGAGGTCCTGGGCTGGTGTGGTTACAAGTGGTCTGCGGTTGTGAGGCCGGTTGGATGTACTGCCATATTCTCTGAAACGTCTTTGGAGATGGCTTGTGGTAGAGAAATGAATATTTAATTCACAGGCAACAGCTCTGGTGGACATTTCTGCAGTCAGCATGTCAACTGCACACTCCCTCAAAACTTGTGACATCTGTGGCATTGTGCTGTGTGATAAAACTGCACATTTTAGAGCGGCCTTTTATTGTGGCCAGCCTAAGGCACACCTGTGCAATAATCATGCTTTCTAAGCAGCGTTTTGATATGGCGCACCTGTGAGGTGGATGGATTATCTCGACAAAGGAGAAGTGCTCACTAACACAGATTTAGACAGATTTGTGATCAATATTTGAGAGAAATAGGCCTTTTGTGTACATAGAAAAAAAAGTCTTACATCTTTGAGTTCAGCTCATGAAAAATGGGGGCAAAAACAAAAGTGTTGCGTTTATAATTTTATTTTGTTTAGGTATAGGTATTTAAAGGATATAGAATATGGTTATGCAGATAAGGCATTAATATGTGCCTTATAAGTACTAATAAACTAGTATACCAATATACTAGTAATATGCATACTAATAATCAACTTTTGAATAGTGGTCCCTATATTTTTTATATATAAAAATTGTATGGTTTGATACATTCAATGCATCATTCAAATTCATAAAACAACACCACCTGGTGGGTGCTTTTTTTTTTTTTTAGATATCTAAATGTGAGGCTCAAAAATATACAGTAAAATGTAACATATATGAGCCTTGCAATAACATAATATTGATAATATGTTAAAATGTACTTTACCAAAGTCCCTTTAAGGCAAGCAGCTCCTATCTCTTTGAATGGGGAAACATCAAATTCTCCAAAACTGTTCCACAAGTTTATGATTAAATTTCATATTTGAAATCACCAATGAAATCTGTCTTAGAACGCCACGCTTATTTGTCAGGCTAGATCAGCCAGTGCACATGCGCAGTACTAAGCGCACGTCTTAGAACGCCGAATGTTGCTATAGCAACCAGGACTTCTAACGGCAGCTGCTGTGACGCGCTGACTGTACTAATCAACGATTGGCTCTTTCATTAAGAAGGCGGGGCTTTGCGGCCATAATAAGCGTTGCATTTTTCCCCATTCAAAACTATATGAGTGGCACGTCTTGGGTATTCTATAGTCTTTGACTTTACTCCAGTGACCAAAGCTGAATTTAAGTCTTTAAGTTAAAGACTTCATTAAGTCTTCAGTGTCACATGATCCAATATGCTGATTTAACATTTATTTTATTATTGCTGAATTCTTTGCTGAAAGGATAATTGAAAAGAACAGCATTTATTTGAAATAGAAATATGTTGTAACACTATGCATGCTATCAATGGCCTGGTCAATTTAATGCATTGCAATGAATAAAGGGGCAAACTGATTAATTTTTTTTTATTTTATTTTTTTATTTTTATTTTTTGTGGTTCCACAAAATAACTTTTACCAGCACATGATTTGTAAAGTAATACATTTTGATATTTGCATCACATTTTCATTTTATGGTTCCTAACATATGGCTTTATAAGCTTATGTAAGGCTTTTCTGACATAGTAAACTTGCTCAGTAGCACACCTGGTACACCATTGAATTTCTGATGTGGAGTGTGAATCTCTGGTGTGAATCTGTTAAACACAAGCCATAATAAAAAAGCTCAGACATTTAGCAAATGCATTTTTATATGCTTGCTAACACTATTGGTTATCGTTAACACTAGCGCTACCTCTTAAAATAGCTATGTTTTCTCATCAAATCATGTTAGTTTTGCATAAGCATATCTTACAGTTCCTAAAAAAAGTAAAACAAAGTAATAAAATCAACCATTTTAAAACAAAAGTTTGGGGTGGGTAAGATTTTATATAAATATGCAGTAAATTGTTACAGTAATATTGTTAATAAATTAAAATTTAGTTCATTCTTCTGATTAAAGCTGAATTTTCAGCATCATTACTTCATCATCAGTGTCGCATGATCCTTCAGAAATCATTCGAATAAGCTGATTTAACATTTTGTATTATTATCAATGCTGAATTTTATTTTTCTGGATTCTTTGTTGATCAAGCATGTATTAGCAACAGATATACTTCTGATCAATTTAATGCATCCTTGCTGAATAAAAGTATTAATTTAATTCAATAATAATAAAATAAATAAGTGAATAAATACTGATGAACATATATTTTATTATACTTTTTTTGGAAAGTATAACAATACATAGGCTTACATTGAAGGAGAAACTCTACGCAACCACCCAGAACACTTTAACAACCAGCTATATCACCCTAGCAACTACATAATGCAAAAAAAAAAAAAAAAAAAAAAAAACACTGTATACCATAGTGGCATGTTTTGCACAGATAAACACCACTCACATTTACACCAACATGAGTGTAACAGAAAGAGGTCCTTATACTTCAGCAATGATAAGCAGAGGCAGATGTGACGTACATGAGCAAAACATCCACGAGAATGTCTCGTGTCATATATTCACACCTCTCTGCTTTCATAACAAGCAGAAGTCCTTCAGGCAGAGAGTCCTTCAGGTACATTTAGACATGTATGAACAAAGACTCTCTGTAGACACCTACATAACATACATACATACATACATGTGAGGACAACACAGAGGAGCCGTATGAAAGGCTGTCTCCTGTGACACACACCACTGCACAGAAGTGTTGAAGTCCTTATTTCAATAGCACTGAGAGTCAAAGACAGCACAGAAGATATTCTGTTTCATTACTGGGGAAAAAAGTAGCTGTTGTTGTGGCCCCAAAAAGGAATTGGGACACTCATGTTTCACTTAAAAAAAGGCTACATGTCAATGCTTTAAGTATAATAAAAGGCATGAAATTACTCTATTTTTTTTTAACCAAAAAACAGATTTTTTTCATCCGCAAAGTTTCAGTCATATAACCTTCATCAGGGATCAGGCATTTAAACGTTCTGTTCATCAAAATTCTTTAAAAAAAAGAAAATGTATTACAATTTCCACAAAACATACTAATCAGCACAAATGTGTTCAACATTAATAATAAAAATACATATTTGTGACCCTGAACCACAAAACCAGTCATAAGTCGCTGGGGTATATTTGTAGCAAAAGACAAAAATATATTGTATGGGTCAAAATTTGATTTTTTATTGATTTTTCTTTTATGCCAAAAATCATTAAGATATTAAGTAAAGATCATGTTCCATGAAGATATTTTGTAAATTTCCTAACATAAATGTATCAAAATGTATTTTTTTATAAGTAATATGCATTGCTAGAACTTCATTTGGACAACTTTAAATGTGATTTTCTCAATATTTAAAATTTGTTTGCACCCTCAGATTACAGATTTTCAAATAGTTGTATCTCGGCTAAACCATACATCAATGGAAAGCATATTTATTCAGCTTTTCATCTCAATGTCTCAATTTCTAAATAATGGACCCATATGACTGGTTTTGTGGTCCAGGGTCACATTTCTTGAGCAGCAAGTCAGCTCATTAGAATGACTAGAGTAATGATGCTGAGAAATCAGCTTTACTATCAATAGAATAATTACATTTTAAAATATATTACTAAATAAAACACTTAAATAATAATAATTAGTATTACTGATTAATTGTTTGATTGATTCAAATATATGCAGCCTTGATGGGCATAGGAGAGTTAAAAAAGACGTTTAAATCAATCAATCAGTAAATAACAACCCCAAAAATTATTGGATATATACATATATATATATATATATATATATATATATATATATTCTACTTTAAAATAGAATGTTTAACTCAGTCTATTACTTCGGAATTAATTGTGAAATTTACTAGCAATTTCTTTGTGACAATTTTTTTCAGACAATATAATAGATTTAAACTAGAACACATTAAATAAAATGACAATGCTGGCAGCACACGTTCAAATAATTACTTAATTCACTTTTTTTCCTGTTAAAAATGCTATATCACCAAAGACAAAATCCATACAGGCTTCTTTCATTTTTCTGCTTATTTAGGGTACTTCAATGTGGCACGTCTTGAGACCTTTGCAATATGTCTCAAGTGAAAAGGCAGATATTAGATAAGAGACACAATATGAAGTCTGAGGTCTCTAAACAGCAGAGATTTGATCAATCAGGGCAGGTAAAATGCCACCGACTTGAACAGCAGACTGTGTCAAATAATATACTTTACCAGCACGCTTGACGGAAAATACCCAGCGCGCTATCAAAGCCTTCACCTCAGGGGAGGACGATAGCATGCCAGCCAGGCGTGTGGCTGGGCGTGTGTCGCAAGAGCATTTTAATGACGCAGACCAGTGTGTGTGTGTGGGTGGGCTTGATGGGCTGAACATCATTTTAACGGCTGAACATTCACATTAGCCTAATTAACTGCATGTCAACATGTAAACCAGGTTTAATTGCTCACTAAAGGCGTCAGCGAAACAGAAACTCAGAGATTTTATTAATGTGAGCGGTACTTGACTGTACAAAACTCATGTTGCACTTGGTTGCCAGGGTGTTGTGAATGGTTGCTAGGTGGTTGCTTACTGGTCCAAGTCAAAAGAGTGGTTTAGGGATGGGTTATGTTTCCACATGCAAAGTAAGAAACTCAACTTTATGATTTTGTTGACCGATATAAGGTTGTAAATTGACAGTATTATAGATATTTGGAATAAGAAAACTATAAGAACTTATGTGCTGTATGCAATGCTTTTATGTGCTTGTTTGTACCCCCAATATCGTAGTTATTTTTCTTCTTTACTTTCCCTTTCTTTAATTTTTTGAGTGGTTTACACAAACTTAACAGTATATGCATTTGTACAATATTGTATATTAATGATCCTTCTATAAAAAATAAATAAATAAAAAATAAATGAATAAAGCAGTGTTTCCATCCCATGCTGCCACAAAATATAAATGTAAAAAATTAATATGTATGTGTGTGTGTGTATTTCTACATGAATAATATACACAGTATCACACATATATTATGTAAACAGAACTTATTTTGGATGCGATTAAATCACAATATAATCGTTTCAACAAAACTTTTTTTGTCAAAATGCATAAAAATACAAGAATGAGAACATTAACACACTCTTAAAGTTATTATTATTATTATTATTATTATTATTATTATATATATATATATATATATATATATATATATATATTTATTTATTTATTTATTTTTTTTTATGAAAATGTTTGTAACTTTTAATTACCTTGATGTTGTCCCAAATTCTTTGTCATCTTCTGCAGAAAACAAAAATATATTTTGAAGAACTTTGGAAGAATATTGATTTTCACTGCATGGACAAATCTTTTTCATGTTCCTCCGAAGAAAGGAACTCATACAGGTTTGGAGTGACATGAGAGTGAGTGAATGATGACAGTATTTTCACTTTTGGATGAACCATTGCTTTAAGTAGTATAAATAATATATAGCAATGGAAAAGAAAATGACTGTCAGTTTCAAATACCCCAGATCTCGGGCAATCCCTACTTAGTTTTAATTCACTTTGGCCCCGGAATGATGTGCCAGCGGTGGCCCCTGAAGGGCAACAGTCAGTTAGAAATGAATCAGCTCACTTTTTTGTGTGCTTAAAATGAAAGTCAGTCTCCCTGAAACCACCCATCGAACTTCCTGCTCAACCCCAGAGAAAATGAGTGGGAGAGCTTCCGCTATAAATGCCAGCGCTGCTCTCCTCAGACAAGAGATTACTCTCAGAGACATTTTATGCATTTCAGTCCTTCTCCTCTCAGCTCCTTCCAAATAGCACACTGCTTTCAGTTGGAAAATCCCTGATTATTTTTTAAAGGCTCCTCTCTCCCTGACGGCATAAATGGACGCCTCTCGGGTGTTATTCTGGGCAGATTATAATAGAAACAGTGTCTGTTGTCTCTTTGCAATTGGTGCGGATCACACAGCAGTCAATATTCAGGAATATGTTAATACAGATTATGCAGTTCATCCAAAAGGCAGGGAAATAAATAAATAAATTATATACATATTATATATATATATATATATATATATATATATATATATATATATATATATATATATATATTTAATTCTAAAAAAAATAAAATAAATTATATATTATTACAAATAAAATTCACTTGGAGGAAGTGTGATTATGGATTTATATTTTGGTCAAATGTGATGGTTTAAAGTTAAAACGCATTGATGGATTTGTTTCTTACAAATACAAAAGTTTTAAAGACATTGACTGGAGTGGTGTGGATTACTTCTGGATTACTGTGATGTTTTTTTTTTTTTTAAATCAGCTGTTTTAACTTTCCTTCTGACGGCACCCATTCACTGCAGAGGATCCATTGGTGAGCAAGTGATGTAATGCTACATTTCTCCAAATCTGTCTGCATACAAAAATAAAACTACATCTTGGATGGCTACAAACCAGTGTGCTCAGTAGATATTAATTATCCTGACTGTTCTTGAAAATAAGAACTTGTTCTTAATTGACTTGCCTGATTAAATAAAGGTTAAATGAAAAGAATGAAAACGGATGGCCTGTTTGTCCAATAAAACTCAATTCATAGTATAAGCAACCCAAAATAGACAGATGTCTACATGGACTGGTTGTGTGACATGCCATCACCACAAAACCTCAGCAAAACTAACAAAACTATTATATATCTTGGATTAAAGGCAACTTCATCTGTGGCTTTCACTTTGTAAAATGACTTACTGTCTGAGAGCATGACACTTTCAAACTTCAAGAAGCAATTACAAACCAAATCCAACTCTAATACTAATATCAATTCTCTAAATATCCACCCTATTCATCAACGCTTACGTAAGCGAGCCTATAGGAAGATAACAAGAAGAATAACAACAATGGCAAAACTGTTTGCACTACAAACAAGTGTTCATAATTAAGATAATACATTAACATAATATGGTAAGACATGCCAATTTGCAATATAAAGCTGCAAAACGAGCTATTTTGTACAGCTAAAAAAAAAAAAAAACAGCTGGATGTGGATGAGAGGGAAGCCACACCCATACAATTTGCATATGGACGTAATTGTTTAATTTAAAAACATTTCTTTACATTTTTCAAAAAAAGGGGGTCTCCACTTGATCCAAAGCTAAACCATTTGAGAAGCTCCACTCTGTAGTACTTATCCACACGAATGCTTTTTATTACCTTCCTGGTGTTTTATGAACTTCTATTTGTTGGCAACTTTCTAGGTCACTGCAAAGAAACGTCAAGTCGCATTCCTCAGCATTTAACCTTGTTCACACGGCGTCACAAGCTTCCAAATGTCCTAAATCGATAAACAAGTCTAGATGGTCCTGATGGAGATTTTACATGACTTTTGCAGTGACCTGGATGAGTGAGAACCTTTACAGACACGCCAATGTAACGTTCCCTCTGAGAGACACTGATCCGAGCACAGCAGCGATACTCAGCTAACGTGCACTGCATTTAAACGTTAGTTATGGATCTAGACCCGTCAACACTTTTTGAACAATGCGTTTCAAATGACACTTCCAAGTAAGGATATTTAAGAACAATTTATATCCATCTTATTTGTAGACTTTGGGGACTGAAAATCAAATCGCAATGTTTTAAAGCTGCTTGGACAAATTTAGATTACATTCGCAATTTTAAAATTTACTTTGTAAATGCAATGCATCTGTGTCATAATCACAATGTCTTTTAATTAGCGTAATTTGGAAACCTAACCTGTGATTATTGCATTAATCATACATTACATATCATGTAATAAACTTGGTCATGTGTGCCAGGGCTGCATGTAATGCGTTTCTATAAAAAGTAAGTTTCAACAAGCTCAGTACTGGCCGCATAGCGTTTTAAACATGAATCACTGACTCCATCATGTGGCAATTGTGTGTTAAAACATCTAAATTCAGGGAAAGGAGTTACAGCTTCTCTATAGCATATAGGCTATCACAGATGCATATTAAAATCTCTTCTCATTTAGAGTAATTTGGTATATGCATACTTAATACAGTCTGACTAAATAACTGAAGGCTCTGATGATGTCACTTCTGATGACATTTTCGCCTAAATTTATAAATGGAAACATCATCCTCTTAATTTCTGAGCTCCATTACAAGTACATGTAATTTGCATAATATAAAATTGTCAATAGATAACATGACCCATAATGCAAATAAGTGCTGCAGTTCTGCTGCAAACTAACAGTTTAATAAAAAAGCAACACAAGAAATGATGTTTTGTACAAATTAAATTACATTATTTGTAAACTGTCAATTATTTGTATATGTAAATCATGGTTGCTGTTAGCATGTCCTATCTGTAAAACAACTCTTAACATCCATGGATCCAATATGTCTGGGAATATATATCTAAAGAACATTTTAGGCCTGAACTTCTAAAACACCTATAAAACAACAACTATGGGCCAACCTCTGCCTATCTGCTGTGATCTAAACAGGTCTACATGATCTGAGAAACATCAAGACCTCATATCTATCCTGTTTAAAACACAAACCTGTGTGTGATGCCCAAACTCTAGGAATACATGCAATACACAAACTGTACAAAATGAGCATCAGATATTTCAGAACAATGAAAATGGCAACCAGAAATATCAGCAAACACACCCTGGATAAAGACAGGGTGAGTCCAGATGTGTCCATGAACCTGAAAAGTGAAAATTGAAAGGGAATACAGAGCTGTATAGAATATTGTGTGGGTGTAATTAGTTTGCATCAGTAGGAGAAATATACAACTTGCAAAGCAGGTGAAATACAGTGGTATGCTGGATATAATATGCATGGTAGAAAGTTTGCATCCCAAGCTGCACAGGTCAACAACAGTCTAAATAAATCGCTGCACCAAAAGAAACATGGCCTACCTTTAAAATGAAGTGCTTACTATCAAACCACATGCTCCTGTCATTGTTTTTATTCTTTAGTCCACTGAGATGCCAGCCAGCATTGAGATACCTGTTTACAAGGAAAGAGTTAAATCAAAGATGGCTGCCAATGTGAATTCAGCCATCTTAAGTCCAATTAGAATGAGTATTGCAAGCTTAAAGGTGAACTGGAGAAGGAATCATACTCTTGTGCATATGGGTACAGGTGTTCAGCAGGGATTAGAACTTGGCTTTATGCAGACCATTCAAGTTCTTCCACACTGACTGAATCAAACATTTCTCTATGAACCTTGCCTTATACACAGAGGCATTGTCATGGTATAATAATAAGGGTCTTGTCCAAACTTTTTCTATAAACTTAGGAGGACACAATTACCTAGAATATCATTATATGCTTCAACTTTAAGATTAGTACTCATGGAAATTACTAGATAGTCAAACCTGTTCATGGCAATATAGTGTACTTCATGTATAAGTATATTGTGTCATACATTGTGTCATCATACAAAAAAAATAATAATAATTTAAAAAATCGGTGGTGTTTTTAGCATTTGTTGATGTTGCAGGGCATTTCAAACCCCCTGGGGTTAACAAATTGTGTAAAGTGAAGTCTGCATAGGGACCTTGTGTTTTTGAACACAACTTTTGGTTACGAATGAAACTACAAGCCCCTGGACACTTGTTTTCTCAAGTTATAAGCTGCAATCATACCCAAATATTACATATCAAAGCAAATGTTGTTTGTTACATTTTTTTATTTGATTTAGCCTTAGGTTAAGCTTAGCTTAAGTTTTAACTGCCCCTCCACTGAAGTCTTATTTCATTGGTTTTAGTGTTTTTTTGTGTGTGTGTTTTTTTTTTTGGAGAAGGAGTTTCTGTTCTGCTGGAGTTTTTATGGTTCCCATTGTGCTAAACAGTGGATTGTGTGCTCAGGTTGTAGGCGTTTGATGATTGCGGTGTGTGGGTCTGTACACATTGAGCTATAGCTGTGCTAGTATTGGTGTAGTGATAAATCAATTCTTATTTGCTCATCCAATACATCACACAGAGTCAAAATTAGCATTTTAATTTGTGCTACTGCTTTTTACTAGTTAACTCAAAGAGATTCATTTGAGTGTAATTGTTTTGGGGTTGGCTTAATTCACTCCAGGACTTCCAGAACTTCATAATAAAGAAAGTAATACAAAACATTATTTGTGTGAATGAACTTGTTATAGTTTTGTTGAGTAGGTACAAACTTATTTATTTTGTCGAAAAGTGTTCCTCAATATGATTAAGTTTTATTTTCCCCCTCAAATTTTCAATTAGCCGTTTGCATTTGTTTAATTAGTGTTGCTATATATTGTTGTACATATAAAATCTGCTCTTATTTGCTTGTTTATTTGTCCTACTGCTGATATAGGTGCAGCTCAAAAAAATATATTGTATATATATATATATATATATATATATATATATATAAATAGTCAAAAATCCAGTATCTCAAAATATTACAATATTTCCAAAGATCAATCAAAAAATGGATTTGCAAAACAGAAAAGTTCAAGTTCTTTAAAGTATGTTCATTTATGCACTCAATACTTGGTCAGCAGCACATATTACAGCAAATGACTTGCTCCTAGCACAAAACACAGCATCAGTGAAGTGTGGCATGATAGTGATCAGACTATGGCACTGCTGAGGCACTATTGAGCCTTCAGATCATCTGTATATTGTTGGATCAACTGTTTCTCATCTTTCTCTTGAAAATATCCCATAGATTCTCAATGGGGTTCAGGTCAGGCATGTTGGTTGGCCAATAAAGCACAGTAATATCATGTTCAGCAAACCACTTGCAAGTGATTGTTGCACTGTGGGCAGGTGCTAAAGTCCTGCTGGAAAAGGAAATCAGCATCTCCATAAAGCTTATTAGCAGATAGAAACATAAAGTGCTCCAAAATCTCCTGGTAGATGGCTGCACTGACTTTGCACTTGATAAAACGCAATGGACCAACACCAGCAGACGTCATGGCACCCCAAATCATTACTGACTTCAGAAACTTCACACTGGACATCAAGCAGCTTGGATTCTGTGCCTCTCCAGTCTTCCTTCAGACTCTGGGGCCATGATTTCAACATGAAATGCAAAATTGACTTTTATCTGAAAAGAGGACTTTGGATGACTGAGCAACAGTCCAGTTCTTTTTCTTCTTAGCCCAGGTAAGATCCTTCTGACATTGTTTCAGAAGTGGCTTGGTAGTCCTTTTCCTGGAGACTCTCCCAAGTGTTTGAATCGGCTTTACTGGACAGTATTCTCAATCTTGTGGTCATCCCTATTGCTTGTGCACTTTTACCTACCAAATTTCTTCAAAGTCAGCAGTCTTCCCCATTAGAGTGGTATCAAAGAACAAGAACAAGAGATACCCAGAATTTCTATGGTAGGGATGGTCATTTAATGAAACCCAAATCAAATATTGTAATATTTTGAGATACTGGATTTTTGACTTTCACGAGCTGTATGCTCTAATCATCAAAATGAAGAAAAACTTTTGAAATGTTTTGCTTTACATGTAATGAATCTAGAATATATGAAAGTTTCATTTAAAAATAAATAAATAAATAAGTTACAGTAAAAAAAAAAAAATAATAAAATAATAATAATAATAATAATACTTTTTCACAATATTCTAATTTTTTAAGTTGCACCTGTATTGCTGTACTTATAAAATCTGCTCTTATTTGCTCATCCAATAAATCATATTTAGTAAACATAAAATTTGCATGTTAATTTGTCCTATCTACCTAGGCCTCAAGATCCTAATCTATCTATCTATCGATCTATCCATCTATCTATCTGTCTGTGTTTTTTTTTTTTTTTTAATAGAGTTGCCATTCCTAACTCTAAAAGGGGACACACATACAGGGGACATCTGCTGGTTAAAAGCATGTAACTGCAATGGAGAGCCTCAAGATAAAAACAGCTACGATGGTTTGGAAATTACTGCCTAGCATAATGTACAATCTGCCTCTGGGGTTTTATCTTCTCCCATCAATGAAATTAGTGTTCTGTAAGCCTTTGTTCGGGATGGGGTGGGTGTTTATCTCAAATGTCAATCATGTGGTTTTGAGAATCAGTGTGGCGCTACAAATAAAACATTATCTGTCATTTTGATGGACTGGCTTGTAAGTTTTTCAGAAAAGATGTAAAGTGCTCAAATGATGGATGAGAGACATCATGGTGTCAAGTGGGAATTTGGCTAAATTAATAAGTTCTATTTATTTGTGCAAAACATCTGTTTCGAAATGTCAAATCACTGCATCTGAAGTAAACTTCTAGTTACATTTGAATTTCAGTTAAAAAAAAAATGTGTTGTACTGTTTTTTTACATTTCTATCAATTCTCACCTAAGTGCTGCATTCAGTTCTTAGAGTTTGACTAGTAAAGTGCTTTTAAATTCTCTTTTCAGATTTTTATTTTTTTATTTTTTTCAAAAGAATCATTTGCTGTTCAAATTGTAAAGTAAAGAAAAACAGTAGAATAGATGTTATTTTTCTATCCATGCGACATGCACTCAGTCTGTGATCTGGAGAAAACAGTCTACAATACAGCTCAAAAGAAAGTGGTTTCCTCAAAGGTGTAGTGAAGCCCAAAATAAAGGCCCAAACTAATAAAGAAACACAACCCATAGAAGAGCTGAGAGATCACAGGAGGAAAATTATATTACCATACCACTGAGAGGGAGAAATAAAAAGATAAAAAAGAAGGTTTATCACTCCAAGGACATACAGCCATTGCTGTGTTCAGGCCATCCTAGAGTCAAACCCACACACTTTTGCATCCTCTTCTTGCAAAATGGACTGATACTGATATTAATGGATTTGCTTAAGCTACTGAAAGCAGCTACTGTAGTTATTGACCAGTGTGTTAACTGTAAAGACTTCGGTGTCACATAATCCTTCACAAATCATTCTAATATGCTGATAAATTGTCAGTTGTGTTGCTTAATATTTTTTGGACTTTGTGATACTTTTTTCCAAGGATTATTTAATTAATAAAAAGTTTAAAAGCACAGCATTTATTTTAAATAGACATATTCTATTTTAGATATATAGATATATAGATATATTCTATTTTATCACTCAAAAAAGTAAGAAAAAAATGATTGACCCCAAACTTAAAAAGTAGTGTATATTGCTAAAAATTCAGCTTTTCATCACATAAATAAATTATATTTTAAAGTATGTTAAAATAGAAAACCATTATTTTAAATTGCAATAAGTAAAAAAGTATATATATATATATATATATATATATATATATACAAAACAACACTGATGTGCATAAGACATGTCTTACATGTCAAAAAAAAAAAAAAAAACACGTTTAAAAATCTTACTGATCCCAAACTTTTGAATGTCAGTGTATATAATTGCATATAAAGAATTTAATTTATCTCATCCAGTGAGTCGAATGTGTTTGATGAAAGTGTGTGCTGTATTAACCTCCAATATGTAGACGAGTATATGACTTATTGGTCACGCATCTACAGTCCATAAGGCTGCCGACATGCATTTACTCTCCGTCACATCCCACAAATGCTATTTCATCCTCCTTTCTAGGCAGTAGCTCATAGCATCAGAGACAGATGATGTGCTAGAGGTCGTCCAAAGAGTAATAGAAGTTTTACACTCAGTAACACTGTGGTCCAGCATCAGCAGGGGTCCCTCTGGGGCCGAACGGGGGCTGGTGGAGACCGTCTCTGGGGCCAAATGGAGGCTGAAACGGGTCATAGACAGACAGCTCTGCAGGGCTGGTGGTGACTCACTCCTCCAGAGGCCACTGAAGTTCTCGAATGTTCTCAAATGCTTGATGTTTTTCAATTTTCAGTTAATTTTTGCTCAGTATTTTATCAGGATGAAAGGAAAAATGCTTTCCATATCCTTGTTGTTGAGGTCAAAGGTCATGGGCTCGATTACACTCTAATGTAGACTCCATATTCTCCTATAACATACTATATGAGCCATAAAAGCCTGGCATATTAAATATGATACTCAACAAAAGCACATATGCAAGTGTTCTGGTGCAAAATCATTTGGCATGTTTTAGAAAATTTAGTCAAATTACTCAGATGCCATGAAAAAAAGGTTCATGTGTCACGCCTTCAACCTCAAAAACCCAAACAAAAATATATATCATATGAACCACAAAACTTCTTGGTTAGCATGGGTATATTTGCTACAATAACCAAAAATGCATTGTATGGGTCAACATTATCAGTTTTTATTTTATGGCAAAAATCATTAGATATTAAGTGAAGATCATGTTCCATGAAGATAATTTGTAGATATACTACTGTAAATATATCAAAACTTAATTTTTGATTGGTAATATGCATTGCTAAGAACTTCATTTGGACAACTTTAAAGGCGATTTTCTCAATATTTTAATTTTTGATTTATTTATTTATTTATTTGTATTATTATTATTATTTTTTTTTTTTTTAGTTTTTTTAATTATTTAGTTTTTCGAATAGTTTGGTCTCGGCCAAATATTATCCTAATAAATCATACTTCAATAGAAAGCTTATTTATTTATCTTTCAGATGATGTATAAATCTCAAAAAAAACAAACAAACAAAAAAAACAATTACACTTATGGTTTTGTGGTCCAGGGTCACATTTTTTAAAGCATATTAACTTTGAGTATTGAATATGATCATTCAGGCTTTTGAAGAATGTTTATTTGTTCATCTCTCAATTATCGCATTGCTTTGCATCATATGAAACTACAGAGCTTTGATCATTAACTAAGCATTTAAATATAATTTTAGACATAATATTGGAGATATAGACTGATGGCTGATATTTATATGCATTTTATGTAAGAAATCTGATATGCTGTTATAAAGATATCATTGATTTATTTTGCAAGCATCAGAATTTCATCTTTTTGGTTATATAACCAAAAAGATATATCAGTAACTGGACCAAATTAGATATTTTTGCTCAGTTTGGGTCTCTAAATAAAACTTAATTTTATGAACTCCATATTCTCCTATATTACACTATATGAGACATAAAGCCTCATGCACTAAATATGATATTAAAACAACAACAACAACAACAAAAACATGTGGAACACATTCTATTATAATTTGGTCCAAATTGATCTGACGTCTTCTAGAAGCTTGTCAAATTAGGGAACGTTTACACGACAAGTAAAAACTGAAAACTTTTTATGTGTTTTAGCCATTCATTTACACGCCAATAACATTTTGGAGGCCTGAAAAAGCAAACTTTTCAAAAATGGGTTTCAAAGTGCATCGTTTTGAAAATGATACCACTATCGTCTCCAACTGCAAAAACACAAATTTGTGAAAACTGTGACATCTGTAGGAATGTGCACAGGAACACAGTGTTTCTTTAAACAGTGACATCGATAACTACTGGCTTGGCATCCATAATACAACATTTTGCTCATTTTTACTGATCCGTGTGAACCAGGATCGGTTTGACAACATTGTCATCTGTACATCATCTGTCATGTTCTAGAAACTAGTCAAATTAGACAGATGCCAGCATGGAGAGGCTGTGTGTCAGGTCTTCAATTTAAAAAAACAAAAGCAAAACGGTGTAAAACTTACCAAGGTAAAAGAAAATACATGTCAGCTTGCATTACAGAGTACATTTGATGCCCATTTTCCACAAGTTGGTATGATTCTTTAGGGTCTTGGTGAAGTATCTGCACCATACAGTACTTAAAATTCCTGTTTTCAGGACCTTTAGCCTTATGATTAGTGAGCTGACATCCGGTGCTACTGTGCTCACAGTGACCAGAGTTTGATTCCTGCATCCGAGTTTGAAAGGTCCTTTGCCGCTCCTGCTCCCCTCACTCCACCTAATACTTTCCTGTCATCTCTCTACTGTCCTCTCACATTAAAAGGCATAAAAGCCCATTAAAAAACATTTATCAATAAACCATATAAATCATAATAATGAGCCTTTATTATATATATATATTATTATATATATTATTTTTTTTTATTAAATGTCTGTAATGCAAATGCACACAGAGTTTTGTGCTCAAGTTCACAGAGACGGAGACGGCAGAAAGTGCATCCTGTTGGCTTTAATTATTTTTACAAAAGTGCAGTGTTTTGTTGTTACTGTGAGTGTACATAAATAAATGCAGAGTCTTTACAGATTTTACAGAAAGATGTATTTTTTTATCTTTTTATCTTTCATCATTTATTTAAAAATGACAGAGTATTTTAAGAGCAAGTGACCGCACCGGTGCCTCCACACTTAAATAGCGCACATTTTTCTACGTTAACATCAGATTGAGCGACCATGTGAAGTTGCTACTACTTACAGTTGCAATCGAAATTATTCAACCCCCTTGAGCTGCAAGACATTTTACTGCTAAGAACTAAATTTGAAGAAAACAATTCAACAAAGGCATCAGTACACTATTGGGGAAAGTTTATTAATACACACATTTTGAGTAATTCTGAGAACGCAATAAAAATAAAAATAATTGGAGACTGTCCTCAAAGAAAATACGACCCAGTTGTATGTTTTAAAGTTAAGCGCCCTCTAGCGGTCGTAAAAATAATGACAGTGTCACGTTGGATCTGACGTCATGGAATGACGTATGAGTTTTTACACCAAACTACTAGGTGTAATTCCTATAAATGACCACACCTAACCCCACCCTAAACCTACCCCTTACAGAAATAGTGCAAAATCATGATTTATAGTGCATATTCCAAAAAAAAAAAAAAAACATACAATAAGAACATGTGCGTTCGCTGGTATCGAACCTGTGTTCTTCTAATTATACCACTTCGCAGTGCAACGCGCTACCAATTGATAAGTTACTGATAAAGGAGCAAATGTTGAATACGCTCTATAGAGACGTATTTGAGGATTTGTGAAAACGACTTACATCGGGCGTATAAATTGGAGGACATGTTGAAAAGCTTTCAGATCACAGATAATCTTTGGTTTTCACATTGCCACTACTTTCTTCAAATTTAGTCAAATATTTTCAATGAGAATTGAAAATATGAATAGGCCACTCAACAACATTCTATGACTGATAGAAAAGATTTTGGATGTATACTTTGGGATGATTGTCCTGAAGGAAAGTCCACTGATCATCAGCTTCAGTCACTGCACCAAAGGCATCACAATCCTGATACTTCAAAAATCCATGGTATCCTTCATGTTTTCCACTTCCTGCTACAGTAAAACACCCTCATAACAGGGGGTTGTGAAAGTAGTGGCAATGTGAAAACCAAAAATTATCTGTGATCTGAAAGCTTTTTCAGGTGAGTAATGGGCCAAGATTACAGTAGAGAGGTGATAGAAGCTTCTAAGCACTTTCAAGCAGCATTTATTGGTGGTTTTAAAGAAGAAAAAATTCTGCGCCAAATTTGACTTTTGGGGGTTGAATAATTTTGAACAAAATTAGATTCTTTTCATTATTCATCAGCTTGAGTTCTCAAAATTACTCAAATGTGTGTATTAATAAACTTTCTCCAATAGTGTACTGATGCCTTTGTTGAATTGTTTTCACAAAATGTTTCACAATTTATTTTATTTATTTTTTTTTGCAGTAAAATGTCTTGCAGGTCAAGGGGGTTGAATAATTTCGATTGCAACTGTAAGTAGTAGCAACTTCATATGGTAGTTTAATCTAATATTAATGTAGAAAAATGTGCACTATTCCTCCTTTCATTGGGTCATCATGCAAGTCTGTGGCTGTACATTGCAGGATTTTCTTGGTTGCTCCGATCAAACATTTTATAATATTGTGCTTTTTTTGTTGAACACCCTCAAAGGTTTTCTGGTACAACACGTTTTAAACTAAGGAATAAGGCTGTGTCTCTAGGAACTTTTAATTCTTGCAAATCCTCATGTAGCATTAGACTTATAGTATAATAAAACTACTTAATCTCTATAGCTTTTGTGAGAGCTCTGTTGATTTTACCATATTTGCTCTAAACTTCAGCACATGCATGAGCTAAATGTATGTATTTGTAACAGCCCAAGTTGTTCTACAGGCTTAATTGTGTTTTAAGGCAATTCTGTTCCCTTCCATAAAAATAAGTGACAGCAATGTTGAATAGGGGTTGAAAAATTATGACATAGCTGTGTTATTAACAAATCCTATAACTCAAAAACATTACATTATATATTGACATCACTTTTAATATGCCAGTAACATTACAAGTTACTGGCATATTAAGCTTGTAATTGCAAAGTAGTCTCTAGGGGGTTGAATAATTTTGATTGCAACTACATATTGTAGATGAAAAGCCATATTGGAGGTCAGTGAATGCTACGTGATTTTTTTACAGTGACTATGCGACTATTCTGTGTGATCCGGGTCAATACAGTTAGGGTATGTCGAAAAACTCCCATCTCGTTTTCTTCCCCAACTCCAAAATCATCTTACATCGCTGCAGAAGTACCAACCCAGTGTTTACAAAGTGAACATACACAGAAGATCAAACGGCCTTTACAAAAAAAGGTAAAACAGCGTTGTAGGACAATTTTGAAGTTGAAGACGAAAACAAGATGGGAGTGTTTGGACATACCCTAACTGTATTGACCCAGATCACACAGACCACACATGCATATCGCAGAGACAAGACAGGACAAGCATTTGAAGTTAAAAAGTATATAAATTGTCAATTTGTTTAGTTACACTAGATAAGACCCTTCTTCATCAGCTGGGATTGTTTAGAGCCCTTTGAAGCAGCATTTAAACTGCATTTTGGAAGTTCGAATTCCGGGGCACCACAGAAGTCCATTATATGGAGAGAAATCCTGAAATGCTTTCCTCAAAAAACATAATTTCTTTACGACTGAAGAAAGACATGAACATCTTGGATGACAAGGGGGTAAGTACATTATCTGTACATTTTTTTTTTTTTTTTTTTTTGAAAGTGAACAAATCCTTTAAAGGGAACATCGAATGCAAATTCACTTTTACATGGTGTTTGCATATAAATGTGTCAGCAGTGTGTGGACACAACCACCCTGAAGAAAGAAAGACATGAATATCTTTGATGACAAGTGGGTGAGTACATTATCTGCAAATTTTTGTTCTGTGAAGTGAACTAATCCTTTAAATACAGGTTTTAGTTCAGATAAACCTAGTTTGTGGCATCACATTGTGTTTTGTGTGGTGAATTATTGGCTAATGAAACTGTGAGAATTAAAATGCAAGTGATATTTAGAAATCAAACACTCAGACAAGCCTAATAACATATTCAGCCCAATGCTTTTCCCCTGTATTAGGCTGGTAAATCACACTTTGGCCTCTATAAAATTGTCAATTTTCCAATTCCACCCATGTTATGGTAATAACTGCATGTTGCTGCGCCTATAGCGTATAGTTCAGTCAGATATTAATACATTTTCCCCTTTGGCCCCCAATTTTGAGCCCCAACCTTGCTTGTTTATCTTTCTAATAGCTTCCCCAGCTTGTTTTCTTTATGAATAATTTATAATCACTTTTGGGACACGTACAGGACGGAGCGCAAGCGCGTGTTTGGTTCCTATCATTCGCACCTTGGTTCCAGGGCAGCTTAAATCTGTTTTATTCCTATCACAGACATTAGCTAACCTCCACTCTGATCATTAATTTCACATTTAGCCGTAGCTGCGGCACGAAATGGACTCCCTAAACATCTAATCAAATCTTGGGGATCAGTCCTGTGATGCTTTCAACACAAGCATTCGCATCGGCCGCTCTCGCATGCGATAAGCTCATAGCGTTTATTGGATAACAGCTACAGCTCATGCATAACATCTCAAAGCAATTCTGCAGCGATTACACACACACCCAGGGGGGTCATTGAGGCTTGGTGTTGTTTCCCAGCTTAAGCGTTTTCTGCACATGCCACCTGATACACCTGTTTATTTTATCAATATCCATTTCATGCATTATGCATTGTGAGTTTGGAAGGAGCTGATAATGAAATTGCATCAAATGAAATGCTTCAGGTATATAAACATTCTCTGACGCATATATTTTTGCAATTTTGACCTTGTTTGACAGGCGAATTTCAAGAACGCAGTCAAAATTGTCTGGATCACTTATTTTATTTTGTTTATTTTCAATTATATAATTATGTTTGTATGTATGTATGTATTTATTTATTTATTTGTTGTTAGTTTGTTTATTTTATTGCAGCATTGTTTTCATGACAATTATATAAAAGTCTACAGTTAAAGTTTAAATATCAGATGTATAAATGTTATAATAATAATAATAATAATAATAATAATAATAATCAAAACTAATCTGATATTACAAAAATAATGTTTATATTTATTTGATCACAAATACAGTAAAATAGTGTTAAATAATAAACAAATTAATTAATAAATTAATTAATAAATTAAAATAACTAATTTCTAATTAAATACATTTTAAAATGTAATTTATTCCTGTCATCGAATCAACATTTTTAGCATTATTACTGTTTTTAGTGTCACATGATCCTTCAGAAATAATTTTAATATGCTAATGAAATGAACATTTATTAAAACAATATGGCTGCTTTATATATTTTGTGGAAACTGTGAGATATATATATATATATATATATATATATAATGATTTTTTTTATTAATATAAAAAATACAAATAATAATTTGAAATATAAATATTTTCTATAAATGTTAATACTCTCAGTTTTCATCAGTTTAATTCGTACTGAATACAAGTATTACTTTCTTTCAAAAAAGAGAAAAATAAATAACATTTATACCCCAAACATTTGAATTTCAGAGTATACAGTAAATGCAATCTGAATGTATTTTGATTTTGACAGCAAAAACATATGCAATTAACTGTAATTTTATTAAAACAAATGAAGTGTTTTAACAAACTTAATTCAATCAAGGTCCTTATTTTTAACAGTCTGGTCAACTAATTAGACTGTGCAGTGTTTCAGCATGCAAACTCGTGAAGCATAACCCTGAAATATAAATTGCACACATAGTTATCTTTACTACATTTTGCCTTTTATGTGTCTTTTTGTCTTTCAACAAACGACAAGGCTTAATTAGCAGAATTATGAATAATTCCCTGCAACGCATGCACTTTCTGAGACATCTTAAGAAATGTGCTACTGGTTGAATGCACATTTTGAAAGGAACCTCGTGTCTCTCGCACAGATATGAACACAGCTTGTCTCAGCAGTTCAGTGATTATGCATCTGTTCTGTGTGTGGTGGGATTACACTGAAACTAATTTAGCAAGAATCGCTGTTGATGCGCTTCTGATGCTACCTGGAGTATTCTCACGCCTCGCTGGCTCTGGCTTTCTATGAACAAATGAAAGAGTAATTGGAAAATGCATTTTTAATCTTACAGACCCTATAGGCATTTTTAATAGCATTGACTGTTGTATTAGATAGATAGATACACTTAACATTCTACTATTATTATTAATATTGTTAATCATTCATTTATGTATGTATGTATGTATGTATTATTTATTTATTAATTATTTATTTATTTATATTAAAATATGTATGTTTATTTAACATTTAAATATTGCATAAAATAAATGTTAAATAAATATGTTAAATGCATTATTATTATTGTTATTATTATTATAGCTTTATATTTTTTTTATACATTCATTTTAATTTGATACTACTACGTATTTCTATTTAAAATACATTAAACTTGTTGTTATACCCTTTGAATGTCATTTGAATGTAATATTTAAAATAAATAAATTGAACATATCAATATTAAATAATAATAATATTTGTTTTTAATTAAATAAAATGCATTATTATTATTATTATTATTATTTATTCATTTATTCATTCATTCATTAAAATATATTAAATCAACTAATAATAATAATAATAATATAGCTTTATAAATATGTATTTATAAATTAAATACCTAATTAATTATTTAAACATTTCAATAATTAATTTTAATTCATTAAAAATTAATATATAAATATATATGTGTATTTAATATACTTACAGTGGGTACGGAAATATTCAGACCCCCTTACATTTTTCACTCTTTGTTATATTGCAGCCATTTGCTAAAATCATTTAAGTTCATTTGTTTCCTCATTAATGTACACACAGCACCCCATATTGACAGAAAAACACAGAATTGTTGACATTTTTGCAGATTTATTAAAAAAGAAAAGCTGAAATATCACATGGTCCTAAGTATTCAGACCTTTTGCTCAGTATTTAGTAGAAGCACCCTTTTGATCTAATACAGCCATGAGTCTTTTTGGGAAAGATGCAACAAGTTTTTCACACCTGGATTTGGGGATCCTCTGCCATTCCTCCTTGCAGATCCTCTCCAGTTCAGTCAGGTTGGATGGTAAACGTTGGTGGACAGCCATTTTCAGGTCTCTCCAGAGATGCTCAATTGGGTTTAAGTCAGGGCTCTGGCTGGGCCATTCAAGAACAGTCACAGAGTTGTTGTGAAGCCACTCCTTCGTTATTTTAGCTGTGTGCTTAGGGTCATTGTCTTGTTGGAAGGTCTGACGTCCTGAGCACTCTGGAGAAGGTTTTCGTCCAGGATATCCCTGTACTTGGCCGCATTCATCTTTCCATCAACCAGTCGTCCCTGCAGCTGAAAAACACCCCCACAGCATGATGCTGCCACCACCATGCTTCACTGTTGGGACCGTATTGGACAGGTGATGAGCAATGCCTGGTTTTCTCCACACATACTGCTTAGAATTAAGGCCAAAAAGTTCTATCTTGGTCTCATCAGACCAGAGAATCTTATTTCTCACCATCTTGGAGTCCCTCAGGTGTTTTTTAACTCCATGCGGGCTTTCATGTGTCTTGCACTGACTCTGCCATAAAGCCCCAACTGGTGGAGGGCTGCAGTGATGGTTGACGTTCTACAACTTTCTCCCATCTCCCAACTGCATCTCTGGAGCTCAGCCATAGTGATCTTTGGGTTCTTCTTTACCTCTCTCGCCAAGGCTCTTCTCCCCCGATAGCTCAGTTTGGCCGGACGGCCAGCTCTAGGAAGGGTTCTGGTCGTCCCAAACGTCTTCCATTTAAGGATTATGGAGGCCACTGTGCTCTTAGGAACCTTAAGTACAACAGAATTTTTTTTTGCAACCTTGGCCAGATCTGTGCCTTGCCACAATTCTGTCACTGTACATTTAATATACTATATTTAATACATTTGTATATAATAAAATATTATATACAAATACATTTAAAATAAATACATGAAACCTATTATTATTATTATTATTATTATATTTTAAAATATATGTTTATTCTTATTTATAAATAAATTAAATATTTTTTTATTTATTGTTACTTTAATTTAATATTTAAAATTAATACATCAAACTTTTTTTGTATTATTATTATAGCTTCATAAATATTTAATTATGAATTAAATTTGTACTTATTTAAATATTTCAATAATTAATTTTCATTAATTTAAATTTAATATCTAAATACGTATGTCTATTTAAGATTAAAATATTGTATACAAATACATTTAAATAATACAAATTATTATTATTATTATTATTATTATTATTATTATATTTTAAAATTGCTTTATAAGCTTTATTCTTATTTATAAATAAAATGTTTTTATTTATTGTTGTTTTAATTTAATATTTAAAATTAATACAGTAAACATTTAGTATTATTATTATTATTATTATTATTATAGCTTTATAAATATTTATTTAAAAATTAAATATGTAATTATTTTAAAATGTAAATAATTGTAATATAATATCTAAATATTTATGTCTATTTAATATTAAAATATTATTTACACATACATTTAAAATAAACACCTATTATTACTATTATTATTATTATTCAATTAAATGTATTTATTAATTTATTCATTCATTTAGATTTGTCAAAAGAAATGGCTAAAAATACAGTTTTCTTAGCATAAATGGCTTTGTTTCCTGAGAATGACCCAGATAGATCCAGATCTTTTATAGGCTATTTTTATATGCAGTATTTTCATCGGCTATATATCTTTGTCTCTGTGACAAGCCAAAGAAGCTGCAAACATCAGAACTGCGTTTTAGCAGTTAGAACACTTAATGTGTGTGTGTGTGTTTGAGTCCCGTTCCTTGTTCCCTCTTTCTAAACCGTCTCTGTTATCACTGCCAATACAAAGTGGCGAAAAGGCCAAAAACAAAAAGATTGGCCAAGAAAAGTGTGATGGATCTAGAATCCACTTCCCGTCTGACACTGCAGCGGGCCTGATCCCGGCCCAGAGAGTATTATGGAGCTCTGTGAATGAGCCATCAAGCTTAAAGGACTCTCCGTTTCTGATTTACAGCTATACAAGAGCGATACATCTAAGGAAAGTCTGCTTACTCAGCTTATCCGCTGCCAACAGCCGGCCGAGATGTTACATTTAGCACCGTGAGGAAGATCGAGTAGTGTTAATGCCTGAAGGATTTTGGCTGAAAGAGAACAGCAGGAGGGAAGCAGGGCAGAGAAAGCCATAAAGTCTCTAAAAGGATGTTGTATTAAACAGAATCTATTTCCGTGGCCCGCTTATATGCCTGCGTTTGAAAGTGTAACGCCATTACATCTGACAACACAATCTGTAACTCAGAATTCAATGGCACTGGAAACAGCAGAATAAAGATGGTTTTGAAAACAGTTCAGCATGGTTATCCTGGAGCTATTCGCACCATCACTCATATTCATGTACAGGAAAAAGCCAAGTGTTTTCCATAATGGCTGCCTCAAGTCTGATTGGCTGGCTTGTGTAAAAACTAGGTTTGTGATGGAGGAGGTTAACGTGCCGTTTCACTTCAGCCTATCCAGACTTTTATATTTATATTTAAATCCATTTATTCTTTTACCAGGGTTATCTCTATTTGAAAGCCAAAACCATAAAAAAGTCTTTACTTTAAATGAATGACTGAATGAATGAGTAAATAAATAAATAAATAAATACAAATGACAAAAAGACAATGAAATTACTCAAATTAAAATAATTATATTTTCTTACAGATAGATCCATAAATAAATAATCAAAAATAAATAAAAAAATGCTCTAATACAAATGACAAAAACAATGCAATTACTAAAACTTTAACTACAATTAGCTAGTTTTTGTTTGTTTGTTTGTTTGTTTGTTTTTGTTTAGTTTAAATTGAAGAAACTAAATAAAATATATAAAAAAATATTATTATTATTATTATTAATAATAATAATAATAATACATAAAACAACATATACATGAGAAAAATAAACTAATACAAATGACAAAAACTCATTGATGAATAATAACACTCTACTTATTGTTTTTTTAACTCGTTGCACTGTGGTGATATAAATTTTATTTATTTATTATTATTTTATTTTATTTTATTTTATTTTATTTTATTTTATTTTATTTTATATATATATATATATATATATATATATATATATATATATAATTTATTTAGATTTATATTATTTATATTTCCAAAGATCCTTACTGATGAATAAAATAAATAAATCCATAGGGCTAAAATAAAAATAATAATTAAAAAAAACAAAAAAAAAAAAACAATACATACATACAGTATTTAAGACAAACAAACTAATACAAATAACAAAAACACAACAGAATTACTAAAACTTTAAAATAATTTAAAATATTAACAAAATGTAAATAGTATATCAGTGATATTACAATAACACTCTACTTCACTTATTGTATTATGAATTACACAAATTATTGTTTTTATTTATTTATTTTAAATCCTTACTTATATATCCTCAAAGTCAAATAAATAAATGTATATTTAAATGTAGTTATTTTGTAGATGCTTTTATCCAAAGTGATGAGGACAATGGAAGCAATCAAAATCAGCTCTGACAAGTCTCAGATTAGCAGTAGTAAATAAATAAATGTACAGTATGTGCTAATTAATAAACAGTTTTGTTTGTGAAATAATATGTATGCATGTATTTATATTTTTTGGGACTTTTTTTGGTTTCATCATGTTAGCATCACTATCAAATAAGACAACGACAACAACAATTATAATAAAAATAACAATAATAATAATAATAATAATAATAATAGTAATAATGAACAGTCATTAATAAATAAATCAACTTTAGATGACTTGTACAATAGTGTCATATGGACTTTTATTGCTAATTTTTTAGATTTGTAAATCTCAGGTCATCAATCATTGTAAATGCATGGAGTCTTAATTCTCATCTTTAGTGTTCTGTGGAAAGTCACTCAGTCATACAGTTTTAGAAACAACATTATGGTGAGAAACTGAACTAGCCTATTCCTTACCCTATGCAATTGTGCCTCTCAAGTAAACATAGATGTTGAGCTACTGGAAAATAAATGATTTCTATGTGGCAGTAATTGTGTGGAGTCGCAGCACTTGTAGGCAGCTTATCGCGTTGCACCTGGTTAGGACACAGCCAGTGTCTTAATGAAACCATCAGCCATCCTCCCCATCCACTCCACTCCAGTCCATTATCTCCATTTCAATCCTTTCAGTCTACTCTCCAACCATTTTTACTTTCCTTCACCTCCCTCCCCCTTTGTGTTTGTCCTCACTGCCTCTCTTTCCAGCCAAAGAGATACTGATAGCGAACAGAGACGGCTGCCTAGTCAAATCTGCGAGCGCTCTTATCGGCAACCGAGAGTGGCGGCTGGACAGGCCCGAGCGCTGGCGGATTGGTAAAAACTATTGTGTCACCCTGAACGGTGCCAAGAGCTCGTGCCAAGCTTAGAAACCCGTGCACGTTTTGGAGCACACAACAGAGTGGTGTGAGGCTGCCAAACTCGCAAATGAATAGCATTAAGTAGAGCGGAAGGATGCGGTAGAGGTGGGGAGAGACGTTGAGATGTACGTTTAATCACACAGGCCGATTGGATGGACGGGATTGAAGGTTCAAAGGGGAAAGAGCCATAGAAACGTGACGTGACGTGATCGGCATAGTGAGACTCAAGTTCACACAAGGACAATGTTGTTTAGGGTGAATTGAAGCCAGAGAATAGCATTCAATAGCGGATGACAGTCATTATGTTAGTGACAACTGGCCTGTGCAGATTTCTGTAGCCCTGTTTATCCTGAATAGTTTCAGTGACCTCCATAAACGATTCAGGCTATCTGAATATGAAATGAAAGCTGTCATGCAGAAATTAGTTGCACTAATTTAATGAAATATTAAACTGAGTTAAATATAAGCAATAATATACTTAACAGAGCCCAAGCCTCTGCTACTAATTTGAAAACGTTGCTTTAGAACTAGTAACAAAGGAACGTTGAGTTACTTCACTGAAAGCGTATTGTGTTACTGTATTAAAAGCTCAGTGTAGAGTATTATGAGAGAAAGACGGAGTGAACGAGTGTGATTACCTGCATCTAATACAGCGTTCATTTTTCAGCTCAGTCTCATATTCACAATAAAACATTAGTTTGAATGTCCACTGAGGAAAGCGATATCTTTGTTGTACTATCCTTTCATCTGTTAAGGATGATTTCCAGTGACAGCGCTGCTCAGGGCATTTGTTGGTTGCGTCTAACAAGGTGTTGTTTAAAGTAAAAATAACTTTCTTGTTTACAACCTTGTTTTAGTCACTTTTAATATATGAAGAGCTCCTTTCCAAAACACAATAAACGCCATTTTTTTATGGCGTTATTGCCAACATCAATATTGTATCTGGTCGGTATTGAAAAGTCCATTTTCAATTTTACACAAAATGCAATATCTACAGTGTTATTCTGTCATGTTTTCTCCCTTTTTTTCCAAACCACGACAAATGCCAGTCTCCTTTCTCTGCAAAATGCGATACATCCGCTCAACCAATCACAGTGCTCCATTCCACGCATTGTAAACAGGTAGCTTTGATGCGGCCACCGGATCCATTCGCGGCTACTCTAGTCATTGCTTGTGTTTACGTCAGTCTCACCTCGGCATGTGTTTTGCTCCCCATACTGCACGTCTTTGAACATGCAGTAGGGTACGTAATTACGGTGTTGAAGAATTGTATGTAGAGGCACGTATTTCCAATGAGCCTGGGTTGAAATCTCCAGTTGTCACTGATGATTATCATATTGTCCTTTCTGGATTACAATCCACCATCAAAATGATAAGTTTAATCATCCCAGCTGCTGCGAGAAAAGACTTTTAATGATCCGCCACCTGCAGCATCCTCACGTTGGATATACTAGCCGGGACTCTCTTATGGCGGCATGCTTTTATTTCCTGCAAAAACCTGCCAGTACCACTCAAATTAGAAAACATTATTTTAAGCTTACAGTTGTGAATCAAACAAAGGTAAGGATATTTTGGGATACTTACCCAAAAATTTATTTGGGATTATTTTTAACCCAAAAATGTTATATACTGAACAACAATAATTAATAAAAAAAAAAAAAAAAAAAACACCAGTCATTATAAAAGTTGCTAAGCAATTCAGTCAAAAGTACAAAAGCTTAAATTAATAAACATATAACGTGATGAGATTTTGACCTCAGACAAAACTATTTTGCTCTGGAACAAATGATAGATTAATGAGATCAAAGATTGCCTGTTAGATTTACCCCAAACAAATTATATCTCATGTTGAACCACTATAGAGACATCAGAGCCTGCCGGAAATTCCAGAAAATCTGGCCAAGGTAAGGCTGCTCTTGGCGAGTTCATGAGTGCTGAACGACGTCCTGGAGCTCTGAAAATCTTTATAAACAAACTACATATTTTAAGTAGAAACAACTACATTCTATCTTTTTGCCATAAAAACAGTATTATTTATACAACTGTAGTAGATATAGGAGACTGCCATGAACTCCGATCTTAGCTTTCAAATTTTGTCTTTTTTTTAAAGAAAATTAAAACTATAAAAACCGTTTAATGACTCTTTAATGTGTCGTGACAGATCACTAATTTGCCTCAGTTCATGCAGCACGTGAACTGATTGTCTTTTCATATTTACTTAAAGAGCAAGTCATATGGGTTTGTGAAAAATATTTTTTACAGTTTTGGTCGACTCAGAATTGCCTTAAAGAGTCATCATATTTTTGAATCTTCAGCTTGTTACTGATCTTCTTCACTGCAAAAGCAGAGGACTGCTTTTTAAATCTTGGCTTTTATCTTCTTTGGCTTCTGATCTTCTTTATTTGGACTAACAAGCATATCCGAACCACAACATGTAAGTACGATTGATACGTTGAGTGCTAAAAATATCTAGTAATATACGATGTATACCTAGTGCAGCTTCCAGGTAAACCATAATATTACTGACTGTCTATAGCTCTGATGATTTGTTGTGAATCCACCATTTCAAAAGAATGTGTTGATCTAGACTGTTGTTGTTCTAATTACTTCGTTTAATAATAAAGAATGTAACTTATATATTTTGGTTAACAAACTGTGTTGTTTAATCAGTTAGCACTCGGCTAATGTAGCCACCCTAATAATTTGTTATGTGCTTACAGTTTAGCAGCTAAATTTTAGCTGTGGGCTAAAGAATGAATTGAAGCACTATATTATTGTTTTATGTAAACATGCATAAGTGTTGCCAATTGCTACTCAAAACTAGCCCAATTGCATGTCTAGGGGGGTCCCCTATTAAAAATCAGTTCCGGGGCCAGCTCACCAACCAGAGCAGAGTAGGCTTATGGAGGTGAGGGGTTGCTGCTTCGAACAAACTGTTTTGAAATCATTGACAAATGACTTTATATATACATGTATATTCTGAAAAAGTTACAATGTTTTCTGAACTTCAATTATTTACTTATTTAAACCTGTTGTAGGGGACACCAACACAATATTAGGACACTTAAAAAAAAACATCTGCTTTTTAAAAGCATGAAATAAACATGAATGAGCATCAAAACAGAATTGTATTTATACGTTTAATCCACCGAAGTTAATCTATACTCTCCTGTCTGATTTGTTTGTCAGACAAAATGGCAGATTCTGCATTATGATTGGTCATATCGCCTGTCAATCAAGCTCTTTGCAAAAGGCCAATTGAGCTGAGCGGAGTGAAGTGTGCCATTTGTCTGTCATATACATGACAAAATAAATATTAAATAAATCTCAGATAATACACTTTTGAGTCCTTATTTTGGGTCAAGATGCTGTCTCAGAAGAAAGCAGTCTATGTAGACAGGCGAAACTGTTTGAAACGAGGGTTATCTAATGTCTTTAAAAATATTCCCTGTTTCTGCACATTAGTGTGCATATGTAGTGTAATATGTGGTGTTCAACTTGAAAAAGCTAGACTAGTGTGTCACATGCATCTAAAAGAACCAAAGACACTTTTCTGAAGTCAGTTTTTGACAAAAAATGAATTGCAAACAGGAATTGATGTGACTGTAATACTCAAGGCCTCATATCTCTCATTCATTGTTAGAGTGTAATATAAAAATGATGGACTGAAATGAATTTGTTATGGAAGTATATCTGAATAAACCTCGGGAGATGGTAAAGGATAATACATTGGTCTGTTTGAGAAGTTTGTGCATTATAGACAGTCTCTTCTGGCTCTATAATGTGATTGTGAAGTGTGTGTGGGGTTAGGAGGAGTAAGATTACGCTACAGATTTCAGAACGTGCTGAAATAAAATGAGAAGTGGAAAAGAAAGGTAGGGGGAGATGGAGTTAACAACAGAACAAGGTCTTGGCTCTGCACTTCTCTTGCACTGTAGCCTGTGTGGGTACGACTGGAGTGAATCTCAATGTGTTCACGATGCGTGGGTGTATCTTGCATGCTAAATAGGACTGGGAGCCAAAGCTAGGTTTACAAAATGAGCCACATTTATAATAGAAGGCAGGTAGTTGTTAGAATGATGTCAAAAGACATGTAAAATCTACATGTGTATTATTGAAATGGGTATAAAAGGTTTTTAATACACTCATTTGTCCAACAAGTTTCAAAATATAGATAGATAATACATCATATACCAAAACAGGAAACCCTTTCATTCATGGCTAAAAAAAAAAAAAAAAAACACTACTGAATTGGCTTGAACTGTGTCTTTGGATTCAAATGGACGTATTCACAGAAATAGCACGAATGATTCAGATATAACACAGGCTTTGGACCTCCATTCAAATAAAAGGGTTACTTGACCATATCTAATAGACTGAATTAGAAACTGGGGGTGCACTTTCTCTTAGTTTGTGAGCACAATACAGGTTTGCGATCTGAAAGAGAGCTTGTGGGAACAATATCCTCGGCCTGGACCTCTAATAACTTCTCCCTCATCATTTGGTCTGCCGAGATACTGCAGAAAATTAGAGATTGTATTGCACACAGAATCAGATAAAAACCAAGACATGATGCCACAATATTGCCATGTTTGTTGTCAAAAGAAAATGATTTTGGTAATAAATAGTATCGCAAAGAATGCAGGATGAACTTGATACTGAGATACAAAGTGGATGTTCTTATTGTTGAGAAAGAAATGATAATTTAGCTGTTCTTTGAGCAAGATTCATTTAACATTTGTTAATCATTTGGTGGGGAATGTTGTCACAATGTGTGACCACAATATGGACAACAAAACCAGTCATAAGGGTCCATAAAAACTAAACTAAACTAAACTAAACTAAAAATAAAATAAAACAAAACATTATAAGCTGAATACAGTATATGTGACCCTGGACCACAAAACCAGTCATAAGTCGCTGGGGTATATTTGTAGCAATAGCCAAAAATACATTGTATGGGTCAAAATTATCGATTTTTATTTTATGCCAAAAATCTTTAGGATATTAAGTAAAGATCATGTTCCATGAAGATATTTTGTAGATTTCCTACCATAAATATATCAAAACTTAATTTTCAATTAGTAATATGCATCGCTAAGAACTTCATCTGGACAACTTTAAAGACAATTTTCTCAATATTTAGATTTTTTTTGCACCCTCTGATTACAGACTTTCAAATAGTTGTATCTCAGTTACATATTGTCCTATCCTAACAAATGGAAACATTCATACATCAATGAAAAGCCTATTTTTTCAACAAAAAATTACCCTTATGAATGGTTTTGTGGTCCAGGGTCACATATAAGCTTTCCATTGATCTATATTTGTTAGGATAGGACAGTATTTGCCCGAGATGGAATCTGAGGGTGCAAAAAACTAAATAAATAAATAAATAAAAAATACTGAGAAAATCGCCTTTGAAATTGTCCAAATGAAGTTCTTATCAAAAATTACATTTTGATATATTTACGGTAGAAAATCTAAAAAATATCAAGTTATCACAGTGAAAAACTAAATTCATTGACGTTTAAGAGAAGTAGCTTTTTGAAATACTAAAATCTGAAGTTTGAAAACTCCAATTTTCCATAAATTGATATATAAAATAAAATAATAAAATTGATAATAATAAATATTGTGTTATTGTTTTGGCCAATAAATAATTAATGCATTGTGTGAAGTTAAAATATATATATATATATATAAATATATATGTCAATATTAATATAACAGCCTGTTCTAAAATGTATTCAAAAATAACATACATATTTATGCAATGTGATTTATTTATTTTATTTTTTTTTAAAGGGATATAACTTGTGACAACTAGCCCCAATCTCTCTTATATGTGACCCTGGACCACAAAACCAGTCATAAGTCACTGGGGTATAGCTGTAGCAATAGCCAAAAATAAATTGTATAGCTCAAAATGACTGATTTTTCTTTTATGGCAAAAATCATTAGGATATTAAGTAAAGATCATGTTCCATGAAGATATTTTGTAAATTTCCTACTGTAAATATATCAAAACTTAATTTTTGATAAGTAATATGCATTGCTAAGAACTTCATTTGAACAACTTTAAAGGTGATTTTCTTAATATTTGTATTTTTTTCCACCCTCAGCTTCCAGATATTCAAATTGTTGTATCTTGGCCAAATATTGCCCTATCATAACAAACCATACATCAATGGAAGGCTTATTTATTCAGCTTTCAGGTGATACAGAAATCTCAATTTCGATTTTTTTTTACCCTTATGACTGGTTTTGTGGTCCAGGGTCACATATGTAAACACAAAGTTTCCAGAGTGAATTTCAGGTCAACAGAGCCAGCTTTTGCACAGTTGCAACCGCACAGATTAAACTGAACTTTATTGTTGAAATGTTTATCATTAAAATGCCTGCTAATGGAAAAATGATTTTAATTTACTTATCATCTTAACAAGTGCTTTGATTGCAAAACGATTCGAATAAACAGTTTTGCGTCAGCCATCCTGTTAATTTTGTTATGAGCGAAATGGTACAACATGAAAATACCAGATGTTTAATTATCTCATGGGCGTCGTTCGGAGAGAGACGCCTCGTCCCTGTTAATCATATTGATTACAGCCTTCAAAGGCATCAATCATTAATACGCAGTCATATCTGTCATCCCAGAAAAGGATGCCACTTTAACTGGCATCAAAAATGAGAAAGCAGATGTTTAAAATAGAAGCTCATCAAGTAAAAGTGCTTACATAAACCCAAAGGTTCAGTCTTCAAGCACTAGGTGGCACTGTTGATTCAGGGAAATTGTTGTCTTTTGCTTTTTTGAGGGGAGAAAAGAACGACAACATTGCAGGAGTGTTAATTATTTTGATTTTTATACCATTTGTTTCTGGGTCACTGATGCATTCTTACGTTTAATGGAACCATCTTTACCCAAATCAGGCTAAATCCATCATTACGAGACGGTGCGTGAGTTTGTCTGCGTGTTTGTGTGTAGGTAGGCTACTTGTTTGTGTGAAGTTGTGGTGAGTTATGGTGGCTGACAGTCTATCTTTGAAATTGGAGATCCCTTAGATCTCCGTTCACAGATGATCATGAGAGGCAGTAAACCGCACCGTGAAACACATCCACGTATCTCCGTGGGGTTCTGTGAGCCATATGCACCGTGAAAATCATTTCTAATACAGCTGGCTCGCACAGTGCTGCTGCTGTCTGCCTCGAACATGATGTGCTGCCCAATTAAAATCTGAAATAGTTCTGCTCTTATCTGGAAGAGCGTAGACACGTGCCTCACATGGATCGAGAAACGCGTCTGACAGCTCCGTTAGAAGATAGGCGCGCGCTTTTATTCAACCCTGTTTATAGTGATAAAATTACAGTGATGTCACGCTACAGGCAACCGCATTTCTGGCTACTTCAGAGCAGCTTTTAGTCATGGATATGAGTTGCACTGTGATTCTAATGGATTATTAGACATTATATAATATTGTTAAAGGTGCGCTCAAGATGTATATAGGCTATATCGTGTGTGTGTGAAAGTATTTTTTGACATTGATCAGCCATAGTTAATAATAGAGTAATATGTTACTATATAAAATATATATTTTTCAGAATTTATTGCAGACATACATTTTTTTTTTCAAATTCCATTGTTTTTTAATTGTTTATTTTTGTATTTATTTATTTATTTATTTATATATATATATATATATATATATATATATATATATATATATTTTTAATGGTTCTAGATAATATCAATCAAAAAATCATGTCTCATTAATTGAAATTCTGAAACTTACACAATGTAATGGCAATTTATTAACATTTTAACAAAAAATAAAAATTAAGGCCCTATAAAATACTTTCTGGTTCCCAGGTATCTTTTATACAGGTCACAAATTGAGATTAGGAGCACTCTCTTAAAGGGAGTGCTCCTAATCTCAGCTTGTTACCTGTATGAAAGACACCTATCCACAGGAGCAATCAATCAGATTCCACACTCTCCGCCATGGCCAATACCAAAGAGCTGTCCAAGGATGTCAGGGACAAGACTGTAGACCTACACAAGGCTTAAATGGGCTACAAGACTATCGCCAAGCAGCTTGGGGAGAAGGTGACAACAGTTGGTGTGATTATTTGCAAATGGAAGAAACACAAAATAACTGCCTATCTCCCTGGTCTGGGGCTCCATGCAAGATCTCAAACGAAACGTGATTGGTTGCTTTACCTGTCAGTGATATGGCCTAATGGGCGGGCCTTGGCCATTCAAAGTGGCCAAAGTTTCCAGATCTTCTGCCATCAGTCTGAAGGTTTGGCTATGCAAGACTATAGATGGGTATGACTCAAAACACACGGCCAGCCAAGGCAACAACGGAGTGGCTTAAGAAGAAGCACATTAAGGTCCTGGAGTGGCCTAGCCAGTCTCCAAACCTTAATCCCATAGAAAATCTGTGGAGGGAGCTTGAAACCTTAATGACTTGGAAAGGATCTGCAAAGAGGAGTGGGACAAAATCCCTCCTGAGATGTGTGCAAACCTGGTGGTCAACTACAAGAAATGTGTGTAGTAAACGAAACCGCACATACAATAGGGTACTGTATACAAGCTTATGAGTCATCATATCATATTGCCTTATAAACATCAACAGTACGGTCAACATACCTTTGTTATGATGTTGTGCCATTAGGAGGTAATGTTTATAAGTTGTGAGCATCAAATTCAAACCCAAATTAAGCCATTAATTAAGTATAGCCATGTCGTTTTTATGTCATTAACACATAGGTCAATCTGTCAAGCATATACTGCCATGAGCGTGAGGATGTCAGCTGTTCAGATGCGTCATGACACCTTGATGACGCTCAAGGGTGGTCAATGGACCCAAAGCTAACTTAATGAAGAAGTGATTTGTCCCTTTATGTCAGCTCCTATCTGACAGTCGTGGTTTTCCTGTCAATTAATAAATATAGCATGATACAAAAGGGTTGAACTGTTAATAATACTTTTAGGTTATAATATGCATTCAGTGTGTAGATATTTTTAAGAAAGTGAATGAGTAAATGGCTTATGAATTAGAGAACAGAGTCCTTGAGAGACAAATGTTACAAACAGGGTAACTGAATTAGTGAATCACAGAGAGATTGAATGAATCACAGTGAGTGAATCTGTAAGCCAGTCTCTCTTTTGACATTTATCTCGAAATGCATTATGGAGTTTCATACATTGTAAAGGATATAATGACCCCTAAAATACATCTTAGTGTATTTTAGCAGTACAATTATGCTGCCTACCTTTCGGAAAAGCCTTTTTGTCAGGAACATCTATGATGACTTACAGTGAGTCAGTGACTGAATCATTGAGTGAATGAGTGAGTCAGAATCTGCATGCAAGAGACTCTACACAATTGATTCCAACAGGAGTTGAGATTAGCATGTTGCTTAGAAACTATGTGATACTCATAAAAATGTGATCAGATGTTGAAATGATCTATTATTAGTTGCTTAATGACTTTTCATTGATACTTTTCTGTACTGAATAGAATACATTTGTAATTAACGTTCCTCTAATCTCATCTGCTGCATATAAATCCTAATGCTCAAAATAATGATTTGGGTTGAGTAGTGCAAACAAATTAGTTAAATCAAATGAACTTTCATGAGTGTTTAGAACTTTTTTTTCTTTTTTTTTTCTGAGTTCACAGATTACTTAAAGGTGTCAGTTCTGATTTGTTTCATTGTATTCAGTGTGCAATACACTCTGGGATTGCAAAGAAAGGTAATGTCTATAGAATTAATTTAGGATATTTAGTCTGTTTAGGGATAGTTTAGTTTAATTAGAGAGCTCACTATGTTTTGAAACAGAGCTACACAGTTAACAAAAAAGTAAAATAGAAAAATACTATAAAAATGCTACAGTAAAAACCTGTCCACCATAAAAATCTATGGTGGAAACCAACAGAAAATATAAATTTTCAGAAGTCTATGTATGACACAACACATAATATGTTATATTAACTGTTACCTATTTTTCAGTAATGTACATTAGGTTGTTTTGTGCTACATTTACTACATTTTTTTTTTTTTTTTTAACCATCTGTGGTATTATATTAAAAAAAAAAAAAAAAAAATCTGATAATTTACCCCCATGTAATCCAAGATGTTCACGTCTTTCTCTTTGTCAAAAAGAAATTAAGGTTTTTGAGGAAAACAATCCAGGATTTTTCGTCATATAGTGGACTTCAATGGTGCCCAATTGGGCAGAAGGTAAAAATTGCAGTTTCAGTGCAGCTATAAAGGGCTCTACAACAGTGGTTCTCAAAGTGTGTTAGCTAGCTAGCTCCCTTTAGTGGTACGCAGAGGAATCACTAAATTAAATCTAAATTAATGTTAAAACGTTACATTTTCATTGAAATAATTCGGCCTACTACCCTACTATATTTTAAGGTTGGTCTTTATGGTGGTACTTGGAGAGCCAAATATTTTCTGAGGTGGTACTCTGTATAAAAAGTTTGAGAACCACTGCTTTACAAGGTCCCAGCCGAGGAATAAGGGTCTTATCTAGCTGTAATTTTCTTAAAACAATAAAAATGTATACTTTTTAACCACAAATGCTCAACCTGACCTTGCACATTATAAAACAATGATGTCAAACGATTTTGAATTTGGAGGAGAAAAGTAGTTTTTTTTTTTTTTTTTTGCCTTACTCTACCTTTTTGAACAGTAGTACACAAAGAACTGTGTCTTTTCCAATGTGATTACGCAATGCGTGAAGATGTGGATGCGCATCGCAGAGCTAGTGCAAGACTAGCATTTTTGTTTTTTTGCGAAATGACCGAACATTTCAATATAGATAAGACCCTTATTCCTCAGCTGGGATTGTGTAGAGCCCTTTGAAGCTGCATTGAAACTGCAATTCGGCCCTTCAACCCGTTGGCTCCCACTGAAGTGAACTATATGGAGAAAAATCCTGGAACGTTTTTCTCAAAAACCTTAATTTATTTGTGACTGAAGACAGAAATACATTAACATCTTGGATGGCATGGGAGTGAGTAAATTATCTGCAATGTTTTATTCTGCAAGTGAACTTATCCTTTAAGATAAAAAGCAGATTTTGAAGTAGCTTGGTATATTAACATTATATGAAATATGAATAAGTTGTAAAATGCAGAGACGAATATACCGTTCTGTAAACATGAAATATTATCACCATATTTTCATAGTGAATTTCTAGCAACCACAGCTGCCATTTTTTTAAACCACAAATTTAGTAGGATATTTTCACAGTGTACTCAGTGAATGAGTGATTCAGTGAGGATTTGAGTGAGCAGGTGAAAATAGGGGAGAGCAAGCAGGAGAACATTTTTCACTAATTGCCTTTGGGCATCCATTGCCTACTGTCAGCTTCCTGTTAAAGCTGGTGAAACATTTAGTTGTAGAGAAAGGAGAGCGAGAGGGAAGAAATAAAACATAAAAAATAAATGCAGTCAATCTCATAGACACATAACATGGCAACGCATCATGGCAAACCATACATTCTGCGATCACCTGACAGTCTGTGAAGATGGCATGATCGCCTTCACTGTGTCCCACAATACAACAGACATACGTTTGTTATGCCCCTGGCTATATTCAGTGTCAAACAGCCAATACGATTGTGCATGTGGGAGAACGCTGTCTCTCTCTCTCTTTTTTTTCATCTAATAAACCCTTTATCAGAGTGTCCCAGACAGGAACAAGCGTTTTGTGTCCAGTCAACCTAAATAAAAAGATCCAATATTCTATTCCCAGCAGAGTTATTACTGTAATCCCTTGATCTATCTGTTTTTTATTTTCTCTATGAATAGCCACGATGATATTAAATTTACGGTTTAACAATGACCATGTGGTTTATTTGAATGCTGAACTGTTATTGCTGTTGAATTTTCTTCAGTTATGAATCATGCAGGCATGTATTTCTGCATATGTGCACATATGAAAGAAAAAAGAAAAAAAAAAAAGGATTTTGCTGCCTGTTCAATGTACTTATAATGAGCTAAAGCAATGCATTTGCTATACATTTTGTCCTAACTTAATTTCACTGTGTTCAATCCACTTAAATGGAAGTTTACTCAATCCATTTGTGTTGTTGTTGCATTAACTGAAGCGATGGATTGTTAGTTCCCAGCATGCTTTTAATAGGGTTGGATCAGGAGATTAAATGTTTAAATTAAGTGTTATTTAAAGCATTAATGGGAAAGACCTGTTAGTGTTAGTAATGTTCATATTTGACATTTTACTCACCCTCAGGCAATACAAAATGTACAATGAGTTTGTTTTTTCAAACACATTCTCACTCCCAGGTCGTCACATATTGACGCTTGGTCAGGTCCCCTTTGGCGTCACATTTTGGCGCTCAAGATACCCCTTTAGCGTAATTTTTTGATGCACAGGGTCCTCCATTGTTTTCAGTTGTTTGTCTTAATTTAATGGTTTCCAGACATGTGTAAAAACAAATAAAAAATTAAAAAAAACTATATATATATATATATATATATATATATACTTTGATTGGAGCACCTAAACCCACTGCTACCCTAAACCTACCCACTTCTGAACAATATAAAACACAGGCAAATATAAGTACAGGCACAGAAATTTATTTTAAAAAACTGACCATAAACAGTATAAAAGCATTACAAACAAATTGTGTTGCATTCCAAGTCTTCTGAAGCCATACTAGGGCTGGGCGATATATATTGATCGATAAATTAATGCGCATCTCGTCAGTAAAGCCGTTTCTTTGATTAGCGGTAAATCTCCATCACCTGTTCTCAAGTGGAGCGACAGTTAATACACAGAGCCGTAGATCACTGAAAAGCTACCCCAAAGAATCACCCGCGAAACTGAACCCGATATTGCGTAGCTTGACTTTTATATCTGTGTTTTATTGACAAATGGTTAAGTTTAGGGACAGGGGTTGGTTTACGTGCTCATAAATGTGTAAATAGTGTAATATAAATGAAGCTGTTGTGAAAAACACACCCCAATATATATATATATATATATATATACAATAATGGCAATATTATTACCCAATATATCATTTAATCATGACAATACAATTCCCAATTGTCCACAAGTAATCCAAGCCACTCCAGTTCATCAATAAATGTCTTCTAATGCAAAAAGCTGAGTGTTTGTAAGAAACAAATCCATCATTAAGGCATTTTAACTTCAAACCTATATTTCCAGTTAAAATACGAGTCCTCACATAATGTGAAAAAGTTGTCTCATCTAAATCGGGAGAGAAATATGCATAGATCAATCACAGTTTACAAGTGCAAAACTGTTGCAAACAAATGTAGGTGGATTTTGATGTGGGAGGACAACATGGACTTTTTCACTGTAGGAAGCGTTATTATGGATTATGGACTCCATATTGGCCAGAAATAATGGTTTGAAGTTTAAAACGCTTTAATGATGGAATTGTGGTGTGGATTACTTGTGGGTTATTGTGATGTTTTATCAGCTGTTTGGATTCTCATTTGGATGGTACCATTCACTGCAGAGGATCCATTGGCGAGCAAGTGATGTAATGCTACATTTCTCGAAATCTGGATGGCCTCCTTTTCAGATTTTCATTTTTGGATAAGCTATTCCTTGACTAATTTCAACTAAATATATGATGAAGTAATGTTGTTCAACCACTTCCCTTTAGAAAAAGAGTCAAATCAAAAAGCCATTTTTTATTTAGTGCACAGCGCTCTTTTCCATGTGCGTGGAAGCATATAACAGGGTATCTTTCAATGAAAATACAAACGCCCACACAGTGTGCTGGAGAATTTGGCTCCTTCACACTGTACGTGTTATTTTTTTTTTTCCGCTATTGCGTCAAATCCGTGAGATTTCTCTTTTCTGGTGTCCATCATGCTGTCTGTTGTGTGACAGCCAGGCGTTTCACATGCTCCACACGCACATGATGTTATTTAACACTGCTTTCCCAGGTAGGCAACAGTTTAGCAACGTCAGCGCAACCCGGTTTAGCTCCCAGCGATCATTTGTGCTGGGTTTTTGAGAATGTTCTTTCGAGGAATTAGTCAACTCGGGTTTGAAATAACCAGCCGAGAAGCTGTCTCTCCAATTGCGGAAATGGTGAAGCGTAGGCCCGTACATGAGTCACGTGCATAATTAGTTCCCATTACGGGCCGATGGTGAGCCTTCAGAGGCAGCGTGTGAGGATAAAATGTCACTCACTTTGCTCTTACTCACTTTGGGGTCACGCTTCAAATGCAGACAACCCTCCCCTCCTGCACAGCCGCATTAGAGGAGACAGGTGCCAGGAAAGATCAGGGGGACGTGGTCCAGTGACCAGTCTGTACCTGGAGATCACTATGACTCAATGTCTGGGCCGGGGCGAAACGAGTCGCTTCATTGCGTACGAGCTCGGGGATTAAGCACAAAAAATAAAGGCAATGGGGAGAACATGCATGGTTTTAAAAGCAGACTGGGATGTAAATCAATTGTATTTCGTAGAATTAAGTACTTTAGGCAAGTATTATTAAAACTCAGCACTGCGGTTCTACTATGCTTTCATTTCAAATCAACAAAGACTCAAATCATGCCTTGTTTTGTCCGTTTATCTGATCTTACACGCCAGTCAAATCCATCCAGGTTAATAGATGCCTAAAGATGCCAGCACAACAACTGTTACCATGAAATACTTTGATATTTACTTGTTTGTTTGTTCAAATTAGAGCATTGAGAATGTTTTGCATATAACCACTGCATCTTAATGGGTTTTAAAAATAGGTTTAATTTTCTTTATGCAAAATATTTTCTTGATTTTAGAGACATTTTCTTGACAGACTTATTCAAAATGAAATTTAAGAGTATTAAGTTCCTCCTTTTGAATCAAAGATATATTTATATAATGACATACATGCATCTGTGTTCATCAAGCCGTTTGCTGTCATGCTGAGCGTAAAAAGCTTTTTGTCCCTTGAGTATTTTACCCAGCACTGTTTGTAATTGCAAACATTATGTGAGCTGTGCAAAAAAATAAATAAATAAAAAAATACAAATAACAACACATTCACATCAGTTACACCAACATTTCTGGGTCTAAGTGGCCACCACTAGTTCATCCAGACCCCCCTCTGCGTTTTCTCTCCCACATCCTATTTTTATTTTTATTTTTTTTTACCTCCCTCCCACCTGAAAATGTCAGTGAGGTAATCTGCACGTCCTCATTCAGCTTGGCGTTAACTGGAATCAAGTGTGACTGCTGGAGGATGAGGCCAGTGTTGCGGAAAACTCCCAGCAGCCCTTGCTCTCCGCTCTGCCAACAGGTAACTCACTAATGGGGCAAGTTTTACCAGACCGCTGGGCTGTGAAGGGCCGCGCTCTCCTTGGGGCTAAACCTCCCGACGCACACAAACAGAGGCAGTCGGCACAGAGGGCTGTCTGAATTGATGAGCAGGACAAACAACCAAACAGGACACATTCGCTTGCCCTCCACATGGACAAACAAGAGCGCTGACTGTGTGCACAAGCACGCCTGCATTAGCAATGCTATAGGGGAAATGTGGAAGTGGGGTGTTCTCTGCTGAAGGGCCCTATATATACACAGCACAATTCATCTGTTATGGAAAATATTCAGTTATTACCAGACTGTCTGTTTCCACCAAAGTATGTTTCTTTGTTTGTTTGTTTGTTCGTATTTTTAAAAATACATTTCCATAACATCCTACCTTCTGCACAGCAACGCCCAAACAACCAGCCAGAAAATCCTAGCTACTACATAGCAATGCCCAGGCAACCAGACAGAATACTCTATCCATCATACAGTAACACCCAAGCAACCACCCAGCCTAGCCACTGCATAGCAACACCAAGGAAACCAGCCAGAACACCCTACCTAGTTACTGCATAGCAACGCACAACCAACCAGACAGAATACTGTAGCAACCATACAGTAACACCTAAGTAACCAGCCAGAACACCCTGTCTAGCTTCTGGACAGCAACACCCCAAACAACCAGGCAGGACACCATATATACAGTAGCCACTGGATAGCAACACCCAGGCAACCAGCCAGAGCACCCGACCTAGCCACTGCATAGCAACACCCAAGCAACCACCCAAAACACCCAAGCTACTGCATAGTAACACCCAGGCAACTAGCCAGAACATCCTAGATAGCTACTGCATAGCAACACCCAAGCAACCAGCCAAAACACCCAAGCTATTACATAGCAATAACCAGGAAACCAGTCAGAACATCCCACAAAGCTATTGCATAGCAACGCCCAAGCAACCAGACAGAAAACCTAGCTACTGCATAGTAACACAGAAGAAAACAGTCAGAACACCCTAGATACTACATAGCAACCAGCCAAAACACCCAAGCTACAGCATAGCAATGCCCATACATCCAGCCAGAACACACTAGCTACTGCACAGAAATGCCCAGGTAACCAGCTAAAACAAGCTACTGCATAGCAACACCAAGGCGACCAGCCAGAACACCTTACATAGTTACTGCATAACAACACCCAAGCAACTAGCCAAAACACCCAAGCTACAGCATAGCAACACCCATACAACCAGCCAGAACACACTAGCTACTGCATAGCAATGCCCAAGTAACCAGCTAAAATACGCTATTGCATAGCAACACCCAGGCAACCAGCCAGAACACTTTACATAGTTACTGTATAGCAACACCCAAACAACCAGCCAAAACACCCAAGCTACTGCATAGCAATGTCCAAGCAACCAGCCAAGACACCCTACCTAGCTACTGCATATACCCAGGAAACCAGTCAGAACACCTTAGATACTACATAGCAACCAGCCAAAACACCTAAGCTACTGCATAGTAATGCCCAGGTAACTAGCCAGAACTTCTTTCGTAGCTACTGCATAGCAACACCCAGGTAGCCAGCCAGAACACACTAGCTACTGCATAGTAATGCCCAAGCAGTCAGCCAGAACACCCTACTTAGTTACTGCATAGCGACACCCAAGTAACCAGCCACAATACCCTAGCTACTGCATAACAACGCCCACGCAGTCAGCTAGAACACCCTACTTAGCGTCTGCATAGCAACATTCAGGTAACTAGCCACAACACCCTTCCTAGTTACTGCTTTACAACACCCAAGCAACCAGCCAGAAAACCCTAGCTACTGCATAGCAATGCCCAGGCAACCAGCCAGAACACCATACCTAGCTACTGCATAGCAACGCCCAGGAAATCAGTTAGAACACTCTAGCAAATGCCATAGCCACTCCTAGGCAACCACTCTGAACACCTTAGCAATGGCATAGCTACTCCCAGGCAACCACCCAGCATACCTTAGCAATCCAAAACTCAGGAAATCACACAAAATATCCTAATAACTGCATAGCAACTCCCAGGCAACCAGCTAGAACACCCTAGCTACTGTATAACAATGCTTAAGCAAACACTTAAGCAAGACCCTGGCCGGCACATAGTAATTACCACAACACCACCCAGAACACCCTAGCTACTGTATAGCAACACCTACGTGACCACCAAGAACACACTAACAGCTGCAGAGCAAGTCCTAGGAAAGCCATAACACCTTAGCAACTGCATAACAACACCTAGACAAACGCACAGAATATCTGCCTTGGTGATCGCTCAGAACACCCTAGCAACTATATGGCAACTCTGTGGCAACCACCAAAAACACCATAGCATTGTGGCAGTTTGAGTTTTGAATAGCAATGCACTAGTCACACTTTTTTTTTTTCTTTCCAGTAGCCACAATATCTGTAGTAACTATGGTAATTTGGTGGAAACCATGGTTACCATGTTTTTTTTTTTTTTTCTTTTTGTAAGGGACATACAAACACAAACCCTCTGACAAACAAAAAGTGTTTTTCTGTGCCACCATACACAGTGTAGCTTAATGTGTTTGATTTCTTGACGTGTTTGATAGGTATCATGTAATCACAGCATGACATTTCCTCAGTGCTCTTCCATGACTGCTTTTACTGTACATACATTTGACGGGTCAAAGCCAGTCAGTCTCCCACTGTACTCAGGCATGGAGCTGCATTCACCATTATGGCCCCATGTTGCTTGCTCAATTAGCCTGTCTGCGTTCTCCCTTTCTATTTGTCAGGCGATAATGTGAAGGAGAGCCACCTTCAGATAACCTCTGCTGAAATACTGTTTACACTCGACGCCAGCTGCCCCGTCTTGCCTGCAAATCCACAAGTCTCCATGCATTGGATAAAGACTGCAGTTTCCCACTTCAGAAAATGCATAAAACATAAGTGCAGCATTCTGTCATAGTCTTATAGAACAGCTTTCAAAGTCACTAAAAGAAAGCCGTTTTAGGACTCATGTTCTTTATTTCTTGATGAAATGTGAAATTCATTATATAGGATTGTCTCATAAGGGAAACAATAACAATTTTATACTGACATTTTGTGAGTATTTTAGATGTGACACGATATACTGTTATTGAAATACTGAAACAGTGCTATAGCGTTAATTACACATGTTGCAATATACCGGTGTTTGACATTTGAAAATGAATAGTACACAGTATGACACATAATAATCCAGTGTTAGCGCTATTATATGGGGCATTAAACTCTCACAATTTTCATTCATACTCAACACCAGAGGGCATCCTCGTGTAGAAAGTCCACAAGCTAGACTCACAGAAGTAATAAAACAAAGGACTTTCCAGGAAATCCCTTATATGGACAAAGAAAAATGCATCCAGCTTTGCTGTAGCTGAATGAAATGCAGAAAGTTTTGCAGGGCTCGACAATAAGGACTGCTGTCCCGTGCGAGACACTCGGGACAGTAGACAGGATTGTCACTGGCCCGATCGGGCAAGTGATACCGCCGAGTATCGAAAAACGTCTTGTCGTTCATTACCAAACTTTGATACCCAAGGGGTTAATCTCGTCAACGTCAGTAAGCCAAGTCTGCAGCACTTAAGTGTGTTCAACTAGAAGCGGGAAGATCGATTGGTGTTTGACATCCGCAATAGCGAATGGAAAGCATACGAAGAAGTCTTCTCTTTCTAGCTCTCTCGGTCCTGCGCAGAGCCGCGTCAAGTCGAACACACCTACTATATTCAGCTAGCTATGTTTACAACAATGAGTTTTTGTTTTAAAATGAAAGCAATCCTCATCCATGCTGGCCTTTCAGAATCTATGTCCATACTACACGACCAAAAGTGCGCGTTGCGCGATCGCTCTTGCACACTGTAGCATTAAACATAAGACAATAAGTAAGGGAAAATCAACGGTTTGCTTTGCATTAAATGATTTTAAATGCAAGCCGCGGAGGCTAATACCCGCGAGTATTGCTCTTTGCAGTGTAGTATTTGACCAATGGGTAAAAATCAGACAGAGATGGAATAGTGCGATAAGATTACATTTATTTGAACGAACTATAGCATATATTTTAATACATTATCGATCGATTGAGAGAGAGAGAGCGAGCGAGACGGAGAGAGATAAAGGGAGAGATGACCAGTTGTTCGTGTTATCTGAATGCTGCGCGTCTCTCTCTACGAATTAATTCAAAACAGCGTTGTTGCTGAGGAATATAATGTAGCGATTTTGATAATGTAATAAAATAGCCTTATTTTATTAATAAGACTAGCGGGGAAGCGCTGACAAGTTTATGTATGATCTCCGACCTCTCTCTCTCTCTCTTTATGTGTGCGTTAGTGTGCATCAATTAAAGCAGCGCATTAATATAGAACGGTGATTAAACTTGTGCATTAAAGGGGTTTACAGCATACCTGCCAGCCAATATATTCCGCTTTTACTCAAATCTTACTTTAAACCTCCAGCGCGTGATTGTTACAACTTCTGTTTTCCGTCTAATGTGTGTTTTAGCCATGTAATGTTGCTGAAATGTGTTATGTCCTCTGAGTCAGAACAGCGATTGTGGAAGAGAGACATTTAACATTATAGATGCCGGCAGACAGCGCTGAAAGGTTCTAACGTTAGTACTTATCAGTAAATTAGTGGAAAATGAATAGAAATTATAATTCTGTCTGGGCTATGCATTTTAAAACGAACATGCACTGGTTTAAACGTAGTCTAACAGATGTGTAAACTTGTAAACTTGTGTAAACTTTAAGCTTTATTAAAAAAATTCGCTGATTTATTGAGTTGGATATATTTTTGTTTCTTTGTGCAGTGGCTCAGGAGTCTTTGAGTCTGTGTTAATGTCAAGAAGCTGAAAAAATACTCAAAAAAATAACTCTTTTTTTTTTTTTTTTTTTTTTTTTTTTTTTTTTTTTTTACTTAAAATTGATTTGATAAAATTGGCATAGGAAAAAGTATCGTTCAGGAACTGGTATCAGTCAAGGTATCGGCATCGGTATTGAAAGTTTTGGAACGATACCCAGCCCTAGTCGCCTCGTCACTAACGTTTATAATTCGCCTGCGACCATTGTCAATATGCGTGCAATTATGATCTTAGAATCGAGAAACAGCTTGTTTTTAAGCCAACGTTAACCTCTCTGTGATGTCGTGAACACATTAATTTTTTGGTGGGGCCAGTAGAAAAAATCCTTAACGTTGAACCCTGTTTTGTATAATGAAACATGTTGAGAATCAGCACAACAACAGTATATGGTTCATCTGTGTTCTTCAAGCTATCTCAAGTATGTTCATATGGATAATGTATATTTATATTGCAATGCTAATCGACATATCCTTTATCACTGTATAGAATACTATAAAATAAGAATCACTTCATAGAAAGAAGTTTTTTTAAACACTCAAACGCACACAAAATATGCTATTATATTTATTCTTAGATTTTTTATTACATTATTCTGTACTATAAAGCATTGTTTTACACTCCTTTTGAATTCTTTGTGTGCGAAACAAACACAAATTTATTTATTTATTTTTTTGTAAAACTGGCCTTTCATTTGAACACTAAAAGTTTATACTTGGGTTCTCTAATATAATGCCAATAAAATAAAATAAAAATAAATAAAAAAATAAATCTAAAATCACAAGATTAAAATAATATTTTGAGAATAAAGTTGAAGCATTCTGAGAGTAAAGTCATAGGAATACTAAATTAATTGTCATAATATGAGAATAAAGTCAAAATTACAAAAATAATATTGGAGCAATACGAGTTAAAAGTTGTAATATTTTGAGAATAAAGTCATAGTATTTTAAGAGTAAAGTTGCAGCAATACAAGTTGGAAGTTGTAATATTTTGAGAATAAAGTCATAGTGTTTTGAGAGTAAAGTCAGAGAATTCCTTTTGAGTTTTTTGTTTGCAAAACAAAGACAAATTTAAGTACTTTTTTCTGTCAATAACTGGACTTTCATTTGAACGCGAAAAGTTTACTCTTGGGTAAACTACTGTGGTTCTCTAAAATAATGCCAATAAAATAAAAATGAAAAAAATGAATCTAAGATCAAAAGATTAAAGTAATACAATTTTGAGAATAAACTTTTTATTTTGAGAGTAAAGTTGTAGGAATACTACATTTATGTCATAATATGAGATTAAGGTCAAAATTATGAAAATAATATTGGAGCAATAAGAGTTGGAAGTTGTAATATTTCAAGAATAAAGTTGCAGCAATACAAGTTGGAACTTGTAATATTTTGAGAATAAAGTCATAGTATTTTGAGTGTAAAGTAGTAATGCGAGTTGGAATTTATAATATTTTACTGACCTTTCATTTGAATGCTAAAAGTTTATTCTTGAGTAAACTACTGCGATTCTCTAAAATGCGACATAGTGGTGCAGGAAAAAAACACCAGTGTGATCTTGAAAGTTTGTTGCAATATCTTCACCAGAAAGTTTCTAAAGTACCTGATGTTGCTTTTGAGGGAAAAACACGATTGCAAGTTTTTTGGCGTCTCTAGGAATAAAGCTTCCCTCCTCTGTCATGGTTGAGCGGTTGAAACCTCTAGGAAAAAAAATTAAGCATGTACTCTGTTTCGTCTTTTGTCTTTAACAAGGAGTAGTGGGGCCTTATCAGGGCTAACAGACGCTAACGAAGCCGTCATGTCGATGTGAAAGCGACAGGCCTTCCCCACAGTGCTAAATGACAGGCCTGTCGCACTGCCTGCATCACAGCTGCCCTTTTTCTCTGTAACCAGGTACACTCAACCGCAGTGTTAAACAAGGACAGTCTGACAGACAATAATATTTAAAAGCAGAGTTATAGATTTCCCTCAGTTTCGCGACATGTTTTTAGCCTTGAAGTGTGTGGTTGCTGTGCCGATGTTTGCTCGTATGACTGTACTGAGATGACTTTTGGAGGAAGACATAGCTTGTTAGAGAACAGCTCACCAAGTTTGATTCCACTTGAATACCTGCAAGGTGAGATCTTATTTGGATCATTAATCAAAAAATTGCTGGTCTGCTATGAAAACTTGTGTCTAGACGGGTAAAAACAAATTGTTCAGGATTGTAAAAATGGCTGGAATAATAATTGGGCATTGAACAGCAGTGGCAGCTCAGCAATTTGTATCAAAATGCAGTTCTCAAAATGGCATGGAATATTACGGCTGATGCTATGCAATCACTTCACGCTCAATTTGTAATAATCCCATCATGGCAATGGTGTGAGGTAAAATCTACAGTTGAAGACAAAATTATTAGCCCCCCTGTGAAATTTTACATTTTTTTTTTAGAATATTTCCCAAGTGATGTTTAACAGAGCAAGAGAATGTTTTCACATGTTGTCCTATTATTATTATTATTTTTTCCTCTAGAGCAGGGGTGTCAAACTCAAATTCACAGTGGGCCAAAATTTAAAACTGGGACGAAGTTGTGGGCCAAACTCAATTTTATTGAAAAATTGACTGCAATTGTGCATGTTTTCCCTTCTCTCCAAATATGTAATGTTGAACCTTTTCATATGGAAACAAACTTTAGTTTTGCGTAAACATTGAATCTGGAAAAAGCAAAGCTTAATATGTGATGCGATCTGGGAAAGCCCAACACATGGTGAAATTTTACCTTTTTTTATTTTTTATTTTTTTGCCACACGAAGGCCCTTTCCAAAACAGTTTTCATTTTGTCCATAGCTTGATCATGACAAAAGTTATAGCTATCTGAAGTTAGCTGATAGCTATGATTTTCAGGAATGGAATTTTGAGAAAAACGAGTTTGAAGTGAGACGTGTTTTACTTTCACTTTCACTTCACGGGTTTGGCGCGAGATGTAAAGAGCGCTATACTGCATTATCACACAAACAGACTTACGTCTGTTTTCAGTTGTTTATCATGGGTATAGTCTCCAAACGTTTGATCACCATTTGTATGTTTAAATAGCACAAATAATGTACCTTGTAGTTGTAGTTTAAATGTAGAAACACAAGCGCAGCACAACTTTTTGTGCAGTTTAACACTGTCATTTCTGCTTGCTATAATATATCGCAATTTTACTGCACTAAACAACTGAATTTTGCCAAGATTCAGAGATGATAGACAAGATGTTATAGAATAATAATTTAATGAAAACCTAATTTTGACAAAAAAAAAATAAATAAATTGACCTATATTTCAAATTTCCTGAAAACGTCCCAGTGCGACGTCCGACAGGTTTTCCCAAATCGCATATTACAAACACATTAGATATTATATTTGAAATAATACACACATCAGTGGTGTTCGTTTCTTATTATGTCTCTCTCTGTCTGTAGCCAGAGTTTCTTTTTAATGGTCCTTTCGTTACAGTCATGGTGGCTCTGCACACAAGACAAACAGGTCTGCCCTTTACATTCGTGAACATACAATCTGCCTTATTGACACTTATACATTTATTTCTATTTGTGTTACAAACCCTAAAAGCTTCCTGCATAAAGTATTATGTTTAAAAAAGCTGTGTTGATAAAATCGTCTTGGGAGTTATTTGAAAAATAATCAAATATTTTATAAGGGGCTAATAATTTTGTCTTCAACTGTATATCAAATATATTTTCTGTGATTTAATGGGTGAATTATTTCTTTAACACTGTATCTTAAGACCTTGTTTGACCAACTAGCAGTTAAAGTGGTAATCTATATTACTTTTCAGATTAAGATTTACCTACTTGTTAAAGATAAAAGAGCCATGGTACCATTTATCTGCATAGTACAAACTGTGTGGGACGCATCGCATACCAAAGTTCAAAATTTAGGGTTAAGGATTTGTTGAAATCGACATTACACCAGCCTTCTTGATCTGTTTGTTTGGTATGACTCGCCTTCCCATAAGAATACACTGTTGAAAGCACGTCAGCTACAAACCCATTGTCAAACGGACGCTCCACTGCAGGTGGTTGCATCTTGTTTGCCGGCTCCCTGTAGATCTTCTCATCTCCATTTCTGATGCACGCTACTGTGGAGAAGTGATGTAAGAACTGAGCAATGCAAATTGCATGAACCACTATTGTAATGGAAGTATGCCATGTTAAAGGTGACCAGGAAACAGCCCAAGATGGCTCTCTGAGGTACTTACTGCCTTATTCAATACAGTCTTGGAATTCTCACTCCTGCCAATCAGTAAGCCAGTCCAGATTCCAAGACATTGTGAAAGCATGCACCTGTATTGCCTAAGAGGTTGTTTTCAAGTTGAAGAGACAGGACACCAGTGAACATGATCCTGGCTGTCTTGCCAACCTTGTCCGGGTGGGAATACGATCAGTGGAATATGCAGATGAGACCGTTTTCCACAGTGGTGTGAACTTGCAAGGCAAGATGAAGGTCCATATGCTTAGCCTTGTAATCAAGTCTGTAATTCAAAGCAAAATCCTGTTCTTAATTAGTTTCCTTTTCCCATTTGCCAGTTAAAATAAAATAAATAAATAAATAAATAAATCTTTGTAACAGGTTACATTTACTACAAAAGATATTAAAGTTTAGTGAACCCCAAAACTGAAAATGTTCATCCATATTTTCCAAACCAAGTGTTTTGTGAGTCAATAAGGTTTAATGTTGTTTTGTATGATGCCATTTTTGTGCCACATAAAAAAAATAATAAATAAATAAATCTAAGATCACAACATTAAAGTTCTAATATTTTGAGAATAAAGTTGTAGTATTTTGAGAGTAAAGTCGTAGCAATACTAGATTCATTGTTATAATAAAATTAAGAGAATAATATTGGAGAAATAGGAGTTAAAAGTTGTAATATTTTGAGAATAAAGTCGTAGTATTTTTAGAGTAAAGTAACAGAAATTAATTGTCGCAACATTTTGAGAATAAAGTTGTGGCAATATAAGTCAGAAGTTGTAATATTTTGAGAATTAAGAGATATATTGAGAGTAATTACGAGATTAATTGTCACAATATTTTGAGAGTAAAGTTGTAGCAATACGAGTTAGAAGTTAAAAAACAAAACAAAACAAACACTACTAACACTAGTTTTCTCTCTTTACAATTAACAAAGCTAACACTAGCTTGCATGTTGCACTTGCATGTTTTTGTTGCTCTTTTGTTGATTTCGATTGCTTCCACTGTTCTCCTTTGTAAGTCACTTTGGATAAAAGTGTCTGCTAAATGTCTAAATGTAAATGTAAGTTGTAATATTTTGAAAATAAAGTTGTGGTAATACAAGTTGGAAGTTAGAATATTTTTAGAATAGTGTCACAGTATTTTGATTTTGAGAATAAAGTCAGTATTTTGAAAGTAAAGTCAGCAATATTAGATTATTTGTCATAATATTTTTGAGGCAATACAAGTTAAAAGTTGTAATATTTTGAGAATAAAGTCGCAATATTTTGAGAGTAAGTCATAGCAATATGAGATGAATTGTAATATTTTAAGAATAAAGTCAATTCGAGTTGGAAGTTTTAATATTTTGAGAAAGTCATAGTATTCTGAGATTAAAGTTACAGCAATATGAGATTAATCGTCATCATATTTAAAAAAAAAAAAAGTTGTGGCAATGCAAGTTAGAAATTCTAATATCTTGAGAAAAAAGTTGTTTCAGTAGGACATGGGAGCTATAATAATTTGAGAACAAAGTTGTAGTATTTTAATTATTATTTATGAGTTTGTTGAGTCTTTGATCTGAGTGTATATTGTCTTAGGAGTGTGTTTGCTGGCATTGGGTTAGGTGACGTCTTTGAAGGGTGTTTGAGGTTTGCCAAATGTCTGAATTACTTCAAGGTCATATTGTAAAATGAAAAGCAGTCTCAAGACTAGAACATTACTAGACTGAAAAAACTCCTTTTCAAATATGGTATTTTTCATCAAAAACCATTAGTACACAAATTGCATGTGCTCATGAGCACAAATTATCATTAAACAAGGAGTCACCCACAAGATGACCTTGCCTTTTATGCAAAGCATGCTCAAACTGATGCATGTATTAATTGCATTTAGAATCTCAATGTGTTCATTAATAAGCTGTGATTGCGTAAAAGAAACCAAACGTATAAAGAATGCAATTGGGGCATGAATGCTAAAAAGGAGTGAATAAATGGAATAATAAAAAGCAAGTTCTTTTGACAGTTTTATTATAAAAAGCACCTCTATTTAATTTAAAAAATGCGAGAAGCAAATTCACCTCATGCTGTGTGGAGAAAAACCCCATATAACACTACAGCAGGAATCATCACTAGATGAAAAATTGAAAAAAAAGCCAAAAGCCGTCTGATTTGGTGCGGCTGAAACACGTTTCTCCTAAAATAAAACAGACATGAGGTTTTTATTCCCCCTTTTATATTTTTTGTGATAGCAGTGAGTTATTTTACTGCTGACATGCGACAAGTCCGGTATAAGCAATATTGTTTATAAGCCAATTCCAAAGAACACGTCTGCCACACCAAATGAAACCAATCATTCTCAATATCACCTTCCACAGGTGTTTCGTTGAGGCGCATTGACTTATAGCTGTTCTGTCTGCATTTCTTCATTCGCAAATGATGGTCAGCCCTTGCCGATGTGTTATTCGGTGCATGTTTCTGAGGTCAACCGTGTTATTGTGCTAGCGTGGGATGTGACGATTTGCTTATGAGTCAATATGGAGTTTCCTTTTCTTCAAGTGAAGATTAGTAATACTGAACAACATCTCTAGGCAACGCATCCATCATGATTCAGAATTTGTAAAATCTGTAAGCGTGACTGGAGACACAAATCAGACTATCTGAAGTAGGCCCACATGCCATATCAATTCTTAATCAATGCACTGTGCAATTCCTTCTAATATATAGTGCAAATCTACACTTATTTATATCTCAACTCAACTTTGTATCTGCTGTGTTCTTGTAGTTTTTCAAAATCAACATGAAACAAGAGTTTGTTTGTTTTTTATCCATGAGAACTGAATTGATTGTGAAAGCCTGGTGACATCATCCTAAGCAAAATGGTTTCAGAGATGGATTACATGTGTGGAAGTTTTTAAAATGGATTATGAAGAAAAACATTTCAATTTTATTTTAAATGATGTGCTCAATTGTCAAGACCAGGAATATTTATTAAGAAAGCTTATGGGATTGATTTTGCATTGATTTTAAGACATTTGCTGTATTGGTTTGGACTTAAAGTCAATTTTGTTGCTAAAAGCTTCTGTTTTGGAAAGGCTGTTTCCATCTCAGAGAGGAAAAAAATACTTATTTGTTACATTACTGTTCAATTTTTTGGGTTGAAGAGATTGTGTTTGTAAAACAACACTACATAAAATATGATACATACACACTATATTGTCAAAAGTATTGTTACACCCTCTTCTAACGAACAGGTTTGACTACTTTAGTCATTTCCATGAGTACTAATCTTAATGTTTAAGCATATAATTATATTCTAGGGAATTGTGTCTTTCTAATTTTATATCAAAAGTTTGGACAGGTAAGGTTCATAGAGAAATGTTTGATTCAGTCAGTGAAGAACTTGACTGGTCTGCATAAGCCAAGCTCTAACCCCTGCTGAACACCTCTGGTACGACTTTAAATGCAGTCCTTGAGCCAAAAACTCATCACCAAACACCAATTTTGACTTGTACATACACTATATGGACAAAGGCATTGGGACACCCCCTTCTTTAGAACAGAAAAAGGCACTTCCAAAACTGTAGCAACAAAGGTGGAAGCATAATTAATGTATACAATTTCGTTTTCTATCTCTATTGCTTCAGTTATATATATATATATATATAAGTGTCTAAAATGACTGTACCCATATGCACAAGTCATTGGTGTTTGGTTTGGTTTGGTTTGGATTGGAGTTCAAATTAGAAGGACACAATTCTCTAGAATATCATTATATACTTAAACATTAAAATGAGTACTCAAGGAGTACTCATGGGGCACCCCCAATACTTTTGGCAATAGTGTATAGTGTATTTATACAACCGTTTGCTCTGGTCCTTGAATCTGAATGGCTGATAAGAGTGTTGATATTAGAGTCCAACAGAACTCCAACAGCCTTTTCACACTAATTCTCACAGCGAGTGTCATGGTGGACGCCCACATTTTAAAAATAGTACTGTTTTTGTGTCACAGAATGTAGTTTTAAGAGTTTTTTTTTTGTTTTGTTTTTTTTACATGAGAATGTACTTGTTTAGACTTTAAATATGCAGTTTGTTAATAAAAATAACGTTATTTTCGAAGATGTGAGCTCCAGGGCATCAGCGGCCTTTTAGCACTCATGAACCAGCCTTACCTCGGCCAAAACTTCTGGAATTTGCCGCTGGCTCTGATGTTTCTATAGTGGATAAACAAGAGATATAATTCATTTTTGGTAAATCTTATGGGCAGTCTTTGGTCTCATTAATCTATTAGTTGTTCCTTGCTAAACATTCTTGTTAAAATATATATTTTGCAGTGAAAAGATCCAATATTCAAGCTGCTCTTTGAAAGTAATTTATTCAGAGAAAAGAAGCTCTGAGAAATAATATTGCCTTTACACAAATCGCACACTGGAATTCAGACAAACCGTCCGGTGCTTTCGAAGCTTTCTCGGGCACACCAGAATAAAAAAAAAAAAAACCTTTTCACGCCAAACTCCGACGTCAAACACACTTGCGTCCGCATCAGCTCTGCTGTGAAAGAGCCTTAAGCAGAAAAATAAATTAAAATGCCTGTGTTTAAAGCCTACTTCAAGCTAGAGAGACGCTTGTTTGCGGTCATGCCAATTACGCTGTTCATTCTCCACAGGAACCTGCTGCAGTTTAGCCAGATTAAGCTTAATCTGAGTTTTCTCTCTGGTGGTCAGTTCAGATCCTTACTTGTCTTCATCAATTATAGGAAACGAGCATCTTTGCATCACATACTCCCACGCCATTAAGCCCGCGGTTTGTCTACAGTGTGTGGAGCTGCTAGTGATTTTGTTAGTGCAGTGTGTTTCATTAAATAGTGTGAGACCTCTATTTGCTACAGTACGCAGCGTGGTGCAGACCTACCAGTGTGTGGGCATATCGTTCTGTGTGTTCATGTGTAGGCGTATGTCAGTCGCCTGTTTTTATTTTCTCTTCGCCTGCATTTTCCCTGCATTGTGTTAAACTTCTGAACTTGACTGCACAGTGCGTTTGAAGTGCAAAAAAGATGGTTTTAGTAAAGTTTCTTCTAATTAAACTGGGGTGTTTTTTTTTTTGTTTTTTTTTTTTTACTATAGTGTTGAAATCTAGCTGAGAGTGTGAGCTGGTTTGATTTTTGTTGCAAATGTGAGTATGGTGGCTTAAATTGAAACATAAAATAGTCACGACACGGAACAGACAACTTGTGGGCACTAAAGTAGACATGGAAGCATGTTTCTGCCTCAAAGAAAAAAAAAAAAGTTCAATTTTGAGACAAAGTTGCAATTGTGAAATATAAAGTAACAACTATGAGCAGTCACACAAAGTAATATGGTATATTCTGTCACAAATGTGATCCTGCACCACAAAACCAGTAATAAGGGTCAATTTATCAAATAACTTTGATATATTTACGGTAGGAAATTTACAAAATATCTTCATGGAACATGGTCTTTACTTAATATCCTAATGATTTTTTGGCATAAAAAAAATCTATAATTTTGACCCATACAATGTATTTTTGGCTACTGCTACAAATATACCAATGCTACTTATGACTGGTTTTGTGGACCAGGGTCACACATATCTGCAATACTATACAATATATATATATATATATATATATATATAAATTAAATTAATCTTTTTAATTAAGTGACGGCGCATTAAATTGATAAAAAAATTACAATAAAGGCATTTACAGCACAATGTTTTTAACATTGATAATAATAATAAATGCAACAAATCAGCATATTATGATGATTTCTAAAGGATCATGTGACACTAAAGACTGGATTAATGATGCTGAAAATTTAGCTTTGCATCACATGAATAAATTACAGTTTCAAAAAAATATTAAAATAAAATAAAATAAAAAAAAATAATAATAATAAATGACAATGATATTTAACAGTATTACTGTTTTACTGTATTTATTGCTCAAATAAATGTAGTCTTTCAAAAACAATCTTACTAACCCCAAACTTTTGAATAAACAAGATAATATTTCACAATATTAGAGTTTTTTTCTATATTTTTTAATTAAATAAATGCAGCCTTGATGAGCATAAGAAACATCTTTAAAAACCATAAAAAAATCTTACTGATCCCAAACGTTTGAGCGGCAGTGTATATATATATATGTATATATATATATATATATATACACACACACACACACACACATATACATATATACATACATACATACATATAAAACATATTATTTAAATTCTAATAATATTTCACAAAATTACTGTTTTACAAGTCTAAATATCTCATACACTGTTGTTTCACAAATAAGGGCATGTTGTTGTCATGGATCTGCAATAACTTGCCTTTACAGTATATAGGGTGAATTTTCATTTCATGCTGACTCCAATATCTGTTTTGCTAGAAGTACTAATCAGACCTGATTTTGTAGCAAAGCAGTGACTCTAAACTCAAAGAAAATCCAGCAGAGCTCATCATCATAGCTGACAAACCCTGTTCGAGTCAGGTGATTATGCAGAGCAAAATTTATCAAGCATTCAGCCCGGTACCAATTAAATTTCTGGAAAATGTCAGGCGAACAATGTTTAAGCCACCTCGGATGCCATGGCTATTGACAAATGAACATGTCCCAATCCATTTTAATACACTTTTGTTCAGCGTAGGCCATTTAAATATCTATGAATAGTTTGGAGCGCTATTCTGATTTTTCTTGGCAGCGCCGCGGAGCTTCAAGCCGAGGCCACGTTTTAGGAGCTACATGTATGAATCTGGCTTTTTGTAATCCTCCACGCTCATTAAATGAAATCCCTGAACCACCTGCTTACTTTTTATGTTGTTTTGCTTATTCAGAAGTTGTTTATTTCACAGACACATTAGGGCGAAATCTACTGTAAATTAAACATCGCCCATGCGAGAGGTCATTTGTTATCCACTTCGGGGCCCTTGGGATATAATGAGTCAGGCTTCCTTTTAGCATTTGTTAGCAGACATGTATACATACAGAGCATGACCACCCATCCACCTAAATAAAACCCCCGCACGCACACATTTAAGAGCAAATGTTAATTATCTCTGCTGGTATCACTGCAGTCTGCCTGAACCTGTGCTAATGTGGCTTTTCTACATTCTACTATTATCCTGTAGAACATGTTTTCCATAATTCAGGTTGGTCTAGCTGGTGGACAAAGGACAAAGGACGCCTTGCTGGTTAAGCTAGTTAAAAAGCCTGGTGGGGACCCACATCCCAAAAGGACTTAAGCAATGCTGGTCTTTTCACATTAACAAATAAATACTTTTAATTAGTGACCCTTTACTATTATTATTATTATTGCTGCTATTGCTGTGTGCGTGTGTGTGTGTGTGTGTGTGTGTGTGTGTGTGTGTGTCTTATATTTATTTGTTTTGTTGTTGTTGTTTATTGTGTGTTTTTACTGTGTGGGTTTTATATAGTTTTCTATGTTTTTTTTTTACTGTATATATATATATATATATATATATATATATGTTCCTATTTTTATTTATATGTATATATTTTATAATATAATATAATATAAGTAAATAAGTAATATGTACTTGTTTATTGCTTGCTGTTTTTACTTACTTTAATATTTATTGTGTTCATATTTTATTTTGTTGTGCTATATATATATATATATATATATATATATATATTTTTTTTTTGTTTTATATAATTTATTTCATTCATTATTTTACATACATACCGCTTACAAAAAATATATTTATTTGTTTGTTTAATTATTTATTTATTTACTTACTGACTGCTGACTTTACTGTGTAGTTTTTTTTTTTTTTTTTCTCTTTTGTAGCTCCCATTGCTAACTTTTTTATGTTTTCTTATACAGTATATAATATGCACTTACTATTTATTATATAGTAGTAAGTAATAGTAATTTCCTATTTTATAAATGTCCTTTATAAGAATATAAATATGTATTTATTTGAATAAATATCCTAATATTTATTCATTTGCTTACTTGCTTTCTATATAATGATATTATTCCTATTTTAAACTTGGTCCTTTATAAGAATATTAATGCATGTATTAGTATTTATTTTGTTTGTTTGCTTTTATGTTCTTCCATGCTGGTTCAGCTGGTGCAAAAGGGACGCTTTGTTGATTAGGCTGGTTAAAGAGCCACAAACCCCAACTTTATGACCCACATTTGAAGTGCCTGGTTGTGTTGCACAGCAGAAAGTGTGAAGCGCTGTTGACTGATGCATGAGACAAGCTAATCTTTTTTTTTTATTATTTTTTTTCAGGTGCTCAGAGCGCATCTACTGCTTTATGCGTCAGTTACTCTAACTTTTCAGCGGCACGGCAATGGCCGAATTCCAATCGGCTTGCGAGCGCTGGCAGTGCTACAGACTGTGGAGGTGCTTAACACAAACTCATACACACTGGAAAAGTCCCGCGGGCTCTCAAGGGTGAGACGCATGCTCACACTGCCTCTGCCAACCAATTAGGAAATGACTCCCCAATCCCTGAACACAGCCTCTCAAAAGCCAGGGATTCTGGGAAATGTGCTAACTGCGTGTGTGGAGAAAAGTTTAATAAGTTTAGTTATTATATGTCACATGCTCAACAGGATTGCAATGAATGCTTTTTTTTTTTTTTTCTCCTTCAAGCTACAAGTGACATTTCTAGCAGGAGCAAGCAAGACTCTACTGGAATTATTAGAGGTACAATGTTGATGTTAATGGGTCACATTTGTAAAGTTTTAACGTCTTCTGGGTTTGAACCAGTCTCCAGGTTACAAGCCCAACCAGTCTTGAACCTATGAAGTGGTTTTAACTGGTGGATTGTGACACTGACATAAAGGGGAGAGTTGTTTATGTATGTATGTATGTATGTATATTTATTTATTTATTTATGATATAAATTTATAAAATACATTTTATTTATTAAGTAATATAAATGTCCTATGTGTTTTATATATAATAACAAAAAATAATAAATGTTTTATCCCATTACTTATCCTATTATTATATTTATTAATCAATTAATTAATTAATTAATTAATTGTTATTATTATTAGGAAATTCATGAAATACATGAAAAATAAATGCATAATAACAACAACAAGTGTGACTTGAAAAAAAAGTGTTTTAATTTAAAATTATAAATGGCAAATAATTATATGTATATGTTTTCCTGCATAACAGTGTCATTATTATTATTATTATTATTAATTCACTATTATTATTAATGATAATGTTGTTGTTGGGAAATGTATATAAATAAATTAATAACAATTATATTAATAATAAGTTCTTAATAACTGTATATTATTTAGTATTCAAATATGACATATAAATACATGTACAAATATTTAAACTATTAGTAGTAGTAGTAGTAGTAGTAGTAGTAGGAATTTCATATACGTGAAAAATAAATGCATAACAACAACAACAACAACAACAACAACAACAACAACAATAATAATAATAATAATATATAATTTATATTACACATTTTATTTAATATGTAACATGTATATTTATTTACTATTCGAATACTGCATAAAAATGCATGTAAAATAGTAACATTATTATTAGTATTATTGATGTAATGATATATTGTTGTTGTTGTTATTTTTATTATTAATTTTTATTGTTGTTATTATTATTATTATTATTATTATTAGTATTATTAGTATTAGTATTATTATTATTGTCTGTATTATTAAAATGTGTATTTACTTAATATTCAAATATTACATGAAAATTCATTTTAAATAAATACTTTAAATTCAATATTATTATTAAATCAATCCATCTACTTTTTCTTTAATAATAATGTATTTTCTGACTACCATTTTTGCCCTATAGATCTACTGTATATGTGTTGTACTACTCCTAAAACAGCAGACTCTGGTAAACATTTCTGTTGCTTTATTGAGCACACAGAATATTCCCAAACTAGTACTAATTCAATATTAATTATATTTATAATGCAAGAGATAGTGTATGATATTTTAAATGGTGAAACACTATTTGTATGTGTGTGGCAGAAGACAATGAGAGGCGGTCAGACTCCCCAACGTTACCCAAATCCCTCAGTTACATCAAGCTGTCACATGAAATCTTTCACTGCTACAGCTTTGCTTTCTTCTGTTCATACCTGACTAATTCAATGGTGCTGAATATTTTTAGACAGTTGCCTCTGGTTGCTTTAATGAGGTGAAGTGCGTGGAGGTTAAGACAAGATTTTTTATTTTATTTTTTTTTTTTTGGTGTTGAAACGTGAGTCATTGGTCGCAGTGGTGGAAACGCATGATAAATTATTTATTGTTTGGTGGATGTGAAAAAAAAAAAAAAAATGAAAGACATTTGCATTTGCAAAATGAAATGACCTGTTGCAAGCGTTAATTCAACAAGTGCAGGCTGATGGATTTTGGACCCAGTGGGTGACCTAAGCCCAACTGGAAAAGTCATGGAATGACATTTGTTCAAGCCTGTGTATACATATTTGTTTATTTGGTCATGTTATTTACACACACACACACACACACACACACAATGTGATTTACACAGGATGTGTCCCTGGATCCACATCCTTTGTTGTTGTTGGAACAATATTCCTGTCAACGGATTGTTAAACCTGCTTTTAGGTTGGTTGATAGAATTTTTTTTTTTTTTAGGATGCTGATCAAGGAACATGTCCTACTTATATCATGTCATGTTATTCATGTATTTTATGTTAACATTTCACTGATTTCTCAGATGGGAGACAAAACTGCAAAAATAAGTAAACATCTTCAGATGTATTCACGTGTTTGGGTGCAAATAGCTGCCTTCCTTTTTTATTTTCTAAAAACTGTTTTTTTTTTTTTTTCTTGTCTATCACTCAATATGTGTCAACAACGTTAGATACGAAAACAGCATGTACTGTCATGTCAAACAGTAGCTATAAATACTGACATATCTAGCATTCACAGTACATTCATCTTACTTTCAACATTGATAATAATCAGAAATGTTTCATGAGCTGAAAACCAGTATGTTAGAATGATTTCTGAAGGATCATGTGACACTGAAGACTGGAGTAATGATGCTGAAAGTTCAGATTTGATCACAGAAATAAATTACATTTTATAATGTATTCACATAGAAAACAGCTAGTTTAAATTGTAATATTATTCTACAATATTTCTTGTGCTTTGGTGAGTAAAAAATATTTTATTTAAACGTAACTTGTTTGACTTTTGCATTATTTTTGAAATGCTATAATAAATATAATTTTGAATTAATATAATAAAATGAAAATTAATATATATATATATAATCAAATATACTGCAACTTTGAAATTAATCAGATTAATTATCCCACAACTGAACACAATATTAACAAGTAGTTTTTGTATATAATGATTATTGATTTTAAATGAACACTTAAACGTTTAATATATATTTAATTTAATTATTATTTGATTATTTTTATTAAATTAATGATGGCATTTCAATCTGGTAATGCAGTCAGTGCAATGTATGTTGCATTTTTTTTTATTTTATTCACTCTTTGTACATTTATTTTTTTAATTTAGACTTTCGACAAATATATTTATTTATTTATTCATTTACTTTACTTTTGAGGAGTCAAAATTTAAAGAGAAAATATAAATGAACGATTATAAAATAAATCTAAAATAATAATAATAATAATAATAATAAATATATATATATATATATATATATATATATATATATATTAACAACAACAATAAAAATAATATTTTATTTTTCCACAAATTAATCCAGATGTTAATGCATGACTTTTTTATTTTTTTTTTTTTTTAATGAACACTTGTGTTTTAAAACTTTTAATACATTTTATTAAATTATTATTTAATTAATTTTAATAAATTAATGATAGTGGTAGGTGGAATTCCAATCTATTAATGCAGTCACTGCAATGTATGTATATATATATATATATATATATAAATGAAGAAATAGAAATGTTTCCTAAAATATTATAAAAAAAAAGAAAATTAAATCATAATAATATAATCAACTTTGAAATTAATCAAATGAATCAGTCCCATATCCTATAGTTCCATATCTTAACACAATATTGAAACATTTCGTTTTTTATATATAAATGATTATTGATTTTAAGTAAATACTTAAAAAATGACTATTGATTTTTTTTTTTTTTTCATAAATTGGTGGTATGTGGCAGTTTGTTGTACATGTTTTTATTTCATTTATCTATACTTTTTATAAATTTGTTTTTTAAAATGTAAATAAATAAGTGTACCCAAAACTATTTATTTATTTATTTATTCTTTGATTTATTTATTCATTCATTCATTTGAGGGGGTAAAAATGTAAACAGGAAATATAAATTAAAGATTATAAGCTAAAGGTAAAAATAATGTATATATTAGGAACAACAGCAACAGCAACAACAACAACAACAACAACAATAATAATAATAATAATAATAATAATAATAGTAGTAGTAAAACAAATAAAAATAAATGAATACATTATTTATTAATAATAAATAATGAATTTAATTATCAATAAATTAATAAATTAATGATTTATTTTCCACAAATTAATCAGATGATAATATGTGGCATATCTGTCCTATATATCTCAAGATACAGTGGTTTATTAGCACAATATTTTAAATGAACATTGATTTTAATAAATTAATTTGAATAAATATTATTTTGAATAAATGTTATGAAATTATTATTAAACTGCTTTTATAAAATAGCATTTTGACAGTGGTAAGTGGCAGTTCAATCTATTAATGCAAGCATTGCAATGGATGCTGTATATGTTTATACTAAATGTGTACTGCTAGATATCAATCAGTTTGTTGTTTATTTACAGCACTTTGTAAATATGTTCAGAACAAAATGACTGTTGGAGATTATTATTGATTTAAACACCATTGCTAAAGCTAAGCTCAACTACTAAACTTTAGCACAATCTATAACCTTAAAACATTGCAATAAACACGCATCAATATTTCATTACTGTGCTTATTCAGTCATTTTCGCAGTACATATCTGTTCATATCTGAATAGCACGAACGGCACGCATGAACCACAATAAATCACAATCCTCTGCACATAAAATCTTTTTACCATGAAAGCACATTATTGATTGATTTTTTTTTTTTTTCCCGGGGCTAAAATGCAACATTTGAAACCCAGTAATAAGAGGGACATATAGCTGGTATGCGTAGAAAGGTTTTGGATGATTGGTTCGTGCAAACCCAACTCAGCGGGGCAGTCAAGGTGAACGCACACGAGCATCCTGCTAATCCCATTATACATGCAAGACAGCAGCAGCCATTGGTGATTTGATTACTCAACCTGGGCTCAATTGGCAAATATGGGCCGGATACAGTCTGGCATCTGCTTAGAAGCTGCAGACAGAAAAGTGTGAGCAGGGGACGTGCCTGATACTTGTTTACCAAAGTACCAATGATAGATCAGGTCAAAATCTTGTTAGTATCAATAAAAATAAGAGCAGGTATGGAAAAAATGAATAAAATATTTTATCATGGTGAAATGTGTTTTATACGTTTTATTATTATATTGTTGTTACATATCTTTGTGTTTGTTTATATAAAATATAAATGTATTAAGATTAAATAAATAAACATATTGTTAGATTTTTTTTTTTTTTTTTTTTGAATTTCCACCCAAAACAATTTGTTTGATTAAATTTGTGAGGGCTCAAAATTCAACTATAAAGAATACATTACATTGTTTGTTTGTTTTTACATTTAGACTTTCAAATTCTCACCCAAAATTACTGATTGAAAATACAATTTATTTATTTATTTTGAGAAGTCAAAATAAAAAAGATACATGTATAAAGATTGTAAATAAATGTAACAACAATAACAACAACAAAAAAATATTACACGCATACTCATACCATGATATTTCTTTTCTCTTTTTTTTTTTTACATTTATTTATAATCTTTATGTTTCATGTTTGAATTGCCACCCAAACCAACCCATTTATTTATTTATTTATTTATTTGAGGGACTGAAATTGAAATATAACAGGTACATGTAAGATAAAGGATATAAAAAATATATATTTAAAAAGTGAAATATTACTTATAAACTTATACAATGATATTTATTTTTTTTAACCCCTCAATAAATAAATAAACAAACCACTTAACAGTTCATTTATTTATTTATTTATTTTGATATTTAAATTTTCACCCAAAATTATTGATTGAAAATATTATTTATTTATTTATTTGAATATTTGAGGAGTCAAAATAAAAAAGACAAATGTAAAGACTGTAAATAAATGTAACAACAATAACAACAACAACAAAAATATTACACACATGCTAATACCATGATGTTTTTTTTTTTTAATTTTCATATTTTTATGTGTTTTAATTGCCACCCAAAACAATTTATTAAAATAGTATTTATTTATTTATTTATTTATTTAAGAGGTTGAAATTAAAATATGACAGATAAATCTATAAAGGTTATAAATAAATATAAAAAATAAAATATTACATATATACTTGAACAATATTTTATAATTCAATAAATCGATCAATCAATCAATTAATTAATTAATTAATTAACTAACCATGTACCACTTTATTTATACTATTTATACATTTATCTTTGCCATTTTAATTTTCACCCAAAATTATTGATTGAAAATATAATTAATTTATTTGAGGAGCCAAAATAATAATAATAATAATAATAATAATAATAATAATAATAATAATAAAATATAAACGTAAAGTTTGTAAAAGTAAATTTTTTATGAAGCCCAGTGGCAAGGGGTAAATTTGTTTATTTATTTGAAAGGTTGAAAATTAAATATGGCAGATAAATGTATAAGTGTATAAATATTTTTAAATATAAAAAAATTAAATATTTCATATACTTGTACAAAGGTTTTTTTTTTTTTTTTTTTAATCCCTCAGTAAGTAAATTCACATATACATGTACACATGGTATGTCACATGGTATATACTGTAATTTCCTCCACCATATAATGCATTATTTCAAAGTTTCCTGCACCAAAACCAGCTGCATTGCACTGCATTTGCTATTTATCAAGCCATTCCTTTGCTCTGGCTGCTGTCTGTGCATGTTCCTGTGGGAAACGTGAGCGCCGGTACCACTCCACTTACGCTGTTGTTGTATCAGTGCTGTCTAAGCTGCTCAAGATAATAGGAGCTGTATTTCTTCTCATCCCTCATGGATGCTTAAATCAAAATTAGATTACAGCACAGTCTTTGAACAGCTGAGTGATCATCGGGGCCAGATTCTTGCACTTGTCTTTGTCTAGATAAATGAAAGCCTCTTCGTATGGCACACTGTGACAACTTACTGACACAGGAAATGGAAAATGTATCGCAACTGTACCGTACAAAAGAAAAATCGCAAATGAGATCTGCTTAATATCTCAGCTGCGTTTTTCCCAGACAGCTATGAGATTAAAATGGAGATTTAGAAAGTTTCCGGCTTCTCAGATTTTTCTCTCTCTCCTGAGAAAGAGACCGCAGTAATCTAAACGTCTCAACATGTCTTAAACTGTACTCAGATTTGGCACGATATCAAAGGCTGCAATCAATTCAGTCATTTATGCAACTCTTTCATCCGACTAACAATAGAGGAACAGATATCAATATCAGCTCAAACATTTATCACATTGCAAAAGCAAGCATTATATTATTATCATACTGTTCATGCTTAGAATTGAGGGCTGTTCAAAAATGCTTACACAGAATATTTGTTTGTTTTGCACTACTCTGTTATAAGTTATATATGTCTTAATTATCTTAGGATATTCGTTTATTCATTCATTCATTCATGCATTAATACACCTACCTACCTACCGATTCATTCATTCATTTATTCATTTATGCATTAATATGCCAACCTACTGATTCATTCATGCATTAATACACCTACCTACCGATGATTCATTCATTCATTCATTCATTCATTCATTCATGCATTAATACACCTACCTATCTACTGAATCATTAATTTGTTTGTTTGTGCATTAATGCACCTACCTATATAACAATTCATTCGTTCAATCATTCATTAATAACCCTACCTACCAATTCATTCATTCATTCAATCAATCAAGCAATCATTCATCCATTCATTTGTTCATTCATGCATTTATACACCTACCTACTGATTCATTCATTCATTCATTCATTCAATCATTTGTTCATTGTGCATTAATACACCTACCTACCAATACATTCATTCATTCATTCATTCATTTGTGATTTAATATACCTACCTACTGATTCATTCATTCATTCATTTAATGCATGCATTAATACACCTACCTACCTACTGATTCAATCATGCATGCATTAATACTCCTACCAACCTACCTACTGATTCATTCATTCATCCATTCAATCATGCATTAATACACGTACCTACCAATTAATTCTTTCATCCATTCATTGTTTATGCATGCAATAATACACCTACCTACTGATTCATTCATTCATTCATTCATTCATGCATGCATTAACACCTACCTACTGGCTAATTTGTCCTTTCATTCAGTCATACATTCATCCATTCATTTAATTGTCCATTCATGCATTAATACACCTACCTACGGATTAATTTATTCATTCAATGATGCATTAATACACCTACCTACCTACCTACCTACCTACTGATTCTTTCATTCATTCATTCTGACACTACAACAAATTCCTAGTTTGTGCAAACATACCTGGCAATAAAGCTCATTCGGCTTCATTCATGCACGCATGAATACACCTACCTACCTACCTACTGCTTCATTAATTAATTAATTAATTCATTAATTCATTCATTCATTCAATTATGAATTCATACACCTACCAATCCATTCATTCATTCATTCATTCATGCATTAATACACCTACCTACTGATTCATTCATGCATTCATTCATCCATTTATTTTTTTATGTGTTCATTCATGCATTGATACACGTACCTACCTACAGATTATTTTATTTATTCATTCAAACATTAATTCCTGTATTAATACACCTACCTTTCAATAATTTATTTTGTTAATCCATGCATTAATACGCCTACCTACTTACCAATTCATTCATTAAATGAAATCATTAATTTGTTAATTCATGCATTAATACGCCTACCTACCAGTTCATTCAATCATTCATCCATTCATTCATGCATTAATACACCTACCTACCAATTCATTCATTTATTTATTCATTCAATTATTGATTCATGTATTAATACACCTATCTACCTACCAATTCATTAATTCAATCATTCATTAATGTGCGTATTAATACACATACCTACTGATTCATTCAATCATTAATTTATTCATTTTTATTCATGTATTAATAAATCTAACAATTTACAAATTCATTTATTCATTCAATCATTCATTCATTTGTTCATTCATGCATTAATGCACCTACCTACCAATTCATTCATTCATTCATTCATATTCATTCATGCATTAGTACACTATCTATCTATCTATCTATCTATCTATCTATCTATCTATCTATCTATCTATCTATACACTGTATGTATTATTTATGTAATATCTTAATTCTCTTCAGAGAAACATACATTAATTTGTTTGTTCATGCATATCTGTCTATCTTTCTATCTGTCTATCTATTTATCTAGCTACTTTTTTTGTATTGGTTTTTATAGGATTATACTCTTTTTATAGAATTTTTAGATATTATTTGAATTATAATATCTTAATTATCTTAGGAGAAACATTTATTTATTAATATTTATTTATTTTTTTGTTTTGATTTTCATAGCACTGTTCTTTTATTTGCTTTCATTTACATATTTGCCTCAACTTTCTTAGATAAACATTTGAGACGCAGTTGATACCTAAATGAAGCATAACTGAAAAATATGTGAAAGAGTTGCATTGTATTGTTGTTTGTTCTTGAAGGTTACTCTTAGAACTTCATTGTGAAGGTCACTGTTCATAATGCAGTGTTTTGCAATTGCACTGTATGTGGCATTGGTTGAAAACCGTCTGCCAAGAACACATAAAATGGAAATGAAAGGCTGCCACAAGTTTTAGAGCAGAAGAAAAGCTTGAGGAAGGTTACTGGTCCTTTTTTTTTTTTCTACAAGCATAAACAGATGTTTGGCTATCAAGCATGTGTCCCTAGAAACTTTGCTAGAAATTACACCTGGAGGCTCTGTCCTCATACCTGCTGCCTTATAAAATTGCATGGTGCGGCCCAGTGAAGGACTTATTTGCCATTTAAAGAGCCCAACACCTGGAAAAGAGGACTCAGGCACAACCAATGCAGTTATATCAGTTCATGAATTATGCAGCAGTTCATTAACTGGAGTCATTTGCCTACAGGCTATCCTCCATGTCAAATTCAAAAATAGCCCTGTTTGTACAGTCTGCTGATGTATGTAGATTAGCAGCCATTCGGAAGTGCATTAAATAAGTATTTTCGTTGACTTGGTGTACATCTGGATTCAAAGCCTTATTTGGCTTTTCTGAATTGCTGGGATATCAGCTCCCATTTCTGCCTATAGTTTACCAGGGCTTTTTTTATCTGTTCTTGCTGGAAGTAAAGCATTGTCAAAACATAAGTGTATCACCCATATGCTGACAAGTCATGCAGTTACATAAATATGAGTAAATACCGCTTGAATATTGCCAGAGAGCAAAGAACATTGTATGTTTCCAGATGGAAAATACATTTTAGATGAAGCTGCCCTACTTAAAGAGAAAAGATCAATTTTAGCTTGTTTATGACTCAAGGAATGTCATTTCAAACATGAAGTACACAGCAAGATGAGAGGTAAATATTGCTATTATTTCCAATGTGAAGGTAGACGTCAAAGATGAGTCAATTTTAAGATCTTCTTCAGGTTTTTATGTAACAACATAGAAAACAAACAGTTTATTTGTACTGCTTAGCAACTGCATAGCTTCACCCTATAGCCACCTAGCAATCGCTTAAGAAACTATCACTGCCCTACCAACTTAGCGACCTCATAGCAAAGCACTTAAAACATTCAAGAACAAATTAGCAATGCTTTTAGTAACAGTAAGTCATATATTTAAGCAATATCACACAAACGAGTGCTGTTATTTTTAGTCAGACCAGGAGCAAAAAAAAAAAAAAAAAAACTTTTTTATAAAGGCACCGAATACTGGAAATGACCCATTCCCCTTAACAGGGTGGACATGGACAAATGGTGATATTTGGTGGTTTAAAATGCTGTAAAATGTTTAGAATTGTTTAAAATAAGTAAGTAAATATGCTTAAAGTTCAAAAGGTGTTATTCAAAGACAGCTTTAAAATTGATGGTGTTAAAAATTCTAAGACAATAACATCATGATCTTTACTGGGGACACAAACGGCACCGAATCCCAGAAATGGCCCAGCAAGATTAAATTAAAGAGAGAGACAGACCTTTATACAATGCATAAAGAGGTTGTAACCGCTGAAAATAAACACTTGAGAAATGTGGAAGGGTTATGCTAAAGAAATTAAGAAATATCATGTATTTATATATGTAGATCGCTGCAGTTAGGAAGATCACATTAAAATGATCCTCTCCAGGATGCATTAGGGACTATAAATAAATCAATCCATGTGTTGCTTCTTAACAGACATGCAGTCTGAGTATTAGCGGTTGACCTATGTGGTATTAAGAAATCCGTTTTCGTCTTTCAAGTAACGCTTTTGATTAGCATGAAGCTCCTTTAAACCACTGGTGGATGGTTTGACACTTATGAAAGTATTACAGTCTCTAACCTTCTGAGGCTGTAGGTTTGCCAAATTACAGGGATTACTTTCTAATTTGCAAAGCTATTAGCATCCCATCATTCAACACATCGGGCAGACTCTGCTGATTCACAAATAAGAGCTTAATCCTGTCTTAAAAGTTTGTGTCGAGTGCTTCAAAAAAGATAGCCAGAGTTTTGCACAACTCCAACTGGTTTGGGTTGCTTAGAAAAATTAACCCCAGATATATATTTTATTGATCACCTAAATTTTGTTTCTTAACCAGAACAGATTTGGAGAAATGTAGCACTACATCACTTGCTCACTAATTGATCCTCTGTAGTGAATGGGTGCCATCAGAATGAGAGTCCAATCAGATGATAAATACATCAAAATAATCCACAAGTAATCCACACCACTCCACTGTAAAGATAAAAAAAAAAAAAAAAAACTTTGTGTTTGTAATAAACAAATCTATTATTAAAGTTTTTAACATTTGTCCATTGCTAAAATAGAAGTCCTTTATGCATAATGTCTTTCTCCAGTGAAAAAGTTCCCATCTGAATCAGAAAAGAAATATGCACAGATTAAGCATGTTTACATGTGAAAACAGTCCAAAACAGTTCTAAACTGTGGGGGATTTTGATGTGAGAAGAAAAAAGAATATAGAGTTGTTCAATGGCAGAAGCGTTATTATAGATTATGGACTCATATTTTGGCCAGAAACAATGGCTTGAAATTAAAAATGCTTCAGTGATGGATTTGTTTCTTACAAACAAAGTTTTTCACTTCACAAGATGTCAGTTTGGGGACTGGAGTGGTGTGGGTCACTTGTGCATTATTGTGATGTTTTTACCAGCTGTTTGGACTCTCATTCAGACGGCACCCATTCACTGCAGAGGATCCGATGGGGACTGGAGTGGTGTGGGTCGCTTGTGGATTATTGTGATGTTTTTACCAGCTGTTTGGACTCTCATTCAGACGGCACCCATTCACTGCAGAGGATCCGATGGGGACTGCAGTGGTGTGGGTCGCTTGTGGATTATTGTGATGTTTTAACAGCTGTTTGGACTCATTCTGACGGCACCCATTCACTACAGAGGATCCGATGGGGACTGGAGTGATGTGGGTCGCTTGTGGATTATTGTGATGTTTTTACCAACTGTTTGGACTCTCATTCTAATGGCACCCATTCACTGCAGAGGATCCGATGGGGACTGGAGTGGTGTAGGTCGCTTGTGGATTATTGTGATGTTTTTATCAGCTATTTGGACTCTAATTCTGATGGCACCCATTCACTGCAGAGGATCCGATGGGGACTGGAATGGTGTGGGTCGCTTGTGGATTATTGTAATGTTTTTATCAGCTGTTTGGAATCTCATTCTGACGGCACCCATTCACTGCAGAGGATCTGATGGGGACTGGAGTGGTGTGGGTCGCTTGTGGATTATTGTGATGTTTTTACCAGCTGTTTGGACTCTCATTCAGATGGCACCCATTCACTGCAGAGGATCCGATGGGGACTGGAGTGGTGTGGGTCGCTTGTGGATTATTGTGATGTTTTAACAGCTGTTTGGACTCATTCTGACGGCACCCATTCACTACAGAGGATCCGATGGGGACTGGAGTGATGTGGGTCGCTTGTGGATTATTGTGATGTTTTTACCAGCTGTTTGAATCAGAATCAGAATCAGAATCAGAAAGAGCTTTATTGCCAAGTATGCTTGCGCATACAAGGAATTTGTTTTTGTGACAGTAGCTTCCAGTATACAACAACAACACGGACAATAAGAAAAATACAATAAGGTGAGAATAAAAAATATACATATTTAAATATAAATAGACAAAAATATATAGAAAACTAAATTAAGAAATAAGTGGTATGTACAGTTGTGCTGTTGATGATTTAAAAAAGATGCAGGGGGTGCATTAGGATGGAGGTGGTAACAAATAAATATAAGGTTATTGCACATGTTTTTATTGTACGATGGTGTGAACATTTAGCTGTTCATAAGGTGGATTGCCTGTGGGAAAAAACTGTTCTTATGCCTGGTTGTCCTGGCAATTGGGGCTCTGTAGCGCCGGCCAGATGGCAAAAGTTCAAAGAGGGAATGGCTTGGATGTGAGGGTTTGGACTCTCATTCTGACGGCACCCATTCACTGCAAATGATCCGATGGGGACTGGAGTGGTGTGGGTCGCTTGTGGATTATTGTGATGTTTTTACCAACTGTTTGGACTCTCATTCTAATGGCACCCATTCACTGCAGAGGATCCGATGGGGACTGGAGTGGTGTAGGTCGCTTGTGGATTATTGTGATGTTTTAACAGCTGTTTGGACTCACTCTGACGGCACCCATTCATTGCAGAGGATCCAATGGGGACTGGAGTGGTGTGGGTCGCTTGTGGATTATTGTGATGTTTTTATCAGCTGTTTGGACTCATTCTGACGGCACCCATTCATTGCAGAGGATACGATGGGGACTGGAGTGGTGTGAATCGCTTGTGGTTTATTGTGATGTTTTTACCAGCTGTTTAGACTCTCATTCTAATGGCACCTATTCACTGCAGAGGATCCGATGGGGACTGGAGTGGTGTAGGTCGCTTGTGGATTATTGTGATGTTTTTATCAGCTGTTTGGAATCTCATTCTGACGGCACCCATTCACTGCAGAGGATTCGTTGGTGAGCAAGTGATGCAATGCTAAAAAAGCTACATCTTGAATTATTGTTTAATTTAATTGCACTCCCTTTGCAATGTAAAACAACTATTTCTAACACAAAAAAGGGAAAATCAATAGGCCGGTATATGAACTACATTATTACAGCTGACAGTCGTGTGTGGGCTTCAGTCTGAGACGGCGCGCCATGAATCTTTGACGACCTCTGGCATGAACTTTGGCAAATGCAGAGACCGTATAAACACCACTTTGTTTCTTGGCCAAACGATGAAAAGGAGGCTGAATCCTACAAACTGTGTTAAGCTGATTGAAGCTGGTTTGAAAAAAGCTGGTGCCAATTTTCAGTGCCATATATAGGCTATCAGATGACCCATGAGTGGTCAGCGAGTCTCTGAAAGCAGACAGAGTGTGTGTGGGGATGCAGAAAGGACACACACACACACACACACACACACACACACACACAAAAGTAGTTTATTGGCCTTCTGCTCTCAGAGTCCTAGCATGCTTCATTTTCTTTCTTGTAGCAAGCAATTTCATAAGGCACATGATTGTCAAACGACAGCAATGAAACTACGCAATCATCTGAGACAATCGCAACGTGAAGCCTCGCAATATCACGAGTGTGTCTGGCTGTAAATGACCTGCAGGAAAACTCCTGTTATCTTTAAACCTGACTCAGTGTGACATCAATATAAAAGTGGATGACCTTTTAACCAGCTCTGATGGTTTAAATAAATTGAGCAGGATTATTTCTGTTTGCCGGAGATGCTTATTTTACCCGCGTTGTCTGTTTAATTCTTTTAGAAATGAAACGAGGTGCTATTTGACTTTCAGGTTTTAAGTCTCTATGCATTTTTTTTCTCTCTCTCTCTATTTTTCTTTCATCCCCCCTGCTGTGCTGTTGAGTAGCTGGTCAGAAGAAGTGCTGAGGTTGCATTAGTCATTTGTTAGCCTTTGGGTTGTTTTCTAGCTTCACATCCAGTGTCGAAAACATCACGTTAGGAGATGCATATTTATGCAAATGTGCATCTGAGTAGCTTCTTCGAGTAAAAGGGTTTATTATCTTCTTATTTTTTTCTTCCCGTATATAGTGACAGAAACAGTTATGCATGCAGTTTCCGAAATCCTAAGCAAGACAAGACCTTTGCGGTTAAAGAACCTTTTTAAGAAAAGTAGGTGCGCAAGCTTAAACAATATAAGATTAAATAATAAATGTGCTGAGGAATGTGCTCTAAGTGCTTGGACAGGCATATGAATATTACAGATTTTTTTTTTTTTTTGTGACATTTGAAATAATGGCTAACAGCACTAATAATATGAATTATTATTATTATTATTATTAGTAGTAGTAGTAGTAGTAGTAGTAGTAGTAGTATTAATGTATATATCTATAATAACAATAATAATAATAATAATAATTAGTAGTAGTAGTAGTAGTACTAGTATTAATGAATTAATTTAGTAATTTACTTATTTAACCATCTGAGTTAAATGGCTAGACAAACAAATATCAGTAAATACTTTTAAATTGTTAAAAAAACTGTATTTGACGCATCTAATGATAAAATCTATACATTTTGTAAATGCATTAAAAAGTTAATGCAGGTATTTTAATAAAATAAAACATTGTACATCTTTATCTGAACCACTAACAACAAACGCATTCAGTTTAAACTCTGACGTAAATGGATGAGATAATTGTGCATATGTTATGCCTTAAAATGTAGATCTGTCATGAAGTTTGATCATGATTTCTTTTGTGTACGTGTGTGTACAGTTTTTGTAAGGGCATATGCTTGTGAATGCACTAGGAAGAAAACTCCTACACTCTGAACGCTAAGTAAATTCTAAGCCAAAGTGTAATAGTCTGCCTTTCACTAACTACCCTGAGTGGTGCATGTCATTCTTTCCATTCCTTTTCCATGTTGTCATGGCAACTGACTATGCACATAGACATGCCCATTAAATACTGTACCTACTAAAAGGATTCCAAATCAAAGAAAAGATTAAAAAGAAAACAACGGACTGGCACAAAGCAGCAGGGTGGCATTTCTCCCAAGTCAGTGGCAATTTAAAGATTATCTTAATCTCTGCATCACAGTTTGTGCAAGACTTTTGGACTATTGTCTGGTTTCTGTCTCAAGATGCCAAAAATGAATCCAGCATATGTAAGGATTGTGTTCATATAGCACAGCAGTCAGGTTCTGCAAGTAAACATGCCAATTATTTCTCCATAAATGATAAATGCATCTTTTTGCACTGGTTTTGCAATAGTTAAAGATCTGTGCAAGAAAAAAACAAATATGTGCTACTAACTGGTTTGTGGGTAGAAAGTGTGCTTTTAAGTTTCTTTTGGATCATTTGCTTTCTAGGGATGTGCCCGAATCCGAATACCGTGTTTGGAATGGAAATGACGTGTACTACACAACCGCTTTTTCTTTTTTAGTGATAGTTTTTCATGAGTCCCTTGTTTGTCCTAAACAGTTAAACTGCCTGCTGTTCTTCAGAAAAATCCCTCAGGTCCCACAAATTCTTTGGTTTTGCAGCATTTTGTGTATTTGAACTCTTTCCTACAATGATCAATTCTCAATCAATGATTTAAAAAGCATTTTTTGGCAAATCCAGGTATTTTACCATAGAAAAGAGTGACCAGACATGCTACTTCCCGGGGACACGTTTAGCACAGGATTTCTAAATTGCCTAAAATAACCAGGTGGTGGTTGTTTGCGGTGCGCTGATCGATCGTTGTATGACATCATAGTACCACGAGAGCTACAGAGAGCAGAGCAGACGGGCCCATGCTTTTGAATCACACCTGGTTATTTTAGGCAATTTAGAAATCCTGTGCTGAACGTGTCCCCGGGAATTGGCATGTCTGGTCACCGTACCATAGAAATATGATGTTTTTTAACCTTTATGACTGTTATAGCGCCAGCTGTGGTCCAATCCCCTTAAAACTGTGCATGCTTGCTTTGAATCACCTCTCGTATGTGCTCAGCAGTTTTCATGAAGTTCATGAGTTTCATGAGTTTTCCGCTTTATAGGATTTTGGGTAAATTTGGACAGGCCGTTTTTTTCTAAATGACCCCGTTATAGCTTCCCAAAGGGTAAATGTAAACATTTTCTTAATACTTTCATTTTTTATTTTATTTTTATTTTTATTGTACTGCAGTTTTTTTGTTGCTGTTGTTGTTGTTTTCCAGATTAAGCGAAAAACCTATATAGGACTAGTTTGCATCTTCTCAATCATTTAACAAACAATTTGATTTAAATGAGCATTGGTTCTAGAGGCAAAGTTGTCCGGAATGAGGAGTTCCATCATATGATATGAATATTGTGCATATGTGCTAAAAAACGTGCAGCGTACAATCATTTATGGACTTTAAAAATGCGATATCACCCCCCAGTGGCCGTTTTTTTTTTCTCTTAGACCTTTGGGGCCATGAGTTGAACAGGTCCACCAAATTTCTTTCCAAATGGCCTTCGTTAACCTTGTCTAACAGGTGCTCAAACTTCATCGGCCAGTGGGAGCCATGTTTTTTGAGATATGTCCTTGTAGACACTTGTGGTGCTTCATGCACACCGATTTGAATGTTGATAGGGCAAATGGTTGCGCAGTTATAGCCATTTTTATGTATAGCCATTTTTCCCTCTTATAGCACCAGCAAGTGCCCCAGCTTCGGGATTTTTTTTCTTGTGACGTCAGATTGAGCTCTGACATAATTGTTCTGAGTTTGGTGAAGATATCTAACTCTGTTCAGGAGTTATAGGCATTTTACTAAAAATGGCCATGCCCCTTTCAAATGTTTTGTTTTCAAATAATAATAATAATAATTATATATATATATACACACACACACACACACACACACACACACACATTTATTATTGCATTTTATTATTATATTAATTGCATTTTAATATTGTTATTCATTTAATATTATAATATTTATTATTATTCATTTTAGATTTTTTTTTAAATTGTTATTAATATTATTTATTTATTTATAATCTGATTTAACTTATCGCTATTTACTCTCCAGAGTATCTTTCTGAAACCTAGGACTAGTTTGCAAAAGTAGTTTTTTTTTTTTTTTTTTTTAAATGTGGAATACCTAAACATTTCGAATCTGAGTCAAGGATTCCAGTGACATAAGACACTTGAGTTTGTGACAGACAGTTTAGATGTTATGATACATTTCTGACCCATGTTGTAGGCGGTGTGAGTACTACATCCCTCCAAGTTTCAAATCTCTACGACTTTGGTCTGCATGTTCAGTTTTACATGGAGATCGCTGATCCGTGACCATTTTAACAATTATTGATATTCACTCTCCAGAGAATCTTTCTGCACTGGTTTGGTTCCGATTGGTTAAAAAACCTAGGACTAGTTTGCAAAAGTAGTTAAAAAAAAAAAAAACGGAATACCTGAACATTTCGGATCTGAGCCAAGAATTCCAACAACATAAGACACTTGAGTTTGTGACAGACAGTTTAGATGTTTTCGAGCAATTTCGTACTTTTGATCGCTGGAGCGCCCCCATTAAGCTCATGTTGTAGACGGTGTGAGTACTACCATCCCTCCAAGTTTCAAATCTCTACGACTTTGGTCTGCACAATCAGTTTTACGTGGATATCGCTGATCCGTGACCATTCTGACAATTATTGATATTCACTCTCCAGAGAATCTTTCTGCACTGGTTTGGTAACAAATACAGTGAAAAAGGTTTTTATAATGTAAGCTACTGGGTATACCAAAGTTATGTGTGCAGGATTCAAATTTTGGTTTGCGTCAAATATAGTTTATGAATCAATCACGTTGTAATATTCACATGCACAGGCTCTTGCCTGATACTTATTGAGTTAATACCGGAGGGTTTCATGGGTAGAACATTAATCTGCAGAGCAATGTGACTCTTAGTTAACAACTCGACGGGATGCAGTGGGATATCTGCATCTTATCAGCATATGTTAATTGACTAGTTTCATTCAGACAGCAGTTAAGCTCACTAATTTGCTCTCCTCAGTTAAATCAGCAGCAAATCAAGCGGCACGGAGAGTCACGCCTAGTCTGGCAGCAGCTATTAACAAGGCCGCGCTTCGCGTTCGAGTCAGTTGGTCAATTTTAATGGTTCAAATATGGTGAAAATGATTCCCTCTCGTGCTAATTTCTCCTACGGGGCCCGTTCTAGATTTTTTAATCTTTATATTCATTTACTGTATGTGTTCATAAACATGTGTTTTGCTGTCCAAATGGAGAGAAAGAAGATATGTTAAACGGGCTGAAATAATAACTATTAAGTCAGTAAATTAAAATTAAAAATGCCAATGAATGCAGTGAATGCCAACAAATGCAAAATGAATTTTAAAATTAATTCATTTGCGGAAAAAATAATTATATATATATATATATATATATAATACATGTATTATTACATTATATTTTTTATTTTTTTTATTTTTATGTGACTTAATGATTTGATGTTTAAATGTTTAAGTGTGAACATGCAAAAATATAGATTATTTGTTTAGATGAATGTGTTCCATATACCCAAAAGCCATTGTTATATGGACTATACATTGAGGCTAAAAAAGGCTAAAAAGGCTAAAAGCCTGCTCATTTTAGAAACTCACCACGTTATAGCTGTGCTTACACTTTCTAAATACCCTAATGCATTCAAAATAGATGTAAAATAATAAAATAAATAAATAAGGCAATTAAAAGGTGTTTAGGAAAGCCAGGCAGAATGCAAAGTTATCGCAAGAGTAGTCAAGCATGTGAGCTTACAGTGGTAATCCAAAAGAAAAATGGGCTGCTTTCAATCCCCTTGTCTAGTGATGCTAACGTGTGCTGTGCTGCTGGATAAAAGAGGGAAACAGAGATTTGAGGGAATGGTAATTAAAGCCACATTCTTTCAGAGCAGCTTTCTGAGATGCGGTAAATGGCACTTATTTGTAACTCACAGTAACAATTCAGAGGCGTTCGCTGTCTGACGACAGTCAGTCAGAGACATTATGCATGCACGAACTGAAGTAAATACAATTTCAGTCAAAAGTTTGGGTATACTTGACTGCATTTATGTTTCTTATTATCATAAAATGTTTGGAATTAGTCTAGTAGACAAATATACTTTGTGTCTTTACATCAACTTTTTACAAAATGTAAATTTTAATTGTATTAAAGGAATAATTTACCCAAAATATACTCTTTCTCAGCCATCCAAGATGTAAAATGAGTTTGTTTCTTCATAGAAACAGATTTGGGGAAATAGCATTTCATCACTTGCGCACCATTGGACCTCTGCAGTGAATGGGTGCCTTCAGAATTAGAATGAGCTGATAAAAACATCACAATAATCCACAAAAAGATGTGAAAAGTTTTTTGCTTTTTGATGTGTTTGTAAGAAACACATCCATCATTAAGATGATTTTTAACTTTAAACCAACACATTCTCACTCCCAACTCCTCACATATTGAAGCTTGGTCAGGACCCCTTGGTGTCGCATTTTGACGCACAGGGTACCCCTTCAGTGTCATTTTTCAGCGTGCACTGCTTTAAATAAGAAACGCTTGGAGTCAATAAGCCGACGCGAAAGGCACTGGGAATTGTATCGCTGTGATTAAATTACATATTGGATAATAATATTGCCATTATTGCATATATTCTGTGTGATTTTCAATGCAAACAGTCACAACAGTTTTATTTATATTACACTATTTACACATTTATGAGCACGTAACCCAACCCCGGCCCCTAAACCTGTCAATTTGTCAATAAAACACAGATTTAACATGCAGATAGAACTATAGTCACAATTTAAAAAAAAAAAAAAAAGTGAATATTATACAAAGAAAGTTATCTTTGCCTTACAGCCAAAACCAAACTTCTTTAGAGACATTCTTCTCGAGTAAATCCCTTGCAGCAGTGCACTGAGTGTAGCCGAATGAAGCGTGTTGATGGGCACGCTCTCTTTTTCACAAACACCTGAAAACAATGAAGGACCTTGTGCATCAAAAAATGATGCTAAAGGGGTACCTTGAGCATCTAAATGTGACGCCAAAGGGGACCTGACCAAGCGTCAATATGTGACGACTTGGGAGTGAGAAAGTGTTGATTTCCAGTGGAAAAAGTCTCAGACTCATCTGAATCAGGAGAGAACTATGCACAGATCAAGCGCTGTTTGCAAATAAAAACACTCCAAAACATACCTAAGCAAATATGTTTGCGGATTTTGATGTCAACTGTTGATGTGCTTTTACACCAGAGAATGCAATATTATGGATAGAAGATTCATATTTTAGCTGGAAGCAATGGTTTGAAGCTAAAACGTCCTGATGGATTTGTTTCTTACAAATACACAGCTTTTCACTTCACAAGACGTTAACTGATGGACTGGAGTTGTGTGGATTATTTGTGGATTATTGTGATGTTTTAATCAGCAGTTTGGACTCTCATTCTGACGGCATTCACTGCAGAGGATCCATTTGTGAACAAGCGATGCAATGCTACATTTCTCCAAATCTGATGAAGAAACAAACTTTGAATTTTTCATTTTTGAGTGACCTATCCCTTTAAGCAGCCAACAAGTGTCCAGCATAAATGGTAACCCCTAAATGCAACTCATGAAGTTCAGAAAGCTAAAATCGCACCCCACTACAGTGCTTTGATGATGCATGGATAAAAATCTCCAGCCTGTTTGTACAGTATGTATCTCCTGCACTATTCCTAGATTTCCATGCGGTCTGAACACAGTAAGCCTCTCCAATGTCTTGTGGTTCAGATTCTTACTCTATGATTTTGGCCTTTCATCCTTAACGCCCCCATCCTGCAGTCCTCTACCCCAGACCAGGTCAGTGATGGGCCCCTGTGGTATGCAATTTCCCTCCAGTCAGCTACAATCTTTGCTCAGAAAAGGAACAATGTGGTGGAGTCAGCTCACCTGCCCTCCTCAAAGCCTCTTCTGGTCTGGAGACGCCAGGGGAAATGTGTTATCGAAATATGAAAAGAGTGAAGGAGAGGTGCAGAGGGAGCGAATGGCCGTTATGTTCCAGGACCACCAACTGTCTTGGCAGCGAAATGATGTGAAAGCGTTTCCATAAGGGAGTCGCTTTGTTACATTTTTATTGGGAGGTTAAAAGTGTGAATGGCTCAGAAATATGGTCAGGTCATTGTGCTTTGTGATATGAATGTAATGTCAATTTAATTTCATCATTCATTTAATTGCATTTAACCCCATTTTATTTTATTTATTTTTTATTTTATTTTATTTTATTTTATTTTATTTTATTTTATTTTATTTTATTTTATTTTATTTTATTTTATTTTATTTTATTCAAAAATGCTAGGCAGCACTACCAATATACCAAGATGAGTAGTAGGGTAACTGACATTAACAGCATTTTGTTAATTGTTTTATAATTATTATGCACCATGTTTTAATGGCCACATTAATTGAGAGACTACATGGAAAATTTGCACTTTTAACAAGTCATTTGTCACAACACTGGACCATTTTAAAAAGCTAATGAGGCAAAAAATTAATTACAACAGTTAACCATTAATGCTTATACATTCATATGTGTACATTTTGACCTACATTCTTACTGTAATTCATCCTGGCATTTTAATTTTGATGTTTGTTTGTTTAAAAGACCTGTAAATAATTTTTATGCATAAATATTTCGATAATATTTTTACCTTTAGCATTATTAATTTATTTACATGTTATTAAAATTGTGTTTATTTATTTTGGGTTTCATTATTTGAATTTTTGTTAGAATACCATATTTAGTATTTAAAGGAACAAAGGAACATTTTGAAAATAGGATCATTTTCCAACTCCCCTAGAGTTAAACAGATGAGTTTTACCGTTTTTTTTTTTTTAAATCCATTCAGCCGATCTCTGGGTCTGCTGGTAGCACTTTTAGCATAGCTTAGCATAAATCACTGAATCAGATTAGACCATTAGCATCTCGTTCAAAAATGACCAAATATTTTCAATATTTTTCTTATTTAAAACTTGACTCTTCTGTAGTCATATAGTGTACTAAGACTGACAGAAAATGTGTTAAACGGCAGACCTGGAGATCAGCTGAATGGATTCAAAAATGGTAAAACTCATCTGCTTAACTCTAGACTGTAAAAAAATTACAGTGAATTTAATGGTAAAAAACTGTAAAAATGCTACGGTAAAAAGCTGTTTACTTTACAATGAATAACCGTAAATTGACATTCCCAGAATATGTTTTTTTTTTTTTTTAATAACTCTTTCTTCTTAGTTTTTTCTTTGCCAGTTTGTACATTAGGGTTGTATGCTACATCTAAGGTTGTTAAATTAATGTTTATTGCATTATTTCAGCTTCATGTGTGTATCATGATGGTGCTTAGTGTTTGTTTGAATGACACCTTCTATATAATTATGTTAATATTTAAAAGCTGCTTTGGTTCATCATGTGACTTCTTCATCATCACCTGTGGTTATCAGTGTGTTACAAAAGTATAAAACAGATTTTCAGTACTTCATTATATCAGATATTTACCAGTATTTACCTGTAAATTTAAGTGGAAACCGTAAACTGTAAAATGTTGCTACCTTTTGTTTACGGTAAAATTCCGGCAACCACAGCTGCCAGTTTTCTACCGTAAATTTTACAGATTTTTTTTTTTTTTACAGTGTAGGGGAGTTGGAAAATTTGCCTATTTTCAAAAACAGTGGAGTGTTCCTTTAATTGTGGGGTTAAATATGATTTGTACATGTTCTTGATGGGTTTTGTGACCTTTCAAGTTTATAGAAGAATACGTTACATGTCTCTTAAAAAGACTTCAAAGTCAGTTCAGTGACGGTTTTTGCTTGCGCTTCTTCAGGGTATGAAATACTGCTCTCATGAGCTGAATCTGCTAACTGCCTTTCATATCTCTCTCTCTCTCATCCCTACATCCTATACAGCTCACACAGACATCATATTGGGGGAAAAAAAAATATGAGACCTCAAATAAAGAGGGAATCAGCCGAGATTTCTCAGACTGTTTGATCATAGCTCCAGCCTTCCCTCTAATCCATTTCTTGTGCTGATGGTGCAGATGGCTAACAGGATCAAATCTCTATCCAGAAGAGAATTAATTCAATTCTGTGGCTTTTGTGCAACCCTGTAAAACATTGCTCTCTTTCTCCTGTTCTTTTTGGTTATTATTTTTCCCAATCCATTGTGAGTGTGGCTCATAATAGTAATCCAAACCCTATAAAACATCTTTCATTGCAGCTCTTTGCAAGCCAGCTGTAATATAGTCGTCATTTCGAGAAGCTTAAAGGGATAGTTTGTCCTTTGGGATCAAACTACCACTCATACTTTCTTCGGAAAATCTAGTTGAGGTGCTTAATTTCACATCGCCGATTATAAAATGTACATAAACAGTGACATATTAAGCAGCCGATGGCCCATTCCATCTCTCAGGTTTCTCATTTGCAAACCAATCAAACTTTAATGTGTTTAGCATACTTAAATGAGTTTTATTTTGTCTTCAATGAGCAATACCTCTCGCAGTGGTTCGTTGATTAATAGCGTCAATCCATCAAACTTCCAGAGAGAAGATGAGTCATGTATCACAATACATTCTTGTCATTCATATATTATGTTTGTATTAGGAACAATACATAGTATTTCTTGCGGCATTAATTAATCTACAAGAATAATTCACAAATATACTATTCGGTTGCATAGTAAATACAGTGTGACAGTATTCTCTGCTCATTTCAGGTGTCTTTCTGGTTATTGAATTGTCTGTAAGACAATATCCAATATTGATTGTGGATCTGAGACAAACAAGGTTTGAAATGAGTTTAAAGACCAGCATTAAAACCTCTAGATTTCCCTGAGCTGTTTAAAGCTCCAAATCTCGCTAGCCAGAATGCGTTTCCATAAAAAGATGATCCAGTTTTGGTGATGCTATGACGCAATTACATAAAAATGCAAATCCCTGTGCATGCAAGCTGATGATTTAATTAATGTACTTTTATTTATTTATATATGTTAATCTCTATCATATACAATAGAAATGAATGATTCATAACTTTTGTTATTTTTTAATTCATCCCATCAATTATCTTGACAGTGAAATGACGTGAAAGACTTTTCATAAGAGTCTTCTTGTTATCATTTTTATCGGGAGTTTTCGATCCACATGTAACACAATTTCAAGTTATAAGTAAATTCTACTAAGAGAGTAAAAAACTCAATACTTGAAATTCATTTACTGTGTTTTCAAAAAAAGATTACATGCTGAGATACTAGCTAGCTTCTTTTATTGTTTCAAGTGCAAAATGTGCATTTAAAACTCACAGGTCATATATAACCTCATAAAAGTAAACTAAACTAAATTAAATTAAACTAAAATAAAAAAGTGCATTGACATAAAAAGTTTAAGGACACTGCATGCCTATATCCTTAAAGCACTTTCTTAATATGCATATTAATTAATAATAAATAAATAATAAAAAATATTTTTTCTTAATATGCGAAAAATACAAAAATAAAATAAAATAAAATTAGTGCATTGTTATAAAACATTTAAAGATGCATGGCTTTACCTTTAATGCACTTTCTTAATATTATTTAAATATTATTCATGTTAACTCATATTACATAAATAATCAAAAATAATTAAATATGCAAAAATATAAAAACATGAAAAAAAAAAAGTGCATTGTTATAAAAAGTTTAAGGACACTGCATTGCCACAAAATGTAGCCTTTTATCATAAGATTGTGTGCATTTGTAATATTATTTTAATTTAATTTTATATATACGCCAAATTATTATGGCTGAAATGCATTTATACATTTACTTTATTAATTCAAGTTTTTTACATTTATTAATTGAATTGAATTGAATTTCATATTATTATTATTTTATTTTATATGATTTAATTTATTTTTATTTCATATATATTAATCTGCTTAATTTTCATCAGAAATGTATGAATGATTTATTTTATTTTTTTTATTATATATTTATTTATTTTTCTGTCGAGAACAGGTTTTGGTCACCAATGTGGAATAAAACCATGTGAGTACTGAGTGTTTAATTGAGTTTGAAATTCACTATTGATTGTCAGTATATTTAATAATGACAGGTTCCAACAGGATCCAATAGCGTCCACGACGATGCCACTTAACAGCAATAACTGCAGCTTTGTAAATTGGGCTAATTAAACCGAACACGTTCCCCCAAGACATCTTGTTGAACACCTGCCCGAAGAGACACAATCAGCATTTCTAGCTGTCGTTATTTCCAGCGACGTAACCCTTTGGTCCTGGTAATTGTATAATGTGCTGATTCAAATCCTTTCTTATTAGCCCAGTGGAATTCATTGTGGTATCAATCAATTCTTTGTTAGTGGACTATTTTGTTGAGCAGTTTCTCCAGCACAGGTAGCCAAGTTTCTCTTTTGCCGCATGGTGCATATAGCAGATGGCCACTACCAACTTGTGTGACTGCAGGCTACTCAAAGGCGATTTTTAGAAAGTATATGCCATTTGTAGTTTGGAAGCATGAGGCAAACACCTGAGCGTGACCAATTTTTAATTAAAGACCATTTGAAAAAAAGCTTCCTGTGCTTATTTTACAAGTAGCTTCTCATTCTTTGCTGGATGTGAGGTACTATAGAGAGCAGGTGTGAAATATATCTGGCAATGGGTTATAATTAGGCAATTGTATTTGAACTTTTCAAGTAACCTGCATCACGTCCCGCCAAACTGTCAATGTCGAAGCATCTATTAACCTGGATGTGACAGCACGTGTATCTCGGCGGAGCTGAGGAGGTTGTTGACATTCTGCGCCACGTGTCTTGTCTATTAAGTGCTGAAATGAAGACATCTGTTGTACTGTATGTGTCTTGGACTTGTTATAGCACAATCTCTTGCTGCCAGCTGTTTTCATTTGCATTTTAATTTATGGTGGAAAAAAGTAACTTGCACTGGAAAGTAAATGTATAGCTTTTGGCAATTATTTGACGTACATATCAAAATCTAAGTACTATGTCATATCATTCTTCCTCTGTTTTGTAAAAGTGTGCTCATGTATGGGTGAATCTCAAAAAAAAAAAAAAAAAAAAAATCAGGAAACTGTTTGGAAAGCAATTATATTTAGCTTAAAGGCATTTAAGTGGGACCAGTTTATTTCTAGGATCATCAAGATGTTTTTCATTGTGACAGTATTTCATGACAACACAGTTTTGTTTATTTATACAACAGTTCTTTCTGGTCCTCGAATCTGATTGGCTGCGAGATATTCTAGTGATAAACTTGTGTATCACTAGAATATTGCGGTCTTTGTCACAGAGAGTATCATTGAAACCCAAATCCACTATGATTTTATAAATAATATTGCTTTTTGTGTCATGGAATGCAGTTTTAATTAAGGTAGTTTACTAGACAGTAATGTACTTATTTAGACTTTAAATATGCGGTATGTTAATAAAGATAACATCTATTTGAAAATTGTATTCAATGTAATTATCAATAAATATGTTTTTAATTAAATAATAATAGTATTTAATAATAGTATTAAGTATTGGGAAACATTTTGTGTTTGTGACGATGATTAGTTATTAAACTTTTTATGAGTGAGTCAGCAGTAAAGACTTTTATATTGAAAGAGACTGAAACAGGGTGGTAAACAAGGAAGTTATTTTTGCTTTCAACGAGAGCTTGTAAGACACAACAAAAAAATGCACTGAGCAGTGCTATCATCGCAAATCACCCTTAACAGATGAAAGGATAGTACGACAAAGATATCGCTTTCCTCAGCAGACATTCCAACTATCATTTTATTGTAAATATGAGATTGAGCTGAAGAATGAATGCTGTATTAGATGGAGGTAATTACACACACACAACACTTTAATTAATTTATTCAAATTAGGCCTGCCCTTGACTAAATATTTTTCTGGTCGACTAGTAGTCGTTAAGCATTAGTCCACTATTAGTCACACGTTTATTAATAAACCATGTACATCATATTTATATGATTTTACACAACATGCATGTGGCTGTATCCGTGTTTCATACGGATTACATAATCTGAGAATATTTGTTTTCTATTTGAATTGGTTCATTTAAAAGTAGACATTTCATTTTCTATTGACAGTTTTCATGTGACATCACACACTCATAGGAATGCTCACCTGGAGGGCAAAATGCAGCTTTGCTCCACTGACCTGTAACGGAAGTCCACTGAGGCAAGATATATGATGAACCCAAGTGCAGTTTTATTGACAACAAACGTGAAGTAATCCAAAGTGCAAAGGTAATCCAAACATTAAACAGACTTGACTTGAAAACAGACTCGAGGTGGCTTGGCTTGAAACAGACTTGGCTTGGTATGGACAGACTTGATTAAACAGACATGGTACAAACAGAACTCACCAACAGCGGGTTACAACGTTAATACATGACAATGAACAATGGGAACATGAGGCTACTTATAGGAAACAGATAGGGTCACATGACAAAACCAACCAATGAGAAAACACTGAACAACACATAGAAACCAATGAAAAAAGAGGACAAGAGAAAACCATGGAAAAAACATGAACCAATGAAAACATGACACATGGACAAGCAGGGAAACAAGAGGAACAGGGAAGCATGACATAAACAGGAACCATGAATTAAACTACAAAATAAAAGACATGAACACATAAAAAAATCACAGTAAAAATCACTTTATTTAAGTTGTAATAATATTTCAATATTTTATTTAGAAGGCTTAATTTATGTGAGGGTGAACGTTTATTTAGAGTGCATTTACATTAGAAAGTACACAATCTCAATGTTCCATCTGCTCTTTATTTCATTTTCTGTTCTGTGTCATTTAGTTAGAGCAAATGATGTAAGTAAATGATTGCATTGCTAAATATGGAATGGTCATTGTGGCTCAGGAAATATTTATAATAGTTACGAGGAACATTATAGTCAACTTTCCATTGTAGAGCTGCATTGTTAGAGTCAGACTGATAGATTTCAGTAAAATGGGTTATACAGCTTGATTTAATTAAGTTCCATCTGTGAAATAGACAGGAAAAATCTCTTTTGCCAGTGTATTCCTGAGCGACTCCATATCTCGTGCTCCTGTTGTGAATTCTGTCGGATTCCCACAGTTACAGCTGAAAGAGGGCCAATCATGTATTAGTGATGTCTCATTTCTTTCTTTCTCTGACTTGTAGCTGTCTAACAGAGCTCTTTTATTAATGAGGCTTGCAGTGGCTCCTTCACTAAAGTGCAGGCCTCTCTGTGTCACATGTGAGAGTATGTGCGGCTGGACGGAGGAATCTGTCACCTTTACTGGAAATCCTTTTTTTCTGTGAAGTCACAGTTGCTGCTTTGATGTCAGTATTAACCTTTCCACTTTGTACATAAAAGCATCCTGCTTGTCTGGGTTGAGAAAACACGAAACACGTTTGTTTTGGACAACGGCATGTGAAAGCAATACTCCATTGCCTTGCGTGTGTTAGATAGATAGATAGATAGATAGACAGATGATTAGATAGACAGAAAACAGACGGATGGATGGATGGATGGATAAACAAATGGATAGATGATTAGAAAGACAAAAAAATAATAGATAGATGGACAGATGGATGGATGAATGGATAGATGGATGGATAAAGGAATATATGAATAAATAAATGAATAGATGGACAGAAGGATAGATGATTGGATAGACAGTAAACAGATAGATAGATAGATAAATAGATAGATAGATAGATAGATAGATAGATAGATAGATAGATAGATAGATAGATAGATAGATAGATGGATGATTAGATAGACAGAAAGCAGACGGATGGATGGATGGATGGATGGATGATTAGAAACAAAAAAATAATAGATTAACAGACGGATGGATAAAGATATATATGAATAAATAGATGAATAGATAGATGGGCAGAAGGATGGATGAATGGATAGATGAATAAACATCAATAGATAGATCATTTTGGTCTAAAGCCAAAACAATATTATCTAAGCAAAGCAGTAAGCATCAAAAACAAATGATGAGGCCATGTACAGACATTCAAGACACTGTGTAACAAAATGATTGATGATTTCTTGTTCTTCTATTATTTTATGGTCACATGTCACACCTCTCAGTTACCTGCTTAACCGTATAAGAGGCTTGGAAGGCGAGCTCAAGAAGAGTTCATTACTAAAAGATAAATTGGAGCCCACTCATCATGTCAGCATGTAGTGGCAGAAAAGATCAATCTTCAATTATTGGGTTCATTTTGAAAAGAGCCAATTCACCCACACACTTGCTTCGGGAGGTTTTCATCCTTTTGTCTTAAACTTTTTATAGGGAAGTTAAAATAAACCTAGTTTTTCAGCATACAGTCTGTTCAGAATACAGTTTTGTACAGTTACGGGTTGCACTTTTTTGATCTGTCTAGCTCTAATCTGATTGATTGGCCTTTGCAGCTTACATAAGTAAAGGTAAACAAACATGTTAAGTCCACTCCACTGGGAAAAAAAAAAATAATAATAATAAAAATCACAATTAAAAGGTACAGGCTCACCCAGGATAACTATAGTGCAAAACATAGTATAGGATTGTATTGTGTCATATTTAAACGTGGTCTTATTTATTTATTTATTTGAGCCACTGGAACTTTATTTATTTAAATAAGCTACTGAAAATATTTTTCTTTTTTTTCTTTCTTTCTTTCTTTCTTTCTTTCTTTAGTATTTTGTGTCATATTTAAACATGGTTCTCTGCACAGTCTTATTTATTTATTTAAGGTATTGGAACTTTCTTTCTTTCTTTCTTTCTTTCTTTCTTTATTCTTTTCTTTTATTTAATATTTTTCTCTATAAGCTATAGTAACATTCTGTTTTTTCTCTGTTTTGTGTCAAATTTAAACATGGTCTTATTTATTTATTTGAGCTACTGGAACTTTATTTATTTATATAAGCTCAAATTTCTTTCTTTCTTTCTTTCTTTCTTTCTTTCTTTCTTTCTTTCTTTTCATTTTTATTTATTTATTTTATTTCTAAGCTATAGCAACATTGTTTAAATATTTTGTGTCATATTTAAATGTGGTAAATTTCTCTGACAGTCTTATTTATTTATTTAGGTGTCATTTATGTATTTAAGGTACTGGAACTTTCTTTCTTTTCTTTCTTTCTTTTTTTCTTTTTCTTTCTTTCTTTCTTTCTTTCTTTCTTTCTTTCTTTCTTTCTTTCTTTCTTTCATTTTGAGCTACTGAAAGTTAGTTAATTTAATAATTAGTTGTTAATTTATTTATTTATTTATTTTTTTACTTATAATTTATATATATATATATATATATATATATATAATTTAAGCCAGTGTTAAACTTCTCAGCACAGTCTAGCACTATATAGCAATTTTTTTGGTGCAAAGTAATGTTTTATGCAAGGAAACTGCTAATATCATGGGTATCATTTGAGCTGCTGGAACTAAAAGAAAACAAAACTTCTTGTTCTCTCTCCACACAGATAAAAGCAGCTTTAAACGTGCCTGCCAAGCTGAAGATCAAATTCTAGACAGGTGCGATGTTGAAGAGAGAGAGAGCGCGGCTCCAAAATCTCATGACAGACTGGAGTGATGCCATATTAGTCAGCGTGCAAGATTAATGTAATACGCAGCACTTTGGACCTCGCATGCTTTGCAGAGGGGAGAAACTTTGGCAGAGGCATCATATCAGAGAGATGTTTCAAAAGGCTGACTAGAAGCATTTCAGCTTAATGAGGCACTTGGCCAGGGCCACCGCAGGAATGATGTCTGAATCAAAAGGAGCAGAAAAGAGCATGGGAGCAGGGTGGGCGAGCTAAAGAGAGATAAAAAAGTCATGTGGGGGAAGAATGACCAGACTCAAAGATAGACTTGCCTTTGAGGTGAAACTGTTGTCCGACGACGAGTAGCCTTGATGCGGCTGTCTGCTTTTTGTCTCTTTACATTACTCTTCTTTTCTTCTGCTTCTTCCTTCTTTATAGTGTGCAATAAAAACCTACAATGCCAGGATATAAATAAAACACTGAGGAATAGATTCACACTGATTGCTGGTGTTCAAACACAAGGATGTTCAGAGACGATTTCATCCATCTAGAGCTCCAAAAGAAAGCTAGTTCTTCCACAAACTGAAAAGCTTTCAGCATTTGCTGCAACCTCGGGCCAGTTGCATAAACTTAGGCTCTACGTTAAGACAATGTCTTAAGTACTAGTTTGACCAACTATCAGTCTTATTTTTTGGATTCAACTTAGACTAATCTACATTTTTCTGTAGCTGAATAAAAAAAAAATATGACGAGTCTTAAAGAAAAAAATAGCTGACAATCAATCAATCAATCAATCAATCAATCAATCAATCGAGTACTAAGTACCAAAATGCAATATACGTTAGTTCTTGCCTGACTTTTCAAACAACATTAGTTTTTTTTAAATATTTTTTTTTGGGTCAGTAGGAATTTCTGCTCACCAAGGCTGCATTTATTTGATTAAAAGGACAGTAAAATCAGTAATGTTGTTAGATATTATTACAATTTAAAATAACTGATTTCTAATTTAATATATTTTAAACTAATTTATTCCTGTAAAGCTGAATTTTCAGCATCATTACTCCAGTCTTGGGTGTCACATGTTCCTTCAGAAATTATTCTAATGCACTGATTTGCTGCTCAAAAAATATTTACGATTATTAGTGATGTTGAAAACACTTGTGCTGCTTCATATTTTTGTAGAAACCGTGATACTTTTGTTTCAAGATTTTTTGATAAAAAGTTCAGCATTTATTTAAAATAAAAACATTTTGTAACTTTATAATTGTTCTTACTGTCACTTTTGATTACTTTTTTTTTTTTCTGACTTCTGAAAATTGTCCTCAAATTTTAAACAGTGGTTTTCTGTTCCTCAAACATCATACTTCAGAAAACTTTGAAGGAAAAACGAACGTCATAAAAATGCATAAATAGCAACAGGAAGACCATGACGAGGTTTATATGTGCGTCAGATAGCATAAGTGTGAATGAAATGTGTGTTCAAGGTTTCGAAAATGCAGCACACCTGTGTATTACATGTAGACATGCTGAGCTTCTGATTGAACAAGATATTTTTAAAGGTTGGTCACTCTCTTCAGGGAAGGTGCAGTTGAAGGACACATGTATGCTTTCAAAAAGCACAGATTGGTAAACCCTTTAGATCAGTCTGTAGATGTTTGCAGGATGAACTGAGTCACTATGGATGAAAGCAATGCCTTAATGTGACTAGTACAGTATGTTGTAGGCCTTTAAGATAATATACCATCATTATTATGGTCATATAACCATTATTGTTTCAGAAGACAAGCACAAGGTTGGAAATGATGCAACAATTTATAGTTTTTTTTTATTATTCCATGAGAGAAATGAACTCCGGAATCAGACCAACAGTGTTGAACTTTTGACCCAGTTATTCATAGCATTAAACATTCTGGATTACTCATATGTTCATGTTAAATCTTTACATCATTGGCATATGTTCAACACCCCAGGCTTATTCATTTTGGCTTAACATATGTGGGCAGCGAATATTGTTATTGGATAGATCATGATAACAAATGTGATGTTTTAGCCTAAAAGCATTATTGATGTTGTTGTCCTTCATTACCTTTTTAGCATCATTATGGGGTTTTTAACAACTGATATCAGGCCAGATAAAATACAGATTTTCAACTTAATTCAAGTTTATTCGTATAGTGCTTTTTACAATTCAAATAGTTGCAAAGCAGCTTTACAGAAAATTAAAGATTCAACAATATATTTAGTAGTAGCTTGATAGTGGTGCTATGTAAAAAAAAAAAAAAAACACAGTTATTACTGATGTAATCAAACAGACGATGCACACTATTAATGTCAAGTATCGTGTAGGGAGGACAAACGAGGAGATCGAGGTTGAATTCAGGAACAAAAACAAATCTTTTAATGGTGAAATCCACAAAATAAATCCACAGGGAGACAGGCAAGGAAAACGCACACAAAGACAAATCCACAAATAATAATCCACAGGGAGACGGGCAAGGAAACACGCAACCAACGACGAGACCGGAACATCAAACAATGATCACAGGAAACTTAAATAGGGTGGATAATGAGGCAGACAGGTGAAGGCACTTAACTGATAATGAGATAATGAGGGGTGGAGACAGGAACATGACCAAATAAGGACAGGACTAAACCAAATACAGACTGGACTAAACCAAAATACAGACAGGACTAAACCAAAAACACAGGACTAAACCAACAGAAAACACAACAAAAGAGTCCCAAAACCTGACATAACTCCCCCCCTCCCGGAAGGCGCGACCTCGCGCCGAAAACAAAAACATGGGGGGGCTTGGGTGGGGGTTCAGGAGGGGGACGGACATCCGGAAGGAGGAGAACAAAGGGAGTCCAGGGAGGAGATGATGGAGGGAGGAGCCAGGGAGACGACAGGAGTGTCCAGGGTGGATCAGCAGGAGGGAGGAGCCAGGGAGAAGACAGGAGGGTCCAGGGTGGATCAGCAGGAGGGAGGAGCCAGGGAGAAGACAGGAGTGTCCAGGGTGGATCAGCCGGAGGGAGGAGCCAGGGAGAAGACAGGAGGGAGCTGAAGCAGGAGGAGCCAGGTGAGACCCAGGCCACAGCCGAGATGGCGGCCCACGGTGGAGCCGACGGAGGGAGGAGCCATGGTGGAGGAAGGGCTGACGACTCCAGGGGGCCGACCGACGGCGGCGGAGCAGGTGGTGGTGGAGCCCGAGGCGGAGACGGAGAGCCGAAGATCTGGGGCGACACCGAGGATCCGGAGGGCCAAGGTGGAACAGATGGCACCTGCGACCGAGGCGGAGGCGGAGATCCGGAGAGCCGCAGTGGAGCCGGAGCGATCGAGGACTGAGGCGGAGCTGGAGGGAAGGAGGAGTCCAGCCGAGCCAGAGGGACGGAGCGACGAGGCGCAGCCGGAGGAGTGGAGTCCAGAGGCGACGGCTGGGTGACGACTGACCGGGGCGGAGCCGTAGGGACGAGGGAGCCCGGTGGAGCTGGTGGATCGACGGGCGACGGTGGAGATGAGGGAGCTAGGTGCCATGGTGTAGCCGCAGGGTCGGAGAGCCGAGGCGGAGTCCAAGGATCGGAGGCTGGAGGTGGAGATGAGGGATCCTCCGGACTCAACGCCAACGGAGCTGGAGATGGGCAGACCCGCGGCGAGCCCACGCCACAGATGGTGAGCTGAGGGTGAGCGGCGGGACTGACGAGACCCAGTGGAGTGGGCGTTGAGGCAGGAAAACAGTCAGTGAGAGGAGGTGGGAGAGGGAGGCTGGGTGGGATTTTTTGTTTGTTTAAAAGTTTAGAGGATGACGGAAGGGAGATAGATAATTCAGTGTCCAAGTTATGTAATCCCTTAGAGTCCAGGTATAGCTCACCCTCAGCAGTGGCGGCGTGGGCGGGGCTTTCCGTAGCCCCCGCAATCTCCACGGTTACCGGCTCACGCACCTGGTCAGACGTCTCGGGCTCTGGCTCCGGGGCAGTCGTCCGCTCGATCGCTCCTGATGGCGATGGCTCAACTGCGGCAGGCTCTGGCTCTCCGTCCGCGGTGGGCTCGGGCAGCTCCGCACAGCTGGGTGGTGGCTGGCTGGGCTCTGGGTTCGGAGTGGCACTGGCGAGGTCCTCCTCGGGGCAGACGGTGAGGGGGGATCCGTTTCTCACCAGCGTCCACTCCACAAAGGCGGCGAAGTCCGCTCGAGGACCACCTTCGGACGACAGTGCTCTGCACGCGGTGTTAAGGCTCGCGTCGTAGAACGAGCAGAGCACGTCGTCCGGATAGCTGGCGTTGTTTGCGAGGGATACAAACAGTCTCGTATGGTCCTCGAGCGAGCTTTTCTCCTGCTTCAGCAGGAGAAGGAGAAATTCGGGACGGCACAGGGGGTTCATAATGTAAAACACAAAAAACAAAACACTGAGCAAAAAACGAAAAACAAAGACGGGGGTAAACACGGCGAGATACTGTATTGGTCCGGTCTTCTGTCAAGTATCGTGTAGGGAGGACAAACGAGGAGATCGAGGTTGAATTCAGGAACAAAAACAAATCTTTTAATGGTGAAATCCACAAAATAAATCCACAGGGAGACAGGCAAGGAAAACGCACACAAAGACAAATCCACAAATAATAATCCACAGGGAGACGGGCAAGGAAACACGCAACCAATGACGAGACCAGAACATCAAACAATGATCACAGGAAACTTAAATAGGGTGGATAATGAGGCAGACAGGTGAAGGCACTTAACTGATAATGAGATAATGAGGGGTGGAGACAGGAACATGACCAAATAAGGACAGGACTAAACCAAATACAGACTGGACTAAACCAAAATACAGACAGGACTAAACCAAAAACACAGGACTAAACCAACAGAAAACACAACAAAAGAGTCCCAAAACCTGACAATTAACAGTAATGATTATATGTTGCAGTCAAACTTATGGCAAAATTTGGTAGTGCTGTATGTTGTTTTAGGGTTGGCATCATCTCTTTTCAGGTGTTTTGGATTCAGACTGAAGCTTGTGTAATTCCTAGAGAAACAGAGAAATAAATAGAGAAATAATTAGCGTCGCTGCTGTTCCAACCAAGCAAAAATGGTGTTCAACCCAAGCTAAAGAATGTTAATGTGCATTTGATCAAATGTAACTGAAGTACAAGGTTAGGAGATACATTCTAAGTGAATACTTGGATAAAGAGAGTCTTTAATCTAGATTTAAACAGAGAGAGTGTGTCTAAACCCTGAACGTTATCAGGAAGGCTATTATTTAAGCTGAGGTCAAAAGTTTACATCCCGCTTTCAGAATCTGCAAAATGTTAATTATTTTAGCAAAATTAGAGGGATCATACAAAATGCATGTTATTGTTTATTTACTACTGACCTGAATACGATATTTCACATAAAAGATGTTTACATATATCATATGTCCACATATGCCCACAAGAGAAAATAATAGTTGAATTTATAAAAAAATAACCCCGTTCACTTAACACTTTTTGAATTTGAGGATCAGGGTAAATTTAACTTATTTTGTCTTCTGGGAAACATGTATGTATCTTCTGTAGCCTCCGAAGAGCAGTACTGAATGATATATATATATATATATATAATCTGAAAAACGTACACATCTTCATTCTGTTCAAAAGTTTTCACCCCTGGCTTTTAATGCATTGTTTTTCCTTCTGGAGCATCAGTGAGTGTTTGAACCTTCTGTAATATTTGCATATGAGTCCCTCAGCTGTCATCAGTGCAAAAAGATGGATCTCAAAATCATACAGTCATTGTTGGGAAGGGTTCAAATACACACAAATGTTGGAGGTAGTTCAACTGTTGAGGACAAACAAGGGACTATCACTAAACAAAAACACACATCTGTGAATCATTCAGGTAACACCACAGTATTAAGAATCAAGGGGATGTAAACTTTTGAACTGGGTCATTTCTATAAATATAAATTCAACTGTTATTTTCTCTTGTGGACTATATGTAAACGTATTTTATGTGAAATATCTTATTCAGGTCAGCACTAAATAAACACTAACTTGCATTTTGGTAAAATAATTAACATTTTGCAGATTCTGGATGTAAACTTTTGACCTCAACTGTATCTGTATATCAGTATTTTATCTGGCCTGATATCAGTAAGCATCTCAGGTAATGAAGGACATCAACATTAAATTAGCATTTTCCATGTTCCCTTTTACTTTAAATAATTTACATTTTGCAGATTCTGAAAGGGGAGGGTAAACTTTTGACCTCAGCTGTAAAAAATAAAATGGCAAATGTCATATTAAATGAACACATTTTATAAAAAATGTTATAGTAAATTTAAAGTAATCATTGTACTTACTGTAGTCAGTAAGGCACCAAACTACAAATTCAAATATCTTAGCCCTTGTGAAGTGCTGAAAATCCTTCATCATCAAATCTTTGTCAGCCTGTTTTATTTCAGTTAGCACAGGTTTTGTAATTCTTTTTGGAACTAAATGATCATAGCCCTCTTATGCACCTATTTTTGGATAATTTTGGCAATATTCACTTGAAAACTCGAGGTGCTTAAGCTCAAATCAGTGAGACCCACGATCAGTCAAATCCGAGATACAAAACCTGTGCTAACTGAAAGAAAACAAGTTGAGAAAAAGAGTGAATCCAAGATTTGGTGATGTATGTGTTAGTAATATAGCATAACAATAAATGTATAATTGTTTGTAGGCTGGTCAGTTTGATCCCCTAAAAAGGACAAAAATGATCAAATGTTTTAGAAAGTTGTCATACTTGTTGTAACCAAACAAAGTCAATAGATTTTCATTTAAAGTCAGTAGGGTCAAAATGACTGGAATATACAGTATATATTTAATATAGATCTTTTAGTTTTGTTGTTGTTGTTTTGTTTTTATACTCTGCACACAGTGTTATTTGCTTTTATTCATGGTTCTCTTTTTTATTCATGGTTTACACTCTTGATATGTCAGCAGCTCTTCTGTGGACTTTAAAGATGTTAACTCTCGGACATATGGCAGTGTTTCCTTTCTATGCTAAATTAGGGTTGGGAGCCGTCTATTTTTGATAATCTCTGAAATTGAGCTCCCACTATGACAATATGACAAACTATTTGTGAAAAAAAAATAGAGAGAGAGAGAGAAAATTGTGTGAAAATTGTTAGTGAAATGTGTTATTCTTGAAAGTGAGAGTAAATCAGGAGACATCACCCTCATCATTGTACTGGATGAACATGCTGCTCCTTATTTTCATTTTCATCAGGCTTTATAATATCAGCTAGTACCTCAGTATCTGTGAAAGCGACGTTGCCGATCTATCTATCTACAACGCTTGTAAATTCCAATGTAATTCTTAAAATTGTCCTTGTTACTATGTCAGTTGTTAAATGTATGTAGTTGCTTGTGTTTCTGCTATTATTTTCTCCTGTTTTTTTTATTTTTTTGCTTTTTCTCCTTATTAAATCATCCTGCATGTGGATCCATGTTTTCATCTGTCTTCACTTCAGCTCCCCAACATTATAATCATGCAGAACTCAGAGTTTTCCGCTCATAAATACGACTTCTTATGGATTAAATTAGCATATAATCCATTGGGGAATGTGTTCTTCAAAAGTTCAAAGCATGCATCTGGTGAAGTTATTTTCACCAAAGTCACCTAAGAGCAGGCTTGTCCAGATGATTGAGAGAGTGCTTGCATTTAAATATGGATATGGATGTAAAAAGAGAAAAAAATACAAATTTGGATTATTCTTGGTGCAGTTTATATACAGTTTAAAGTGTAGGTAGAAAGTGAATAAGTTAAATTTTATATATAAAGAATTTTGCATATTTTATCATACCATAAAATGTCCATTTGTAATTATATAATTGTAATGAATTAAATTAATTTAACATTTGATTTAAAAATCAATTATTTAAAAAAAAAAAAAAAAAAAGCGCTTTTATATTTATAATGTATATTTATATTTTTATATGTTCCTAATTTTATATATATTTTCCTAAAATTGTATAATGTATTTATAATTATAAACTATATATATATATATATATATATATATATATATGGGCCTGTCAACAAACATGCAACCTACCAACCTCACTTTAATTGCCTGTTTAATATATAGAAGTCTTAAAGGTACAGTAGCAAAAAAAAGGTATTTTTCTATCATCTATTTCAAAGTGTAAATAGATGATAGAAACTGATCATCTAAAAATAAATAATGGCCGTTTGTGGTGCTAAAACTCTTTAAAAGTGAACCTCAGGGGGAAAACAATTCATTGTACAAAAAAAATATATACAGTATATGATATGACCCCTTTAAATTTGATGATTTCCCATTACTGCAGATTGCTTTCATACATCTTCCATGGCCTGAATAATGCCTCTGGGCTGACTCTTACATTTGTGTTGCTATGTCAGTCTGCTGAAAGAGGCTCCCTTCCCTTGTGTGTGGCTTCTCTGTCTTCTCTGCCTCTCTTCAGCCCTTTCTATTTCTCTTTCTAGCGCTTTCTGTCACAGCAGTGATAGCCTCTTGGAACTCAGTGTGAGTGTTGACCCACCTGTCAGCCAAGAACCTCCTGAGCCCCTGGATAATTCAGTGGATTGAGCCATGTGCTCCACATCAGATGAACAACCTCAAATATCTACTTAGAGCATCAAGACAGATAAAGAGATCTCATGTGGAATAATGCGCATACAATCACAGATGACAAGGAAATAATAGAGGAAATTATCTCCTCTGGCATCAGTGTTGGCATTATGAAGGCTAATGTAAATGATTTAGAGAGAAGGATATTTATTCCAGTCATAAAATAGGGGATGCATTTAGCGCTTTTAACGGTGAATCACTTTCACCGTTTGTATCACTCCGCTTGCAGAATTTCTCACCGCGAGTGTCATGGCGGACACCCAAATCCACTATAATTTTATTAATAATATTGTTTTTGTGTCACGGAATGTGGTTTTAAGAGTTTTTGGGCACGAATGTACTCGTTTAGACTTCAGATATGCAGTTTGTTAATAAACAATGTCTATTTGAAAATTTGCTTTGACAATTGCGTAAGCGGCCGTTCAGCACTTATGAACCCACCAAGAACAGCCTCACCTCGGCTAGATCTTCTGGAATTTGTTGCTTGCTCTGATGTCTCTGTAGTGGTTAAACATGAAGTATTATTTGTTTTGGCTAAATCTAATGGCCAGTCTTTGGTCTCATTAATCTATTATTTGCTCCAGAGCAAATAGTTTTGGCTAAGGGCAAAATCTCATAACGTTATATTTTATAACTTCAATACCTATATTAGAGCACTGCCTTTGCACTTTTGACCACATTGCCTAGAAACTTTTATGAAGGCTGTTGTTGTTGTTGTTTATTAAAGATAATTATTCAATAAATAATATTTTACATAACTGTTTGTTACATGACTGTTTTCAAATGGAGCGCCAGTTAATACACAGAGCCGTAGATCACTGAAAAGCTACCCCAATGAATCACCCACGGAACTGAACCCGATATTGCGTAGCTTGTCAGTGATCTATGGCTCTGTGTATTAACTGGCGCTCCATTTGAAAACAGGTGATGTAGATTTACAGCTAATCAAAAAAACGGCTTTACTGATGAGATACGTATAATATCGATCGATATATATCGCCCAGCCCTACTTGCTGCAGGTTGTTTTTCCTGTCCGCGGTTTGAAGCGACCCCAAAAACATGATATTTATCCCCTGGAATGCAAATTTTACCAGAGGAACCCTACCAAGAAACATGTATTTTACCCCACCAAATACAATTCTTAATGGAGGAACCCTCTTGAAATGTGATCGGGCTAGTTTTGAGAAGCAATTGGATGGATTTTGTTGTGAAAATCTGGCAACCCTGAAAGAGAAACAGGGTTTTAATCAAGAATATATATTTTTTTCAACAACACCTTGAAAGACGCAGTCAACAAAGACTTAGCAGCACTGTCATCGGAACTGTTGAAAGGATAGTACAACAAAGATATCGCTTTCCTCAGCGGACATTCAAACGAATGTTTTATTGTGAATATGAGATTGAGCTGAAGAATAAATGCTGTATCAGATGCAGGTAATCACACTCGCACACTCCATCTCACTTTCATAATACTCTACATAATACAGTAAGGTTTTAATATCATAATACAATAAGTTTTTAATGAAGCAACTCAGCATTCATCCATTACTAGTTCTAAAGTAATGTTTTTGAATTAATAACAGGCTTGTGCTCAGCTGTTAAACTCTCAACTTGAGATTTGAATCCAAGGTGGAAGGATGTAGTTTGCACAAAAGAGGGTTTTTAAAGACTCGTGCTGTCAAGTTGTTATATAAATGCAATGTCACACTTGTAGCTGTGCAACATGCATGTATATCGACACACTGTGATTACAAGTGACGTTTTTGGTTACATATATGTGACCCTTGACCACAAAACCAGTCATAAGTGTCAATTTTTTTTTTTTTATTGAGAATTTTATGTCACCCGAAAGCTGAACAAATAAGGTTTCCATTGATGTATGGTTTGTTAGTATAGAACAATATTTGGCCGAGATGCAAATATTTGAATGTCTGGAATCTGAGGGTGCAAAAATAAAAATAAAAAAATAAAACAATAAATATACCAATGCTACTTAAGACTAGTTTCGTGGTCCAGGGTGACATATTTTTGTTATTTAAAACAGAATTGTATGCAAAACAGGATCATCTTTGCTTATGTTGTGATTGTATGCTGAAATGTGAATGGAAAAGCAGCAATTTATGAATAGCTATTTTGTGTTTGCTCAAACAATGACCTTTTGATTGAGCTGTTTTCCTTGGGTTACTACCCCTGGGACGTGCAGCAGTGTGTGTTGGAGCACGCGTTGTGTGTGAGGCAGTGAAGCGTCTCCGAGAGGGTGACTGGTTGGGTTCGTGTCGATGGACTGGCCTTCTGCATATGCCTCACAGAGCATGAGGCAACTAGGGCAACAGTGCAGCCGCAGTCACATCCACAGGCTGAGCAAGTGTTTGCTTATGCGCGTGTGTGCGTTTTGTCTTCAAGCAGCTGTCAGTATCTTTCAAGAGGCATTGGATGTGAAGGCTTGGCTCTTCCCTTTGCCTCTGCATGTGGTGCTCGTCCGAGAAACGCAGCTGTGTTGGTTTGCCAGCTTCTTCGCGGAGGATTGTCAGCCTTTTTATTTGCATTTGTCCCCAGCCCAATCAAAGCCTCGCCCCTGGCCGCGCACTGGTCCACTAGCAAAATTACCTCCTACTTCACTGGGAATGACCCCTCCGTTCAATCTAGCTTCTAGATTCCTGTCCTGTCCTGCGGTCTGAGGATGTCGCTGGGAATATTTTCCATCTAGTGGACCGCCATGCATTTTCTAACTAGTATATAAGGTTAAAAGAACAAGTTTAAATCATTCATTTGTGGTTCCATGTGGTTCCGGCACAATTTTTGTAGCTTTTAGTTCATGTCTGAAGCTAATAGCTTATGTGATTAAAATAAATATATAGACTACTATTCAAAGAATCAATATTGACATTCAAAATGAATTTATAAAGTACTGTTCAAAACGTTTTTTAAAGAAGTCTCTCATGTTTGCCAATGCTGCATTTTTAACAGAAAATATTACAATTTGCGATTTAAAGCTGAATTTAGCATCATTACTTCACTCTTTAGTGTCAGATTTGATGCTCAAGAAACATATAATAATAATAATAATTGCCAATAATAATAATAACTATTAGTAGTAGTAGTAGTAGTAATGTTGAAAACAATTGTGCTGCTTAGTATTTGTGTGGATTATTTTATGAATAGAAAGTTCAAAAGAACAGCATTTATTTAAATATTTAACATTTTTTTTTACATTTTAAATGTATTTACTGTCATTTTTTGATCAATTTAATACCTCTCTGCTGAATAAAAATATGAATTTAAAAGTTAATAAATAAATCAACATAATAAAAATAAAAAAATACTCTCCCCAATCTTTTGAATGGTTATTTTGGGATATTTTCACCCATTTTAAGGTGAACAATAGCACACCCAAAAATCAGAATATTCCTCATGCCGTCAAATAATCTTTCAGATAAAGTTGAAATGTTGTGCATATGTCTTGTTTCTGAGGAAGAAACATATGCCAAGAAGGCTGTCTGCAGCAAATGAGCCTTAAATTCATGTGAGATGTGAGGCGCACTGTCAAAGTGTTGGATCTGAAAGTGTTGAGTCAGAAGCCTGTTCTGTTCCTGTGCGTCCCCTAAATTATTCCTTCGATTTGTTTATGTGTCAGGCAGCTTTTAGGGGTCACTCATCTTTAAACCACCACCATTTTTATATCCGACAAAGATTGGAACATGCAGCCAACCCTTTAGTCCTTCAGACCACTATTGATTACAATGTGTCAAGTCTTGACTAAAAAGGGGCAGTAAAGAAAGATTTTAAAACATGATACCATGTTCATATTCCACAAACTTCTTTTAGAAGATGTTTAGTGATTTTTTTTTTACATCAAGCACTTATAAATCTCCAAAGAACAGTATTCAGCCCATGCAGTGTTCTTTATAAGACCACATTCTTTGGAGACTTGATTTGAAATTAAAAGTATATTTCAGTTTTTAACCCTCTGTGGTCTGAGGGTGTTTTGGGCCCCTGAATAAGTTTTGACATGCCCTGACATTTGACATTGATTCAATACAAGTTTAGCTTATCTGACAGAATTTGGAGCATAATATTGATTAGCACAAAAATATCTCTTTAAAAATGTAAAAGCATTTCTCTAGCTCAAAAAGTGGAGCATGGGACTAGCAATGCAAAGGTCATAGGTTCGATTTCCAGGGAATGCATGAAGTGATACAAAAGTAACTCTCAAATTAACTAAAGACCTAAGACTTGATTTAAGATAAATAAATAAATATTAATAATTTAGATTCAATAGAAGTTAAGCTCAACTGACAGCATTGTGGCATACTATCGATTAGGGGGAAAAGGTCTAAATGCATTTCTCAAGCATAAACTGTTGTGTATAGGACTAGCAATGCAAAAGGTCATGGGTTCGATTCCCAAGGAATTCATGAAGAGGTGAAATTAAATGCAATGCAAGTTGTTTTCAGATAAAAGCAAGGTTAAGTCATACTGCCTATTTTTACAGTCATTTTTAGCATTATGTCATGGAAACAAAGTTGCAAAATTGCATAGAACTTTACACAGAAAAACAATAGATTTCTTTCACACTAAAATCATAAGACATATTGTCAAAGCCACACTGTTAAATACAATCCAAGTCGCTTTGGATGGAAATGTCTAAAAAAGCAATCCTTGTTATAAAAAGCAAAAATTAAGGTTTTGGTCTTTTTTTATTATTATTTTATTACATATTATTTGGACTTTTTCTTCGACCTCTGCTTCTTCGACTTTTTCGAATTCTGCTTCTTAAACTTCTTTGACTTCTACTTCGACTTCAACTTTGCTGACTTCTTTGTTGACTTCGGCTTCTTCACTTATTCTTTTTTTCGATGTCTGCTTCTTTGACTTTTTCTTTGACTTTTGCTTCTTTACGTTCGTTGACTTCTGCTTTTTTTTTTTTTTACTTTTTCTTCTATTTTGACTTTTTCTGCGACTTCTGCTTCTTCAACTTCTTTGACTTTTTCAAATTCTGTTTCTTTGACTTTTTCTTCAACAACTTCTTCTTCAACTTCCTTGACTTCTGCTTCTTTGACCTTTTCTTCTACTTCAGATTCTTCGACTTTTTCTTCGATTCCTGATTCTTTAACTTCGACTTCAGCTTCTTTGACCTTTTCTTCAATTTCTGCTTCTTTTACGACTTCTACTTTACTTCGACTTTTTCAACTTTTTTCTACTTTGGCTTCTTTGATATTTTCTTTGACTTTAGCTTCTTAGACTTCTTAGACTTTTTTCAAGTTCTGCTTCTTCAACTTCTTTGACTTCTACTTCGACTTTTTCTTCTACTTTGGCTTCTTTGACTTGTTTCTCCTACTTTGGTTTCTTCAACTTCTTTGGCTTTTTCTTCAAACTTTGCTACTTCAACTTTTTCTTCAACTTCTGCTTTGACTTCTGCTTCTTCAACTTTTTCTTTTACTTCAGCTTCTTCGACTCCTGCTTCTTTAACTTCTTCGACTTCTGCTTCTTTGACTTTTTCTTCTACTTCGGCTTCTTCGACTTTTTCAAATTCTGCTTCTTAAACGTCTTTTTCTACTTCGACTTTCTCTTCTACTTTGACTTCTTTGACTTTTTCCTTTGTCTTTAGCTTTTTCTGGTTCTTCAACTTCTTTGACTTTCGAATTCTGCTTCTTTGACTTTTTCTTCTACTTCGGCTTCTTCGACTTTTTCGAATTCTGCTCCTAAAACTTATTTTTCTACTTCAACTTTTTCTTCTACTTTGGCTTCTTTTACTTTTTCCTTTGTCTTCAGCTTCTTCGACTTCTTCACTTTTTCTTCGACTTCTACTTCTTCAACCTCCTTGACTTCTGCTTCTTCAACTTCTTTGACTTTTTTTTCGACCTCTGCTAATTTGAATTTTACTTAGACTTTTTTGAATTATGCTTCTTCAACTTCTTTAACTTCTGATTTTTCGGCTTTTTCTTCTACTTTTGTTTCTTCGACTTCTTTTTTGACTGTATTACTTATTTATTTCCATTAATTTTTTGATAATAAACATTCAGAAATAACTGGAATATCAGATGTTGTTATTCAAGTTCAACTCACATTTACATACAGTATCAAGAAATATGACAAATTTTGTCTCAAAAAGTTTTTTTTTTTTTTTTTTTTTTTTTTTGTTTGTTTTGGCTTGTTTGTTTCAATTAATTTTTGTTGTAATAAGCATTATGATATGAGATCAACTTGTTGAAGAAACAATTTTCACTCAGAAATTGCTAGTAAAAAAAATTGCAAGTAACAAATTGAATTAAACATTGTAAGTAGACAATGTACTCTAATAAAAAGTAATGTTTTATTCACAGCTAATTTATGGTTTATTGAACCCAGAATATTCATTTTAATTAATATGCAATAGCAACAGTTAACAACAGTTATTGCGCTAATATGCAATAAAAAGTTTCTACTTTGCCTTATTATGACACAAAGCGGTATGACGCCAGCAGAAGCACTGCAGAGGAGGCGAGCTTGGGGATAATTAGTTGGTAATTGTGTGTTGTCAAGCCCTGGATAATTTAGACCAGTGTTTTCCTTCCTGTCCCCTTTGTTTCCCTGACAAAACGCGCTCGAACGCGGTGCCAGGCATCCCTAAAGGTTAATTGGTAATGATCCTAGACAACCTTGCAAGCCATGGTAATTCAGTTGCCATAATTGCTCGGCAGAGGACTACTAACACCAGGGCAGCATTCAGGCTTGTGCTGTTGCATTCGGGTGACCTTTAGCTGGCACAAGCGGCTCCGATATAGACCATAAACAGAGAGAGTAGGAGGGGGAGAGAGAGATTTGGCATCGCACAGTGAAACTGTTAGAAGAGGTTAGGAAACTCTGAACTGAATGTCTTGGTCAAGCTTTTAAAAAAACATCAAATGCAAAGAAGTCTTAGCTGAAGGTGGTGCGTGCCATTTTTCAATGTTAAAATACTTTAGTGCAGTTTAATATGCAGTGAACTTCGTAGGTTGAACCCCATGAAAACGGTTAATGGTGTGACTAAGTGGCACTAGCAAAACAAGCTGTATAGGACTGTTTTACCAGCCACTGACGGACAAGAGTATTTTTGGTGGTGTTTCTCATGTTAGCAAACGGTATAGTTGCTACAACTAAATTTTACAGTTTATGATCATATGATTTAAAAACTTCTTGATTTGAAGGTAATTTCATTTACATGTTTGCTTGGATTTACAAGAAGTGTTGTTGCTGTTAAAAACTAAATTCTAAATGAAATATAAATATTAGATGAATAACTTGAACATAAAATTTTCAAAATTGCCATTAGTTTCCAAGTCAACATTTCTTATTTTAGTTATTTTTTCTAGTTTTAAGTCGAAGCAGTAAAATGACTAAAATTTATTTATTAATTATAAAAAAAGATTTAAAAAAAAACCCTGATAAGCACATAAAATGACTAAAACTTAAATTTAAAACTAAAATTAAAACTGAAAATAGAAAATGTAAATTAAATTAAATTAAATTAAACAGTTCAAATCATACTCAAGGTATACCTTGTGTTTTATACTTTTTTTTTTTTTTACTTTAAAAGACAATAAAACAGTCCAAATCAATACAAAAAAAATAAATAAATTAATTAATTAAAAAACAAAACAAAAACAGGTTTAACATATTACTACATTTTACAAATTTTAGTTATATTTTACAAATGCTTTAATCCAAATTGCACTCAAGATATACATTGTTTCTTTACAAATTAAATTAAATTAAATTAAATTAAAGATAAAATAAAACAATTCAAATTGCACTCAAGGTATACCTTGTGTTTTATACCTTGTTTTTTGTTTTGTTTTCCAAATCAATGCAAAAAAAACAAACAAACAAAAAAAAAAAAAAAACAGGTTTAACATATTTTTACTTTTTACAGTTATATTTTACAGATGCTTTAATCCAAATTGCATTCAAGGTATACATTGTTTCTTTAAAAATAAAAAAATATATAATAAAATAAAATAAAATAAAATAAAATAGTAAGTCCACATTGAACTTAAGGCATACCTTGTTTTTTACTAAAAATAAAATAAAATAAAATAGTATAAATTGCACTCAATGTATACTTTTTTATTGAATATTTTTTTTTATTAAAAATGAACTAAACTAAACTACAATTAAATTATTAAATATTATTTGAGTATTGAATTAATTCTAAGCATGTCAATGCATTCTGGCATGATTTAATGCACTGCTGTTTTAAAATTAGGCCACTAAAAGGTGTCTTTAGTCGTTGTATAGTTTTGTTGCTTACATGGAAAACCTTTGAGGCATGAGCATGTCAATAATGCCTGTGTACAGAGATTCAGAATTTGAGCTGCCTGCCGTGATTTCTGTGAATTTTTGTGAGTTTTCTAGTTTTTTTTTTTTTTTTCTTTTTTTTTCATAAAGCAATCTGTTGAGTTGCTCTGCCGGGTCCAGTCTTTAAATAATGGATGCATTAAAGAATAGAGTATTTCTTCTACCGTACCAAGTCATGAATTAAACAGGGAAATGATCATAAATTGATATGGAGTCATGACAATCAGGGTTGAAAGTGTATCTGCGTGGGTGTATGAATGTATATGTTAATGCTGTTTGCCTGCTATCAGTTCTGTGCTGAAAACCCATTTGACTTTCTCACAACGAAAACACCAAATAACATGCTAAAGCAGCAAACACAAGTGGTAAACAGCAAGTAGCAGAAGTATTAAAGCAGCAAACGGCAGTCCTGCCCACTTGTTTAAAATTCTTTGCATCCGTTCGAAGCCTATTATCAGCCTTCCCGCTAAGTATAGGAAATGCACTTTCATGTTCTTTCATTATCATAGACATTATGTAAAGCTTACAGCCATACTGTGAGATTTGCTTTGAGATTGCAGTGCATGAGCAAAGACCCGGGCAGAAATTCAGAAAGAGAATTTGCTTGACAACTGCTGCACTCTGATCTCTGTGCTGTGATACGCAAGCTGGGTCAACAGGAGTCTACAGAGCTCTGTTCATGCTAGAGTTTACTAGAATGCTGCATATTTAATAATGTTTGGAACTGAGTGCATTGGATGTATATTCTACATAAAGAAAAGAAATTGAAGACAAAAAGAGTTGTTTTAATGACAATTAAGCAAGTGTTTTGTAACTCATTTTATTCTTAACTATTATATATGACAAAAAAAGAAAAGGAAAAAATTACTTCTTTCATTATTTTTACAGACACTAACATTAACACATAAAACACAACACAATGAAGTGCAAAACTCAAAATACAGGTAAAACACCTGCATATCAATACGGAAAATTAATTCATATTAATGCAGTACATTGTGCCCTATTTTTGCACCTTTTTTTTTTTTTTTTTTTTACAGTTAACAGATTTTCATATATATATATATATATATATATATATATATACACACACACATTTATGCATATTTTTATATTTATGTATTTATTTTTAGATTTTTTTTTTAACTGCAGTAGTTTTTACTAAATAATTTTAAAAGAAAATAATATGGGACAATATAATATTTAATTATTTAAGATTTTTTACATTTTACTTTTTTTAGTACCAGTAAAATGAATAAAATTCATTCATAAAAAAATAAGCACAAAAAAATGACTAAAACTTAAACTAAATTTAAAATGAAAATTAAATATATAAAAATGAAAAGCTAATTTACAATATTAATAAATACTAACTACTAAGTAGTATAAAATAATAATTTTGTATACAATAATAATATGGAATAACGCATAATAAAGAAATCTAATCCATAATTTAAAAAGAAATAAATAATATATGCACACACATGCAATCTCTCTATATATCTATATCTCACAATAATAAATATATTATTTGAAAATCTGGATTCTGAGGGTGCAAAAACATAGCCTTTAAAAAGCCTTTAAAGTTGCCCACATGAAGTTATAGCAATGCATATTACTAATCAAAAATTAAGTTTAAAACAGACATTTTCTTTGTGCAATTATTACACACACACACACACACACTCAATCTCTCTTTATATGTCTATAGATCACAATAACATAATGTATAAGAGTCAATGACGTGACGCCTAAATTTTCTTCCCGACTGCATTTTTTTCCATTACAAATTCGGTTAAATGTGTAAAAAAGGATGCCATATATATGAGGTACCTCTCCCACATATGTACCAACTTTAACTTTTCAAAAAACATAAGACATTTATCATTTTTCTGTTATTCAAAGTGTCAAAACATCATGTGGCGCGACTGTCCGGCCATAACTTTTGTTTTGGAAACATCTTTGAAATTACCCTAAATTTATTCAAATACATTTTTGCACTAGTTGGCTTTTTTCCAAAGTGCTTTGTAATCCTGTATAAAATTGCAAAGCATTTGCATTTATATTTCCATCATTATATTCAAACAAACTTTGTCCAATAATCTCAATTTTATGAAATATCATGTGGTGCGACCATCAAGACACTATAATTTTGGGACTTTTATCATGCAAAGATAGGACTTTTCATCATATACCAATTTGCCAAAGACCCATAGATGCATCAAGCAGGTTTGTAACTCTCCTTTAAATATGGAAAAAAATAACCTTTTTAATGGCTGGTAAGTAAGTACCAAATTTGAATATCATGTGGTATGACCTCAAATCAAGAAGAAAATTAAGATATTTCTACAAGTATTTTCATTATAAATTTCATAGTGACCTTTCATGGGAACCTAGCTTGTTTTATTTAAGTGGCCAGTTCTGTGCTTGGAAACTTTGACTGAATTTGAAATATAATGTGGTGCAACTCGATATCATGTGGTGTGACTACTGCAGAATGTTTTCCTTTACAGATATATGTCCCAGATTGGCAGTTTTTATACTTTTATATACAGGTGCTGGTCATATAATTAGAATATCATCAAAAAGTTGGATGGGTTAAATGCAGAGCACAAATTCTGAGTATGGGTCACCATACTTGGCCACACGTCACGTCTCTTTCACTTTCACTCTTTCACTTTCTTTCAATTAAGAACATGGTCCTTAAACCAGGTACTGGTAGCTTTGGCACTGTGTGCAGGTGCCAAGTCCTGTTGGAAAATGAAATATGCATCTCTATAAAGTTGGTCAGCAGCAGGAAGCATGAAGTGCTCTAAAACTTCCTGGTATACAGCTGCATTGACCTTGGACCTCAGAAAACACAGTAGACCAACACCATCAGATGACATGGCACCCCAAACCATCACTGAATGTGGAAACTTTACACTGGACCTCAAGCCACATGGATTATGTGCCTCTCCTCTCTTCCTCCAGACTCTGGGACCCTGATTTCCAAAGGAAATGCAAAGTTTACTTTCATCAGAGAACATAACTTTGGACCACTCAGCAGCAGTCCAGTCCTTTTTGTCTTTAGCCCAGGCGAGACGCTTCTGACGCTGTCTGTTGTTCAAGAGTGGCTTGACACAAGGAATGCGACAGCTGAAACCCATGTCTTGCATACGTCTGTGCGTAGCGGTTCTTGAAGCACTGACTCCAGCTGCAGTCCACTGTTTGTGAATCTCCCCCACATTTTCGAATGGGTTTTGTTTCACAATTCTCTCAAGGGTACGGTTATCCCTTATGCTTGTACACTTTTTTCTACCACATCTTTTCCTTCCCTTCACCTCTCTATTAATGTGCTTGGACACAGAGCTCTGTGAACAGCCAGCCTCTTTTGCAATGACCTTTTGGGTCTTGCCCTCCTTGTGCAAGGTGTCACTGGTCGTCTTTTGGACAGCTGTCAAGTCAGCAGTCTTTCCCATGATTGTGTAGCCTACAGAACTAGACTGAGAGACCATTTAAAGGCCTTCGCAGGTGTTTTGAGTTAATTAGTTGATTAGAGTGTGGCAGGTGTCTTCAATATTGAACCTTTTCACAATATTCTAATTTTCTGAGATACTGAATTTGGGGTTAGTTGTCAGTTATAATCATCAAAATTAAAAGAAATAAATTAAAAGAAATAAATGAATATACTTTTTGAATGGAATTAGTGAAATCAACTTTTTGATGATATTCTAATTATATGACCAGCACCTGTACAATTACTGTTTTATATACATAAAATAATTTATTATAGTGTAATTTATGCAGTTTTGGTCATTTAAGACAGTTCATGTTTAATCTTTGTTCATTATGAGAAAAAACGCAAAAAATAATAATTCAGTGCATGTAAATTTCAGCTGTCTCTCTTTTATAATTTAGAGGTAAATAAAAGCCAAGTACGTGGGAGACAACTGAATTTCCCCCAAGACGACTCATGACTCAATGAACGACTCCTTAGTAGCTGTACATTTTTAAAAAGAAAGAAATGTTCCGTAACACAATGGCTTTTGAAGGGTTAGGTATATATCATTCACTGTCTCTATTAAAGCTAAATTATGTTTTCAACCCTCCTAGACATTCAAGAGGCAAAGGATCGTGCCCCGAGCAACAGATGGGACACCTCCACATGTTGTGATTTACACCATCTGCTAACTGCTGAATGAACAATGGCTGCTGACAAAGGCTTGTATTGTCTGTCACATATCAGGTCTGTGCCGAAACCCCCCGTAGAACACGGTTCCCCAGTGCTCTAATTATTTGCGCCTCTCGCTATCCTGCTGCGCCGAACCTTGTTAAACACTTGTCGCCAAGCTTCCCCAACTCTAATCCCAACCCTGCTAGCTTGCCTTATCTAGATCCTTCAACGCCTTTGGATGTCATGCATGTTGAGTAAGAGTCTTCCAGTTCCAGAGGGAGATTAGATAAGCCGGTTTATGGTTACCAGAGGAGGAGGTTGACTCAGTATGCATACACTTCTTGTCTGCTTTCTTGCTTTGCGGTTTCAACATACCTTTTCAAAATCCCTAAATCTGATTTTTTTTTTTTTTTATGCACTAATCAGACATTTTTGAGTGAAAATTGAGTGGAGTCTTAGATAGCGTATGCTTTGTTTTACCCAAAGCTACCCCTTAAAGAAATCACCCAAAAATAAAAATTCCTTCATGTCGTTCCAAACCTGTAAGACATTATTTTTGTGTTCTTTGCACACAAAAAGTATTCTCGTAATGTCATAAGCTTATGGGTGAACCACTGTCACATGGACTATTTTATTGATGTCTTTACCACCTTTCTGGGTCTTGAACGTCTCAGTTGCTTTGCTGTCTATGCAGGGTCATAAAGTTGTAAAAATGTCTTAATTTGTGTTTCGAAGATGGATGAAGGTCTTGCAGGTTTGGAACAGCATAAGGGTGAGTAATTAATTAAATATTTTTCCTTTTTAGGTGAACTAACCCTTTAAACTTATTATATTTCAGCTAGTTGGCAATATTTCTCATTTTCATTCAATTTAATTTGACTATTATATTAATTTGTACTAAAATATCTAAAATTAGATAAGCTAAAATAAACTAAAACTGTTATTTTATTATCATTCAGATATAGTTTAAGGGTTTTTTGTGTTTGTGTGTCTATATAGTTTTTATTCATTTTAATTTCTGTTAAGTTTTAGTTATTTTTAGAACATCAAGTTAAAGTAAATGCAAATTAGAAACTACCGGAAATAAAATAAGTTTATATATACTGTAAAGTTTATTTTTAATTTAAGTAACAAAATGTTTTTATTTATTTGTTTTGTTTTAGTTGTAGTTAACTATAATAATCATGGGTAAACTGATAAATAATAAAAAAATAAAAAAATAAAAAAAAGTTTAATTAAAAATTTAAAATATATATATTTTTTTAAATGTACAGCACAACTATACCACTGTACCTAGTTATGACCATATGCAACAATAAATAAATAAATAAATAAATAAATAAATTCTATCCATTTATCATCAGCACCTCCATATGCTGCCATTATGAAAGTGTTCACGTTTGTGCATCTGAAGCATAATCTGAACATTATAGAGTAATTCACCACTTTGATTTATATTTTCTCCTTGTCCAAAACTTCGCCTCATAATTCAATATGACCCCCATTCAATCACTGAGCTGAATGGTTCAGCACTCTTTTAATTAAACCAATCTGCTTTTAAATTGAGGGTACCATTAAATTTATTGGTAAAACAAAAAACTTTCCCCTTTCAAATTGAAAAGCAGTTTTCAATTAATCTAAAGTTCCCTCTCTGTTTCTCCCACGTGTTCATCTCTGTTTATTCTTATGCACTTTTCATATATTTAGTTAAAAATGAAATGAACAACAAATGAAAACATTACTTGTGTAGAATATATTCTCATGTAAAGACATCGAAGTAGAGTTTTCAAGCATAATTTCATCTTTTAGCATTTGTTGTTGTATTAAATGACTGG
>CM065120.1:5462500-5617500 GCA_033026305.1 Cirrhinus molitorella
ATCATAATAATGATTCTTTTAAAACAGTTTTTGTATCTTATCTTTTCATTTTACCTAATCAGAAAAAAAAAAAAAAAAATCTGTTGTTTTGACATAAAAAGTGTCATCTCACCTCAACAAGATGATTTTACATTTTATAAATGCTTAAAAAATGGCACAAATGTAATACATAATAATATTTTTGTAATAAAAAATATTATTTTAATAATATTTGAATATTTATTTAAAAAATAATGCTTTGGTAAATCATAATTATGATTAACAAAATTATAAAAATCTGTAAAAAAAAGTCCATATGTAATATGTAAAAAGTCCAAATGTAGAGTCATAACATAAATATCATATATATATATATATATATATATATATACCAAGGCTGCATTTATTTTATAAAAATGCAGAAAAATAGTAATATTGTTAAAGATTACCGGCATTACAGTTTAAAATAATTGAAATTAAAATTAAAATTAATTAATTAATTGTTGTGATAAAAATAAAATGTCAATCTAATAAAATGTAATTAAATTAAAAATGTATGTCATAAAAACTTTTTTTTTATCTCATATAAATGGCTGATTATAATTTTGACATTTTCTATCATAATTGACTTAATTATCATAATTATAACTTGGTATGCTGTATTTTTAAAATAGAATATACTATAATATAGTTGCTCACCAAGGCAACAGTAATACTGTGAAATATTATTTAAATATTATATTAAATATCATAGTTTAAAATAAGGAAATAAATACATATAAATAGATAAGAAATTCCTGTGAAACAAAGCTGAATTCAGGAATCATTACTCCAGCTTTCAGTGTCACATAATCCTTCCGAAATCATTCTAATATGTTGATTTGAAGAAACATTTCTTTTTATGATCTATGTTGAAAAATGTTACATAGCCTACTATATATACGTATGTGTATGTGTGTGTCAACTTAAAGGTAGAAAAAAAATATTAAAATATTTATTTATTTATTTAACCTGCACCTTCCTGATGAACACATCTGGTTATCCTCAGGCGGGGTGGAGAGGCTCAGCGGGGGCTGAAGTGCCATGCGTTTTCTTTTACACTCACATCAGAGGTTTTGATTGCCAAGGGCAAAGATCTGATTAGAGAGGCAGGGCTCTAAAAGACTTCAAGGGCCTCCTCGCTGCTCAATGATAGGATACAGTGACGTTCAGCACACTTGTTTTATTTTTATTTTCAAGAGTATCAGTAATATTAGCATCGGCAAGACTGAGGTTGGAAGGGAATGATATCTGGGTTGCAGCAAAACCTTGGAGTGAAAGTCATTAAAATTCAAGTTCCATAGATTTGAGTTGCTGTGACCTGACTTGAATGAATATTAGTCACGTCAAGGGAAGATCTTTTGTGATCGAGATTGTAGTGGATTGTGTGTGTGTGGTTGTTTCGCGCTTCACAGGGTCAGAAAATTTGGTATGTATAAATAAATAAAAAACATATAGACATGAAGCTGTAGTGTGTGTGGAATGGAGTTGACAAAGACAGCCTTGCAAAATGCAAGTCTACTGAATAACGTGACCCGGAGTCAGATGCTGATGTAGTGCGAATAAAATGACGATGTGCAGAAATGTTAATGGTAACGTGAAGGAGAGTTACAACGTTCAAGGGCAGTGTATAATTGTTATTATAAATTATTTGTTTCACACACCTTAGCACATCTTCACACTGAAATACTGAGTGCGAAAGTGTTTTTTCACTGCGTTTCAGGCTACTCTGTGCCTGTGAAAGTTGTCGAAAAATAATACGTATAGTATGCTAAGCAGCCGGAGTCCTAGCATGATTTGTTCGATATGTCTTTACAGCATGACTCTGCAAGAAATATTGAAGTTTTATGTCCTTTTCCCAGGGCTATAGAGCCAGCCGGGCTTTGTAACCGCATACATCTTTGTGGATAATCAATATTCAAACCTATTCTAGAGATTCAGCAAGCGAGATTCTACCTTCTCTGAATATTTCTGCAGTCTTAGTGGACCGATAGAGAAGTTCAAATGTGTGTGTTTCTTTTGACAGCATGCATAATAGAAATGATCTGTTTTAGAAAGTTTGTTTTTGTTCAAGTGGTTGCATTCATCACAGAGTGTTTTTAGTTCTGTTGAGACTGATTTGACATGATACTGTTGCTGGATTGCTATGATGAAGAAAGACATTTGAGGATCAGGGATTTATTAACATATAGCAGGTGTACGATAGGTTTCAATAATGATATATTGACCACTACAGATTTACTAAGGCTAGAAAGCATTTAATTCCACTTTTCAGAGAGCGACAAACAAGCAACTGACACAGTAAGACTTTTTTTTTTATTAAAACTGGGCATAGACTTTAATTGTCCATTCAAAGCAAAAAGCAACAAATTATTAAACAAAAATTGTACATAAACTATACTTGGCCTTCATGTTTAGGCTTTAGAATGCTGTACCTGAATGGTTTTAATTATATTACAGAATGTATGTATTTATTTAACTAATATTTTGTATTTCTTATCTCATAATTATGACTGGTCATAATTTTGACTTTTAAATTATACTTTAACTTGCTATCTCATAGTTTTTATTTTAATGTCTTAACAACTTTTTTATCTTTCAGTTATGATTTGGTATCTCATCATTTTAACTTAGTATCTCATAATTATTTATTGTCTCATAATTTCAACTTTTTATCTTATAGGTAAGACTTATTATTTTAATATTTTTGTCTTAGTATTTCGTAATTATTGACTTATCTCATAATTTCATCTTTTTATCTTATAGTTGGACTTAGTATTTTATATTCTTGACTTAGTATCTAATAATTTCTGACATTTTATCTCAGAAGTATAGCTTTTATTTTATTGTTATGACTTAGTATTTTATATTTTTGACGTTTTGATATGTTTGAGTATTTTTTGAGTATCTCATAATTTCTGACTTTTTAATCTGATTACAGCTTTTATCCCAGTTATACTTATTGTATATTTTAGACTTAGTATTTCATAATTATTAACATTATCTCATAATTTAAGCTTTTTGTCGTATAGTGATGACTTTGTATTTTATATTTTTGACTTAGTATCTCATAATTGCTGACTTTCTAATCTTATCAGTTTAGCTTTTTATCTCGTAGTTATGACTTAGTATTTTATAATTTTTATTAGTATATCATAATTACTGACTTTTTATCTCATAATTCGAGCTTTTTATCTCATAGTTATGACTTAGTATTTTATAATATTGACTTAGTATCTCATCATTTCTGACTTTTATCTCATCATTTTTAGCTTTTTGACAGGTAAGATTTTTTTTTTTTTTTTACTTAATATCTCATAATTACTGACTTATCTCATGAATTCAGCTTTTTATATTTTTGACTTAGTATCTCATAATTACTGACTTAATATCTTAGAATTCCATCTTTTTATTGTATGGTTATGACTTAGTATTTTATATTTTGACTTATTATTTCATAATTACTGACTTATTTTCTCATCACTTCAGCTTTTTATTTTATGGTTATGAGCTAAAAAACAAGCTTCCATAGGATCACGCTAATTGCATTTGATTACATAGATCACAGCTTTAATTTAAGACGTGAAAATTGCCGTGGCAAGGTGAAGCATTGTTTTTTTTTTTTTTTTTTCCTGATTCAGTCTGAATTTGAAAGAATCTTTCATTAATGTTTCAGTGCTTCACAACATTGTCAAATCATCTAGACATTTATTTCACATTTACATTACTTTTTAATTATAGCTTGGTAGAGACATGGATAAAATAACAACAAAGGAACGGCAAATCCAGCTCAATAAAATTCAGAAACAACAACCAAAATTAAATCAGTCATTAATCTTTTCACGGCTTTCCAATAAGTCCAATAACTTAAATGGGATTCTTCCTCTTCATAAATCTCAAATATTATAAAAACAAGTCCACTAAACACACAAATGAAAACAAATTGGGTCTTTGTGATTGTATTTATTTTTGTCAGGATAAATCCACAGTTGACAATATGTTTATTTCTCCATAATAACCCCAAGCAATATAGTTTCACTGAAAAAAAGCAATGGGTTTGTCCTGATGTTTAAGTCAAGGGTCAGTTGCTGTGGGTCAGTGAATGCCATTATCCCACTTGTATGTCCTTAGAGTTTGAGAGGCCTCACAAGAGGCCGAAGACCTTCATTGTCCACAATGCACGTCTCCAGTAAATGGAGCTTGGGTTTGCTCATTTCCATCACTGTCTCGCAGCCTGCATCCATAGAGCCAATCTCTGCAGGGTGCCCAGCCACTAATGAGCCCTGTTCTGTTGGGAGCCCTCCATGCTGCTGAACATTTATTTACACAAGCCATGGGATGGAGCTTTCAGACTGAAATGGCTGGTATAAATAAGACACTGAATATAGACTATTGTGGTCCCTATACATTAATAATATAGTGTTTGATACATGTATTTTCTAATATACCCAATGCATTTGCAATTTATCAAATCGGAAGCCTAATAACCCTTTTTCATCTGAATAGTTTTAGTCTTTATTTCTGATAAACAAGTCATAAATATTGTGTGCAGGGGGATATTACTTTTATCCCTTAAGAAGAGAAGTTTGTAAAGGATGATTACCTTATACTCCATGCTCCACAGCATTCCATAAAGTTTGAATTATTCCAGTGATTGAGTAGCACATTCAAGTTTCTTTAGTGGTACACTGAGGGATAAGTTCGGCAGAATGCTTACTCTGCACTTTCCCATTCAACAAGTGGGCCTTCATATATAGGCTATATGCTGCTCTACCTGTGGAGAGTGTGTAATTTTAATTTAATCATATTACAGAACGTATGTGTTTAATAAATGAAAACTTAATGGAAACAATACAGATCTGGCTAAATTTAATTATAGATGAATCACATTACTTGTTCATTAAATAATTTTTCATGTAAAAGCAACAGCAGTGTAAATGCACATTTCTGGCAACTATGAACAAATTCATATGGATGCCAATTTCCGCCACTTAAGAAAACAAATGCTTTGGTAAATCATAATTATAAAAACAGCTGACATTATAAGTCACAAATTACAACAATTATCTCATAATTTTGACTTCTTATCTCAATGGTGTAATTTCAACTTTATCCTAATTATATCTCATAATTTTATTATCTCATCATTTTGACTTTCTATGACTTAGTATCTCATAGTTTTAAAGTTTGTATCATAATTTTGACTTGTTAACTTTATCTTAATTATTACTTATCTCATATTTGTAGTATCTCATAATTTCTACTTTTATTGTCATTGCTTTGACTTAGTATCTCATCATTCTGACTTTCTATATCATAAATATGACTTAGTAGCTCAAATGTTTGAAATGTGTGTCATAATTTAGAAAATTTGACCTTTTGCCTCATAATGTTGACCTCTTATCTCAACTATGCCTTATGGTGTATTTTCAACTTTTTGTCAAAATGTTAACTTTATCCTAATTATAATATATCTCATAATTGTAGTATCTCAACATTTTGACCCTCTATGTCATTAATATGACTTAGTATCTCATAGTTTTGAAGTTTGTATCATAATTTTGACTTTTTGTCAAAATGTTAACTTTATTAACTTTATTAACTTAGCTTAATTATTACTTATCTCATATTTGTAGTATACCATATTATTAGTATCTCATCATTCTGACTTTCTATATCATAAATATGACTTAGTAGCTCATAGTTTTGATGGTTTTGTCATCATTTTGAAAATTTGACCTTTTGTCTCATAATTTTGACTTCTTATCTCAACTATGCCTTATACTAATACTTATTATACTTTATCTCACAATTGTACTGTCTCATATTTTATACTTGTATTGTCACTACTTTAACATTTTACTTTTTTAGTAGTAAATTATAAATAAAATATAGATTGTCTCATAATTTTGTTTGAATATGTTTGAAAATTTGACCTTTTATCTCAAAATGATATCTTGGTATTACATTTTTTGTCTTTTTATCCCATATGTTTTTAACTTTTCATCCCATAAGTGTAACTTAGTATGTTAAAATGTGTATCTCATAGTTTTGACATGTTTGTCATAATTTTGAAAATTTGAACTTTTGTCTCGTAACGTTGACTTATCAAAATTACTTTATTTTAATTCTGACTTATCTCACAATTGTCTCATAATTTCTCCTTTTAATATTATTACTTTGACTTAGCATGCCCTAATTTTAACTTTTTATGTCATAAATATGATTTAGTTTCTCATAATAATGACTTTTGCCATAATTTTGAAAATTTGACCTTTTATCTCATAATTATAGCCTAATATCACATAATGTAGGCCTTTTATGCCATAGTTTTGTAACCTTTTATCCCATATTTATAACTTAGTGTGTCATAATTTAATACCTCTTAACATTTCATAATGACTTAATATCTCATTATTATCGCTCTGCTCTTTTCCATTTAACAGATGTGGAAAAAAGGCCACAAATGAGCGTATGACTTCAGAAAACTTGGTGTACAAGTCATATTGAATATTTTATGGTGTTTTTCCCCCTTATTTTGCTTGAAAGCATCTGTCCTCATTCGTTTTCATTCCAAAAAAGCAACATGAACATTTGTCCTAATTTATCCTTATGGGTTTCATGGGGGGAAACAAATAAATAATAAAACCATATAAGTAAATCACTTCTAAAACGAGTATGAGACCATTATTAATTATGTGGAAAGTTGACTACAACCAGTGTTTAGATTATAAAATCCTTCTCATTCTATAAAATGTCTTTCATAGTGCTATTCAGAGCATTTAGGCCATTATTTATAATGACTGCAACGAGGCTGTTCATTCCATGACAGTCCATTGGCATTGGAAATGTATGTTGCACTTTATATTTATCCTTGTCCAAACATAAACCCTAGAGCAAGGTGAAATAGCACTCAACAGCCTTTTTCAATTTCAAAAAGTACTTTTTAAATGCTACTACTGCTGATGCTGATGAAAATATTTGAAACTATATTGCTACTAATAAACAGTGAGGGAGATTGAAACTATAAAGTAAAGAGAAAAGAAGGCAACTTTTATTTACACAGCATTGGGCTTGGCACTCTTTCAAACTAAGTGTTCCTGCAACATTGTCTCCTTTCCAAACAATGAGCATGTTTCTTTGGTCTGGCTACACAGAAGTGAACTACACAACAGTTCTTCCTAAATTTGTGGGCACAGTGTCAAAACTTATGATGGGTAAGACAACAGCGTCTAGACTATTAGGCCAAAGGGAGTTGGAGATGGTCGTGACTGAACCGTGTGCATTGTTTTGACCTGTACATCCACACAATATTGACATAAGATCAACAACAAGCAGCAAGCCAGGCTGCCATACTGCACTTCTTTATGTGGAGGAGCAAGATTTATGACAGCTGCTTCTGTGTGAACATGATATGGAGGTGTATGCATGTGTGTGTGTGTGTGTGTGTGTGTGGACGTACGAGTGAACAAACTATTGTTGTCTGAACTATACAAATGAACACAGCGCTGAATAAGAGTTTAATCTATATAGTTTGCATTTGAGCATGTAAATTATTAATTAGAATTTAAATTTCCAGATGTATTTATATATTTATTTTATTATACTTTTGTTTATGAGCATTAATTTTCTCTTACAGAGAAAACACTTGCTAGATGCCTAAATTATGCTTAAATTGCACAACAGCAGAACTTGAAATTTGATGATACAGTATAGTAATCAATAATATAACATTGCATTTTTATATCACTCTAAAAATCTATTTTTAGATGTTTCGATTTATGTATGTATGCATTTATTTATTTATTCTGCATTCGAATGTTTTATATTAAATTCATGTAAATATTTTTTGCTTATAGTACTATTTTAGTCTTATGTGGATATTTTGTGAAGGCAACACTGTACTAAATTAGGTTGATATATTAATACTGTGTTCATATTAATATATTTAGGATATCTAGGGATTTTTCCCTCTCCATATGAACTATTAATCGCAACACATGAACGATTAACTTATAAGGAGCTCATTTGATTGATACTCAATTCTAAAAATAGTTCCATTTAATTATTAACATTGCTTGTACTCTCTTGCCATCATTTTCGTGAGTAGGTATCATTTTTTGAAGTGCTAAGTGAAGATATTAAGATTTTTCCTTAATAAGAAATCAAAGCAAATGCTTTGCATGCATCATTTCTCACCTTTAAATGCAGAATAGTGATTTATTGATTGCTTGCGTTGGAGACAGGCACACCTCAGATATGAAGCAGTTTTCATACAGTACAGTTAAAGATAGCAGAGACGGAATCGTGACGGCTGTGGAGTCTTGTACTTTCATGTATTTGCCAGCGAAGTGTTGCAAATGATTATAAAATCCCCCGTCAGTCACATACATGCTGGTAGACACACAAGAGCTCGTTATCTGCGTGTTTCACACGCCAGATATCTGAAGAAAGGCTTCTTTTGTCATGCTGGAGACACGCTTTAGTCATAACTGTAATATATGCATTGAGTTTCAATCAATCCACACTTTTGTTTTAATAGTCTGAGATTTGACGCGTCGATCCTCTGTCTGCATTTAAAAAAAAAAAAATCAAGCCATACAGGGTGATATAAAAGGGAATGCCCAGCGTTCCTGTTGAAATGCACTTATTTTTTCAAATCGCATGTCTTAAGGTCTGTGACGTAGCGTATGTGCGCATAGTTCCTATAGTCTTGACGCAGTGTTTGTTGTGACAGTAATAGAAGAAGCTCAGCGCACCGGCTGCACTGTTGCATGCACGTCGAGTAGTTAATTATTTTACCGCATTCAACTGCAGTTCCCCCTCCACACACACTCACACACACTCACAGCAGAAAAAGAAACAACCTTCACGCGAACAACACCTGTGCTTTGTGGAATACTTGAGCTTTTATTTTTCTTTTCCTACGTGAAACGGGAATATCGTCTACGAGGACTCTGGAAATGCTGTGTGCTTTAAAGACATTTGGAAGGGGAAAACGGAGCGGCTCCGCGAAAGCTGTCGGCGGGGATAGAGAGGAGAAAAGCCTCCTGGAATGAAACCAATCTAAACCCCTTCGACGGCGATTTCTGTGGACATTTCCAGCACTTGCCCTGTATGTGGACTGTTTTTCCCCCGCGCGAGCGAGCGAGCGAGCAAGCAAGCATTCCCTCATCCGATGGATTTTTGCCTTTGCAGCTCAGCAGAGGGTGTTAGATCTGCCAGCGAACGCCGGGCTGAAAAGTCCAGAATCTCTCAGCGACCGTCTTTGTGATACAAAAGCGTTGAGCGAAGCCGTCGGAGTCCGAGGAGGGATGCTAAAGATGTAAGAATCTCGGATTAATCTTACTGGCGATGCATTGAGATGTACGCGGTGTGATTTCAGCACCACGGGAGAAAGAACAGCTCCCGCGCCGTGGATATGTGAGAAATGCACAAGGTCAGTGATTTGCGAGCCCGAAAAGCCAAATAATTGAGTTGAAGATGTCATTCTGTAAGCTTTAAGATTGTTTCGAGAGCATGCGATGGGGAGGTGATGAAAAAAAGCCTTCTTGCTGTCGATTTTTCTCAATCTGGACATAGCGAGCTGAGCATGGATATAATCACAGAGTGTCCTCTGCTTTTTTAGACTGGAGATATATCTCATTTCTCGCCCTCTTGCTGATTGTATTCATGTCTTGATGTCGGGGATGATTGTGTCGTATTGAAAATGCTGCTTTGGATTGTGTTGCTGAAGGCGGCTCTTTGTGTAGCTATCGGGAATGTTACAAGGGACGTCTGTAAGGAGCAGATCTGCTCCTGCAATGCAATAGAAGGCGATTTGCACATTGACTGTGAGAAAAGGAGCCTCACGAATCTGCACCATTTGACAGGTCCGAGCTCCCAGTTTTACCATCTCCTGTTTCATGGGAATTCTTTATCTAGACTGTTCCCCAACGAGTTTGCCAACTTTTACAATGCCGTGAGCTTGCATTTAGAGAACAATGGCTTGCACGACATCGTGCCCGGTGCGTTCCTGGGACTGCAGCTCGTCAAACGGCTGCACATCAATAACAACAAGATCAGGTCTTTCAAAAAGAACACGTTTCTCGGTCTAGACGACCTGGAGTACCTTCAAGCCGACTTCAACCTTCTGAGGGACATCGACCCGTCCGTCTTCAGGGACTTGAGTAAGCTCGAAGTTTTAATCTTGAACGACAACCTTATTAGCGCTCTTCCCATCAACGTGTTTCAGAACGTGCCCATCACGCACCTCGACCTGAGAGGGAACCGAATAAAAACGTTGCCTTACGAAGGGATTCTAGAGCAGATACCTGGCATCGTGGAGGTTTTATTGGAGGACAACCCGTGGGATTGCAACTGCGACCTGGTTTCCCTAAAGGAATGGCTAGAGAACATCCCGCAGAACGTGCTCATCGGAAGGGTCATTTGCGAGGCGCCCACTCGGCTGCAGGGGAACGACCTGAACGAAACGGCCGAGACGGAGCTGTGCCCTTCGAAGAGCGGCATGGACTCCAGCCTGGTGGCGCCTCCCACCCAAGACGAGACTCCCGATCGCGGCCCCCGTCCCACGCCCTCAAAAACGAGCGGGGTGACGGAGTCCCACAGCGGCGGGGGAGGGCATAACAAGGGCCGTCCGAAAGCCAGGGAGAACTGGCAGCTCAAAACGAAGCCCACGGCCATGGCGACGGGCGCCGTCGACAGGGAGCCTCCGGCCAATTCAACGTGCCCCCAGTCCTGCGACTGTAAGCTGATAGGAACCAGACAAGGCCTCGGGGTTAACTGCGAGGGCAAGAAGATCGAAAGCGTGGCCAATCTCAAACCCAAACCCCTGAGCGCGCACGAGCTGAATCTGCGCGACAACAACATTCACACCATCAGAAGGAACCAGCTCCGAGGCTACCACAGCTTGAATTTGCTCGATTTGGGCGGGAATAACATCAAAATGATCGAAAACGGCACTTTCCACAATCTGACCGAGTTGAGGTGGCTCTACATGGACAAGAACTACTTGGATACGTTAATGGCGGAGATGTTCGCTGGACTTCAGAACCTGGAGTATCTCAGTTTGGAATATAACGACATCCAGCTCATAATGCCGGGCACCTTCAGCCCGATGCCCAACTTGCGGGTGCTGTTCCTCAACAACAACCTGCTCAAAGCTCTCCCCGTGGATGCGTTCTTGGGGGTTTCTTTGTCTAAAATAAGCTTGCACAACAATTATTTCACCCATCTCCCTGTGCCAGGGGTCTTAGACCAGCTCAACTCTATTATCCAGATCGATTTGCACGGGAACCCCTGGGATTGCACGTGCAACATCGTTCCCTTCAAGCAGTGGACGGACAAGCTCGGGGCAGACGTCATCGTGAGCGACCTCAAATGCGAGTCCCCCGAGCAGTTCTGGAAGAGGGATTTCCGGCGGATCAGGAACGATCTGATGTGCCCTCAGCTCTATGACAAGATCTCCCCCACCTCCCTGTCCAAAAACAGCACTTTCCCGGCAGACACGGGGACGAGGCCCAACTCCTACCTGGAGCCTAGCAGAGTGTCCATTTCGGTGCTCGTGCCCGGTCTGCTCTTGGTTTTCGTGACGTCTGCCTTCACCGTGGTGGGAATGCTGGTCTTTATCCTGCGCAATCGAAAGAGATCGAAGCGGAGAGACGGCAACTCTTCTGCGTCAGAAATCAATTCTTTACAGACAGTGTGCGACTCGTCCTACTGGCACAGCGGAGCTTATCATGCAGATGGGCCGCACAGAGGTTACGACTGTGGTGCCCACTCTCTCTCCGACAAATGATGCTCACAAGTGAGCAAAACGGACGAACTGCGTTTCGTATGTTGCGGTGACAATGGAGGGCGACACACAAACTCTGGACCTCGGACTCGCCTCTGTGGGAAAAAAATAGCCTATTTTTGTTGCTTCGGTTGAGTATAGCGTCCATGAAACACTGCAATGGGGCCCCCACTGTTATATATGTATAGAGCCTCCCTCTCTTTCTTTCTCCTCCCAGCTCAGACTGCAAACACGCTCAAAAGAGGACGTGGGAACGGTGCACGAACGCATGAATGTAATGTAAATAACGGACTGTAACATATCTGCATGATTCGCATGGTCTCAACACACACTGGGAACCATTACCATAGTAACAAGGAAGCCAACGCGACCCTTCTTTCGTGTTATCAATATACATATATATATATAAATATAAAACTATATATGACTATATTAAAAGTGCCATTTCTTCTATTTTTTTGTCAGTTAGAATTTGTATTTGCTGTTTGATTTCTCTTTCTCAAAGGTGGACAGGCCAAAAGGTGGAGATAATGAGTTGTAAATGCATGTACTTTACGTTTTATCAGTTGATTGTTGATCGGTTGATATGGGGATTATTTATACTTTTTTTGTGCAGATTTCTCATGTATCTGCCCAGTCATCTCCTTTTATGAATGTAAAATGTGTTTATCTTATAGTGTGCCAACTGTTGACATGTTTGGGATGCGGATAAGCATGACCGATTCAAGTCGCTGACGTGCTTATGCTGCGAAAATTCAATGTAGCTCCAGTGGTTTGTGATCTTGTGTGTCGATGGATACAGCGTGTGGGTGCAAGGACGACGCAAGGGGAGGATTTTTTTCTTTTTCTTTTTGGAAAGTGATGTTTGGAGGGGGTTGTGCTGGTTTTGATCCGTCTACAGAGTGCACATAGACTAAGATGCCTTTATTTTTATTTATTATTATTATTATTATTATTAATTATTATTATTCTTTTTAGGGGATGAAGTATTCCTTCACAAAAGCCTATTATTCACTGTAAGTATTGTGAGCTTTTGTAAAGCCATCTATTTTGTCCAAATATGAGAAAGGAATATTAACGCCGTTTGCTACTTCGATACATCCTATGAAGCGGATGAAAAGGTGTAAATATATATAGGAGAAGCAGACCAGAGGCATGTCTGTGCATTTGACTGATGTCATCACAGCAGCCGTTAGATGGAATAGCCGCCTCTAGATGTCGCTGTTGCCTCTCAAGCGTATGAAATCATGCCGGGAGCTGAAGTTCACCGTTATGTGTAGGCGAACCAGCATTCACGTTATCAACATAACTAGGTCTAAGCGTGTCACTGTGATGGCTAATGCTCGGAGAGAGGGGCGGGCTCAAATTCAGTAGTGAAGAACACGAGTTGAACGCTGTTTTCCAAAATGCCATTTTTACAAACGAGATGTAGAGCGCAGTGCCATGCATCTTACTGCTAGCATTTAAATGTCACTGCTGATGTTTTTGAGGTTGAGTTTGTATCACTGTAATGATTTTACAACAAAACAACATAAATAAAGAAAGGTTTAAAGCTAAAATAAGGTAACCAGCCATCCATTTCTATTGCCAGAATACCATCCAGACTCTGTAGCTTACGGTTTTATTCTTCTTGGTCCTGGTTATGTGAGTTTATTAAATAATACAATAAGAAAACCCTATTTATGGGCTTGCCTTGTTGCAAGTGTGGAAAATATTGGCACCGGGAGATGCTTTTCTCTCTTACCTGTCAATTTGATTTAGGTTGCACAAAACAAAGTCGGTTGAATTGCAATCCAGAAGAACGTCCCAATGGGGTTCCTGTCATATTGCAATGGTTTTACTCTAATGTAGATTCAGAGCCTTCAGAGAGACGTGTGTTGTGACTCACGCTGCACATACGCACATAAAAAAAAAAAACACAAACAAAAAAACCCATTCGTTCTTCTCCCAACCGACCGAAATTGAAGGGTGACCTTCTGATCTATTATATCTGTTATACCGGTTCTGGCTGTCCATCAAGGCATCTCCTTCTCTCTCTCTCACTCTCTCTCTCTCTCTCTCGTCATGCGTGGAAGGGTAATTATTTGTCGCTCCACTGTGAAAGACTGTACCACATTCTGGCTTATCTATTATTTGGTGCATTTTCCCAACAGTTTGTCTCAGAGTTACATTTCTATGCTTTGCTACATTTGATCTGCTTCTATTTTGTTAAATAAAATGTGGTGGAGGTTGAGTGAAGTCACAGTGGGTATATTTATTTAGATTTTTTTGTGAATGCAACATTTTTCTCATTTTGGTTATGAATATCTCAGTATTATTAGACACTGGTCTATGTGGTTTATATGAAGCGCTAAAGCTTTACAAGCTTTTAAAAATGAAAGGCACTTTATGGTATCAAATGAATACATGCTTATACAGGGAAAAGATATTGAATTGATTCTGTCTAGCTCTCAAAAGGTCAGCTGAATGTGGGTGGGACATTCCTGTTATGCAGTATGTACAAAATTAATATTTATGTTATAATCTAAGAAAGATCTCTATAAAATGTGCTAGACTGCAAGAGATGTGTTCAGCTGAGCATAGTATTGTAGAAACACCAAGGTCGTGAGTTTGATTTCTAGGGAGTGCATGAATAGATAATGTATAGTGTACCTTGAAAGCATTAATAGAATATAAGCCGCTTTGGTTAAAAGCATCTGCTAAATGTTTTTAATGAAAGTAAGATTTATTTTATTTTACTTCATTATTTAGAGATTGTTAAGACAATTAATAAGATGTCTAAAAGGTGCTCATTTTAGATAAGTAAGGGTTTGACAAGATTACAATCATGCTGATTTTAGACTCAATTTTAGAATGAAATTTGTAATTTTATCAAATGAAAGGTAACAAAATTGAAGACAACCCAGAAAACTAATGTTATATGCTAATGTTAGTGTTGTTGTTAACAGATTACAATAGACTAACAGGGTGGACACAAAACTAGATATAAATCTATCAATTGTGTATTCCTAATAAAACTATAAGACAAAAATAACTAAACAAAAAATATTTTTTGCAGTATCTTAAGAGATGTTTGACGAGGACATTACATTGCTTAACAGGAATGACCCATACCCTGGTGAAATATTAAATGGAAGAATTTAAGGTCTTTCAAAATGTTTAAGGTTTATTTAAAAAAAATAAAAAATAAAAAATAATAATAATAATCTGAAAGAAAAAGAAATCCAAAGCATTACCGTTGTGCATGCAAACATTGAAACTGGCATGTCGGAGACAGTGTTGCAGTGTTGTTTTGCATATTTGTTTGATGTGAAATTTAGGTCATACTCTTAAGGCAACATTTTCATCATCTCTGTTTGGAAAAAGACTCGCTGAAACAAACCTAAAAGGGAAGATGTTCAAAGTCATTTTAAAGTTGTGTTTAGTATATGTGTTTTTGAGGCCACAATGCAGATTTTTTCTCTGGGTTTAAAATGTGGATCACTGTTATGGAGAGAATCAAAACCAAAGAAATATATTCCAGTTCAAATACTATATTGAGCTTTAATGCAGGCTTAAACATTCATTGTAAATATTTTTGTTTGTTTGTTTTACAAGCTGAGTAAAAATGACTGTGGTAATGCCATAGATGCTGTCAAATATGCATTTAATCCAAATAGTTAACTCAAAATGACAATCTGCTGAATATTTACTCACCCTCAGGCTATAGATGAGTTTGTTTCCTTATCAAATTTGGAGAAATGTAGCATTACAGTAAATGGGTGCCACCAGAATAAAAGTTCAAACAGCTGATAAAAACATCAAAATAATCCACATCAGTTTGCTTTAATGTCTTGTGAAGCCTAAAGCTGCATGTTTGTAAGAAACGAATCCCTTCGAATGTGAAAACCTCCTCCTGTTGTCCTCTTACATCAAATTTGTTTTGAGCTGCGTTTTGTACAGTTTTCACTTGTAAATAATGCTTGATCTGTGCATATTTCTCTCCTGATTCAGACCAGATGACGCTTACACTGGAGAAAGCAATATTATGGATGTACGACTTGAGCCCAGATTTGAAAAGCCTTTATGGTGGATTGGGTTTTATACAAATATGCACTTCATAAGATGTTACCTGATGGACTGAAGTGTTGTGGAATGCTTGTGGATTATTGTGACGTTTTTATCAGCTGTTTGGACTCTCATTCTGATGGCACCCATCCACTGCAAAGCATCCATTGTTGAGCAAGTGATGCAATGCTGCATTTCTCCAAATTTGTTCTGATGAAGAAACAAACTCATCTACATTTTTTAGCAAATTTTCAAACAGTTAAAATCTGCAGGAAAAAACATTCCCATTTTAATTATGATATCTGATCATTTCTGATTGTCAGTATGCAAATATCTGCAGCTGTATCCACATCTGGACTCAAATTATTGCAAAATCTCTGAAATGATGAATTTAGCCAAGAATGAATTGGATAAAGATATTCACTATGGTATGATCCTCAACACGGGTCGAATGGTGTTCTTGCCAAGCTGGTTAGTCAACACTAGTCCTCTTTGTTCTCTCGAGGGATTGCAGTTGGCTCAACAACGCTGGGCTCTGTGGTTTCACGATTTTCCCATTTGAACAAATTACGTCCCATCACCTCCGTGAGAACATGAACCCCTAATTCCCCTGTTTCGCCCATAATTTCCTTTCAGTCATGGCCTCCTCTCAAACATCCTTTAACAGGTTTTGTGTCTGTGTTCCACTCTCGTACTCTTTGTTCAATGGCAAGGAAGCTTTATAGCCCCCTTCCTTCACCTGGGAAGAAATAATTGGTGCGTAATGTGGTGAATAAATGTGTTAAATCAAAGAAGCATGGCCTACATGCCAGTGCGGGGAATTTAGAACTCAAGGAGGTGCTGTGACGCTTTTTAGTCCTCCTTTAATTTTCAGAAACACACTTGGCAGCGGCCCAGAGGTAACTCGGTGCACGCTAGCACCGTTTCTGCTTCAGAGTTTTTCGAATTAGCAGAGCTGGTCAAAGTTGTCGTCTCAAGTAGGCCAAGGTTGTTATACTGGAAACTGAAATTGCAGAACATCAAAGTGATATTAGCTTGATATGCTTTTATTTTGACTGAGCTGATGAAAGATAATAGAGAGTATTTTGTGAAGTCTGTTTATATTTTGATTTTTGATGAGTGATTAGTGTGACTGGTTGGACTGTTTGTTTTTTTTATTTCAGAGGTCACATCAAGCTGTTATAGGAATTGTACAGTAGACTGAAAACTACACTTAAAGGTTTAGTTCATTTCTAGAACAAAAATTTCCTGATAATTTACTCACCCCTGTTGCATCCAAGATGTTCATGTCTTTCTTTCTTCAGTCGAAAAGAAAGGTTTTTGAGAAAACGGTCAGGGATTTTTCTCCGTTTAGTGGACTTTAATGCGGATCAATGGGTTGAAAGTTTCAGTGCAGCTTCAAAAGCCTATACACAATCCCAGCCAAGAAGTAAGGGTCTTACCTAGCGAAACAATTAGCCTTTTTCTGAGAAAAATACAAATGTATATACTTTTTAACTATAAATCCTCATCTTGCACTAGCTTGACATCATGCAAACATGCAAAGAAAGTCAAACGCTCTTTACAAAAAAAGTTAAAACAATGATGTTGGATGATTTTGAAGTTTAAGGAGAAAATGAGATGGAGATTGGAGTTTCTACCCTACCTTTACACACACAAAGAACTAGCTGTGCATGATTTTCCCAACATGATTACGCAATACAGCACAGAGCTAATGCGAGACTAAAAAGTATATAATTTTTTTCTTTTTTTTAGAAAATGACCAATTGTTTTGCAAGATAAGATCCTTATTCAGAGCCCTTTGAAACTGTATTTTGGAACTTCAATCCATGGGCCACCATTGAAGTCCACTATATGGGAAAAAATAAAGTTTTCCTTAAAAAACATTATTTCTTTGTGACACGAGACATGAACATCTTGGATGACATGGGGGTGAGTAAATTATCAGGACATTTTCATTCTGGAAGTGAACTGATCCTTTAAGCCTTAAAATGCTCAATAATGTATAATCATTGCATTAGAAAACCAAAAATAGAAACGAGTGACTTTTATTTGAAAGATGGCACAAGTACACACAAAATAAGAACATTATTAAACAATACATATACTGTCTACAATTAGCACCAAGTAGGTCTGCGGTTGTGAAATATAATTTTTGTTAGAAGATTGGTTTGACCATTCAGCAGGATACTTTAAATGGATTAAAAAAGACATTTATTATGTTACAAAAGATTATATTTAAAATATATATCTATTAAAATTTGTATTTTATTTGAATCTGTTCATCAAAGAATCCTTATGAAAAATGTATCATGGTTTCTACAAAAATATGAAACAGCACAGCAGTTTTCATTATAAGTAATGTTTCTCTGAGTATCAAATCAGTGTTATATTATTTCTGAAGGATCTTGTGGCACTGAAGATTGGGGTTATGATGCTGAAAATTCAGTTTGATCACAGGAATAAATGACATTTTAAAATATGTTAAAATAGAAAACAGCTATTTTAAATTGTACAAATATTTCACAGTATTTTACTGTTTTTACTGTATTTTTTAAGTGCAGTCTTGCTGAGCATGAGCCAGTTTAAAAAAACAAAAAAATCGTATCAACCTCAACGGCGAGTTACGGCATAACATATTTTTTAATTTCAGAGAAATATCTGTCTTCTGTGATTTCTCTTGTGTTTGTGTTTTGTTTTGTTTTTTCCCCCATGAGGGCCTGTCCATGGATCTCATGTCATTGAAAGTATCCAGAAATCTGCTTTCAGAAAGAATACCTGATCCAAGGCCACTCTCCAGCGCTCGGACAGACAGATGGTGAATCAGACTGTGACAAACTCATGCGCTGCTCCGAGGTGTGTTTGTTCCCTTTCTGCTCAGATTGAAGGCCTCGTTGATTGATTTGTGCTGTTTTCCCCCTTTCCCCATCCTCAGCTCTAATGGGATTTAAGGGATTTGGGTTTGGTCCTTGATGGCCAATGGATCAATAAATTGTTCAGCAAGGACAAATTGATTGCTTCTTTTGAATCCCACTACTCCTTTGCCAACAAATATGTGAAATGTGAAGGTATTGTGCTTTATTGGGGTTTCACATATGATTGTTATCCTAAAAATTAGAACAAAACCTTGTAGACACCACGATGCAATGCTTTTTATTTCGAAGGTCTGTGCTCATATTGATTCGGTTGTTTGGCTTTTAGATGCATTATTTGTGATGGGCTGACACTCACATCTGTTCCTAAGCAGTTTGGGAGTTTTTGTTATTCTTCGCACATTTTCCCTCTCGCAATTAAGCCCTGAGTCACCGACCTGGTCCTCTCAAGGACGTTCCTGTCTGTAAAATCTTCAAGATGCTCCATTTTGTTTCACCGTGAATGTCAGAACCATTACTGCCTGCTGCTATTTTTTGAGGTTTCAGCCGGCTTTTCCGGCACAGGAGCACTGCTGTGAGCTGTTGTCTGCAAAAAGAAGCATCCTTATTTCACAGAAGCGAAGCACAGACCTTAGAAGCGTTAGAATCACTGTGAGAGTGAGGAATTACTGAGTCACTGAGCTGAGCTGCTCAAGGTGTGGGTTATTAATGAAAGAGCTGTATATGAAGATCATAGTAGGGCAGATCATTATGTGGAGACTCATTTATGATGTTGGCAGTGAGTGGTGGCTGGTGCTGTTAAAGGTGCTGAGGCTTATATTGCAGGCTAGAGGTCACAGCTCTTGGGAATTGGGAAGATGAAGCTGTAAAGATGAGGTAAACGTAGTCTCATTACATAAACAACTAGTTTTTTTTATGGTTTTAGATGATTTTTTTTGCACATTGCTATGAATAATATAGGTTTAATAGGTGATGTGGCTGTTGGAAGGATTTGGGTGGTTGATTACTGTTAATGTTTAGTCTACCAGGCATAAAACACAAGTATGATCACACAAAAACATAATAAGTATAGCAATTTGTAGTATACAGTTAAAGTCAAAAGTTTACATACACCTTGCAGAATCTGCAAAATGTTAATTATTTTACCAAAATAAGCATCTCCAGCAATGACTGTATGATTTTGAGATTCATCTTTTCACACTGAAAACAACTGAGGTACTCATGTGCAACTATTACAGAAGGTCTAAAGACTCACTGATGCTCCAGAAGGAAAAACAATGCATTAAAAGCAGGGGGTGAAACCTTTTGAACAGAATGAAAATGTGTACATTTTCCCTAACTATCATATATATATATATATATTTTTATTTTCATTTAGCACTGCCCTTCAGAAGCTACAGAAGACACTTACATGTTCCCCAAAAGACAAAATAATTTACCCTGATCTTCAAATTCAAAATGTTTTTACCTCACGACTTTTAATGCATCGTTTTTTTCTTCTGGAGCACAAGTGAGTGTTTGAACCTTCTGTAATATAAGTGCATATAAGTGCATATAAGTGCGTCAGTGTCCATAGTGTGAAAAGATAGATCTTAAAATCATACAGTTATTGTTGGAAAGGGTTCAAATACACAAAAATGCCAAAAAAACAAAGAATTTGTGGGACCTGAAGGAATTTTCTGAAGAACAGCAGGCAGTTTAACTGTTTAGGACAAACAAGGGACTCAATCACCCAAAAAAAAACAAAAAAAAAAAAAACACTGTGGATCATTTAGGTAACAATACAGCCTTAAGAATCAAGGGTATGCAAACTTTTGAACAGGGACATTTTCATAAATTAAAATTTTATTGTCTCTTGTGGATTATATGTAAATGTCTTTTATGTGAAATATCTTATTCAGGTCAGTACTAAACAAAAAAATAACGTGTTTTGTATGATCCCTCTTATTTTAGTAATGAACATTTTGCAGATCTTGCAAGGTGTGTGTAAACTTTTGACTTCAACTGTATATAAGCATATATTAGAAATCTTCTAATTTTCCAAGCAGATAATGCAGCAGACCATACCAACCACCGAACGTTTACATGCACATAATTTTCTTTGTATTAAATAAAAAGGTAATGTTCCACCTTTATATGCACATTTAAAAAAACAAATAAAAATAATAATAAAAACAATGCTATAAAAAATTTGGGGGAAAGATTTTTTATTGTTTTACAAAGAAGTCTCTTATGCTCAGCAAGACTGCATTTTTCACTGCATTTTAATAAAGACATGCCATAAAAAGTAATAATGACTATGTTGTATGTGAATATATGTTAAAAATGTAATTTATTCCTGTGATCAAAGCTGAATTTTCTGCATCATTATTCCAGTCTTCAGTGTCACACAATCCATCAGTAATCATTCTAATATGATTTACTACTTTAAGAAACTTTAACCTTATAAATGGTTGTGCTGTTCACAGTTCAGACACAATTACTTTTTTATTTTTAAAATTATACATTTCTTCATTGTCAATTTGATTAGTTGTGTCCTTGCTGAACAAAAATATTAAATTCTTAAAAGTAATAATCTTTTAAATGGTAGTTTATATTTTGCCGTTTATGTTCATATTTATTTAAATAATGGAGATGATTGCTCTTATATGTTACATTTCAGATCAATAGTTCAAGCCACTCATTAAATCTCATTCATGTTGTCAACAATAACACATAGATAAGCGAAACGACCTGTCAAATGTAGGTCATGAGACTCTTTCAAATGTAGGCCAATGATTGTAAAATGATCAGTCTCTTCATAACTACCAAAATGTGTTTTCTTCTGTAGCCTAACTCTTCACAACTGTGAAAACTGATTAATACAGACATATTATACCAGAATATTCTTGTTATGCTAAACAAGTTGATGCGTTTAGTAAGATATGACCAAATCCTGATTATTATCAGAATATTCTTGTGCATGTAAACATGAGGATCCAAATACAGGCTCATTGCCATTTGCTTGAAATAATTCCACTGGCATGTAGACAAAAATATCTAGTTGTTCTGACTTGAGCTCAGTGAGAGGTGCTGTTTGTGTATCTCAAACAAGGCCACAGCTGGTACGGTGTACATCTGTGATGATGTGCCTAGTTGCACTTTCAGCCACAGTAAGTCTAATTTCAGCTACAGCCTCTGACCATGAAAGAATTTTTTTTTTGTTCAGTTGTTTTGTTTTTATCATTCAGATGCTCTGTTTGGCCAAAGGCTGAGAACGTTGTTATGTCGCGCTGCTCTGATTGTGGGAAACTCAGGTAGAAGTTGTTTTCTGATTGCTATTTTTGTGTCAGGTCTAGGAGCTCATCAAAAAAGTATAATAATAATAATAATAATAATTAATAATAATGATGATAATAATGAACTTGTCTGTGCATCCCTGTGCTGATTTTTGTGAGCCTTTGGATTGTCGTTGGTTCCTCAATTTTTTAAAAATGAAAGTATTTTTTGTTAATGCCTGAAATATGATTATTATTATTGTTGTTATTGTTGTTGTTATACAATATATAATAATTATAATTATATAATAATATTATTATATAGAATTATTTTCACATTTAACTTGATAATAATAATAATAATAATAGTAATAATAAATTATTGTTAGATAAAATTATTATTATTATTATTATTATTATTATTATTATTATTATTAAAACTATGTATTTATTAATCAAGTTATTGTAATGTCAAGTTAAAAAAAATATTTGGCATACTGATTATCATGTATTCTTTTAAAAAACATTAAATGTTAAAATATGATTATTGATAATATGATTATTATAATATTTTTGTTTTTTATAAGTGACTGATAATCACTATGCAGAATTATTATTATTATTATTATTATTATTATTATTATTATTATTATATAAAAATACTATTAGTATTACTTTTAGTACTCATTGATATTATTATTATTATTCTAACTAGGAATTTATTGATCAATGATCTTTTTTACTAACTAATAATCAGTATGCACAATTATTTTCAAACTTGATAATAATAATAATAATAATAATAATAATAATAATAATAATAATATATTTGTATTAAAATAAATGTTAATTATTATTATTATTATTATTATTATTATTATTCAATCTATGAATTTATTGATCTTTTTTAAATAAGTGACTAATAATCAGTTTGCAGACTTATTTTCAAATAAACTTGATATTAATAAATAAAATATATTATTAAATAACAACAATAATAATAATAATAATAATAATAATAATAATAATTATTATTATTATTATTATTATTATTATTATTATTATTAAAACTATGAATTTATTAATCCAGTTATTGTGATGTCAAGTTAAATAAAAATAGTTTGGCATATTGGAATATTTATAAAACAAACAAACAAACAAGCAAAAAACATTAAATGTTCAAATATTATTATTATTAATATTTGAACATTTTAAAAAGTGACTGATAATCAGTATGCAGCATTATTAATAATAATAATAATAATAATAATAATAATAATAATAATAATATAAAAATACCGCTAGTATTACTTCTAGTACTCATACTCATATATAATTTATGTAAAGTTGTTTTGTGATCTAAATGGTCAACAGTTTATTTTCATCCTTGTTTTGGGCTGTCTAATTGTCAAGCTACACATTTCTCAATTGTTAAAATATTTAAACATCTTTAAAACAAGACGCATCAGTTTGAAAGCAGAAACTCGTCTAAAGACTCTCAATATTTAACGTATTCACAAAAAGAGTAGTCTTTAAAGATTCAGGAAGCGAAGACAATCCGAAGGCCCACAAACCAGCACGGGGGACGCTGTGGATCCCCTACGGCGCGCTGACAAAGACGGAGCGCCAGACTTCTGCTGACTGTCATTTCTCAGCCTGTGGAGGTAATCCAAGATCCATCATCGAGATGCTTTGATGTGATGCTGATTGATGACTACAGCACGACACGACACACCGAGGACCGGCCCGCAGATGCTGTGGGCTTTTGACCGAAAGTCCCAAGCCACTCTGTCAAGAAGTGATCCATCCATGGGGGCTTCCAACCGCCGCTGTACCTAAATGAAATTCAGTTTGAAAGTGATAGGGGCCAATGCAATTGGATTTCGGTCTAGGGACTGACGGCAGACGATGCGGCGAGAAAAGAAAGGCCAGAATGGAGGAATAAAAAGAGGCTAGGAGATGATGGCTACGCATAAGGAGATCGAGCTCAATTTAGCATGCAACATGAAGGTTTTCCACCTCCTCCATCTGCGCTCGGCATGACTACGGTGGACTCCTCTCCTCGCCTGGGTTCTCCCACAGGTTTAATTTATGGTGCTGGTCGAGCAGCATCACGCATTTGAGCCTGACAGCCCACGCGCGGCTGGCCAGTCTGGCTTCTGTCTGTCATCTCTCGCATCTTCACCATCACGCACCGCACCTCCGCCTCTCGTCTTCAGCCCCGGAGCGCTTCTCGTGAATCCTGCTCATGTTGCATTCGCTTAATATCAAACTCCAGAAATATTATTCGACATTTGTCTCTGATATCCATTCTAGAAAATCAAGAGACGGAGAAAGCGAGTACAAAACGGTCTTGGTTAATATGTGATGCGATCTAGGTCAAACCCAACACATGGTGTAATTTTACCTTTTTTTAATTTTCATATCATATGAAAGCTTGGTTTTATACTGTCTATAGCTTGAACGTAACAAAAGTTATGGCTATCTGAAGTTGGCTGATTTTCAAGAATGTAATTTTTAGAAAAAAGTGCACTGTAAACAACAATTTGTTGAGTCAACTTAAAATAATTTGATACACAGATACAGATCGATTTGTGAAGGCAGCATATGTATCTTTCGCTGAAGGCAGCATATGTATCTCCCACAATCCTGTGCATTCAATTCAGTGACTGTTGAGCAGTGTTGCCAAACCTATGGCTTTTCAGTGGAACTGGGGTACTTTTATAATGTTGCCATGGGTTGTTTTTTATTCTTGCCAGAATGCGATTTTAAGGGGGAAAAAAATTCTATCGTCCAAATTTTGGATCAGAAATTGGGCAGGTTTTGTTCACAGATCTGGCAACCCTGCATTTAAGGGAAAAAATGTTGAAGTTTGATGGTCACTTTGTGTGTAAATGTACGTTTTTGACCAACTTGTTTCACTTTTAATGTGGTCTAATTTAGTGATTAGTCTAAAATCTAAATTAGTCTAAAGTTGAACAGAAGAATAATCGGAGAGCCTGTACGCAATCTGTGATGTTTTATTAACAGATACACTTAATGTTCAAGTGTTCTGTGTTCCTTGGGGTCATTTTGTGTCTTTTACATCATGTACAGTGACTAAAATAAGTCTTTTAACACAGTAAATTGATTTTTGCTTCTGATACTTTACTGTTGTGTTTCTATTTTCATTGCCTCACACTGTAAAAAACTTAAAATAAGTCAACTTAAAATAATTTGTTACCTAGCTGCCTTAAAATGTTAAGTTGAATCAACTCAAATATTTGAGTTGTAACTTAGTACAACTTCAAACTGACTAAACTTCTTTGAGTTGACCGAACTTACAATTTTAAGGCAGCCAGATACAGCTATGAACAGATAAATGTTCAAGTGTTCTGTGTTCCTTGGGGTCATTTTGTGTCTTTCACATCATGTACAGTGACTAAAATAAGTCTTTTAACACAGTAAAAAGACTTATGCTAAACATGGCCTGGCTGCCTTAAAATTTTAAGTTCGGTCAACTGAAATGTTAAGTTGTACTAAGTTACAACTCAAATATTTGAGTTGATTCAACTTAACATTTTAAGGCAGCCAGGTAACAAATTATTTTAAGTTGACTTATTTTAATTTTTTTACAGTGTGAGGCATTGAAAATAGAAACACAACAGTAAAGTATCACAAGTAAAAAACATTTTTCTGTGTTAAAAGACTTAAGTGTATCTGTTCATAAAACATCACAGATTGTGTACAGGCTCTCCGATTATTCTTCTGTTCAACTTTAGACTAATTTCTCACTAAATTAGACATCACATTAAAAGTGAAACAAGTGACCATCAAACTTCAACATTTTTTCCCTTAAATGCAGGGTTGCCAGATCTGCGAACAAAACCTGCCCAATTTCTGATCCAAAATTTGGCCGAATTTTTTCCCCCTAAAATTGCATTCTGGTAAGACTATAAAACAACCCATGGCAAAATTATAAAAGTACCCCAGTTCCACTGAAAAGCCATGGGTTTGGCAACACTGCTCAACAGTCACTGAATTGAATGCACAGGATTGTGATATGACAAGCAGCGAAAGATACATATGCTGCCTTCACAAATCGATCAGATTAAGGTATTTCAGCAGGCAGGATTTGACATGATCATTGGATTCGGATGTGCCTTTTTGCCTTCCTTCCTCTGTATGCTGCTTGCGAAGGAAGCATTTATCAGTTTTTGGATGCAGCCATATAAAGCCAATAGAAAAGTAATGCAGTGGAAAGGAAAAACACATTCTGTATGCGACTGTCAGATCGCAAAGACTGCATTTTAGTTATGTAAGTATGTAATCTAATGTGCTGCGTGTTTCTGAGCGCTGTGATCTTTTCACGTGAGCGGGCACTTTTGCGCAGTAAATGCTGCTCCACACAAACAACATCTCTGCAATTGCTGTGACTTGAATGTACTTTTGAAAATGCAACCTGTGCCAAATGTCTTCCTATATAATGAGAATGCTTTACAAATCTGTAAACAAAAGAGAAGCAGTTCAAAATAGAGATTTTCCCTGTGGTTTTCTGCCAAAATAAAAGCTCTGCCTAAAACTAGGTTAAGCTGGTCAAACTTTACCGTTCAATAGTATTATAGTAATAATTCTTTATTTATTTGTTTAATTTTATAATTTGATAACATACTACTACTACTACTACTACTACTAATAATAATACATATTAATATTTATAATTATTACTATAATGCTATTGAACTATAAAGTATTTAATAATGTAAATAATTTACAGTTCAATAGCATTATAGTAATAATTCCTTAGTGATTTGTTTAATTTGATAATAATAATAAGAAGAAGAAGAATAAATAATATTTAGAATTTTCACAATAATACTATTGTACTGTAAAGTATTTAATAATAATAATATTAAATAATTTACGATTCAATAGCATTATAGTGATAATTCCTTACCGATTTGTTTAATTTTATAATTTGATTACATTAATAATAATAATAATATTAATAATAATCACTATAATACTACTGAACTGTATTGTATTTGATAATCATACTGTTAAATAATTTACAGTTCAATAGTATTATTGTGAAAATTATTTATTTCATTTTATAATTAGATTACATAATAATAATAATAATAATAATAATAATAATAATTTATAATAATGATGACAATTTATTATTATTATTATTATGATTGTTGTTGTTGTTGTTGTTATTAAAAATACTTTACAGTTTGATAGTATTATTGTAAGAAATCCTAATTAATTTGTTTTTTCTAATTTTATTGCTTAAAATTTTTTAATGAAATGATGCACATACAGTTTTATGGCCAGTAAAAAAAAACTACAGTAATAATCTATGGCTACGGCAAGGTGTTCGTTTTAGGCCCTGAGCCTAAAGGTATGAACGAATTTTGATTGAAGAGAGTTGAAAGGGTTGCAGGTCGCGGGTCCCGTTTCCGAATGAGCGCTGACCATCAGAGCATGAACCACACAGAGTGTCACCAAAAAGCTGATATGTCACATTTCCTCGTCTTCACCCTCTTCTTCATGGGGCTGAGATCATAACGTGGAAAAATCACGGTTGGCTAGTTTTCTCTCCTTTGTCCTTTGATCCGTTTCTTTCTCCTGCAAAATCTTCTTTTTAGAACATAACAAAGGCTTTTATAATAGCACGGTTTGCGCAAAACACGTTATAATTTCCCCTCATTGTCACTCAGCCTGATACATTATGGATGCTTTTGTGTCGTGTTCTTTACAAAGCTAGAAACGTCTTTGCACGTTTGCCGTGTGAATGCATCTCGCTTGTATGGATGCGGATATATCATTATGTAGTTGTGACAGCAGCGTTGATTTCAATAGTATCTCTCGCATTCTCTCTCTCTCTCTGCTTTGTTCTCCCTGCTGGACCAATTAGTGGAGCGATGTCATGTCAAGCCGAAAAGAACAGGCCACCTCATTGGATCATCCCACACTCTTAAAGGTCCTGGCCTCAGCAACCTTCACTCCTTCTGAGCGTTCCACACCCTCTCATGTGTCACTTTACTTCTCACTGATTAATCTTCCAGTCCTGCGCGCATTACGCCTGACTAACGGATGATGGGTGTCAAAACGAGTCAGCCAACTGTTATTCATCTATTTTGCTCATTTTGTTTGGGAGATCATCATGGAGTTCACATGGGATCTCCCGCTTCAAGATTAATGAGGAACCCTGTAGAAACGGAAATGTCTTTGAGCTTCAAGAGGACGTGTCAGGGAAAATGGAGATTGGCTGATATTGCTTTTTATGACTGATATTGATACAGAGTATTTTTACATTTTTATGAGCAACATCACACTCATAGCCATGCGATATGGCTGTATTTTGGCACAGCTGTGATTCGGCAGTAGGTAATCACAATATTAAGCCATATCGCAATGGTTACGAGTGTGATATTGCGTTTATATAACAGTTCGATGGAACCAGTGTGTAAATACATAAGAAACAACAATGGAGTGTTTTTAAAAACCCTCTTTTGTGCAAACTGCTTTCTTCCACCAACTTAAATCTCAGTTTGACAGCTGAGCCCAAGCCTCCTTTACTATCCAAAAAATGTCACTTTAGAACTAGTAACAAAGGAATGTTGAGTTGCTTCATTGAAAGCTTATCGTATTACTGTATTAAAAGCTCCCTGTATTATGTAGAGTATTATGAGAGAGGTGGACTGAGCGAATGTGATTACCTGCATCTGAAAAAGCAGTCTTTCTTCAGCTCAATCTCATATTTACAATAAAACATTCGTTTTAATGCCTGCTGAGGAAAGCGATATCTGTGTCGTGCTATCCTTTCATCTGTTAAAGGAACACTTTTAAAGGAGCACATTTAGCATAGCTTAGCATAAATCACTGAATCAGATTAGACCATTAGCATCTCGTTCAAAAATGACCACATATTTTCGATATTTTTCCTAATTAAAACTTGACTCTTCTGTAGTTACATTGTCTACTAAGACTGACAGAAAATGAAAAGTTGCGATTTTATGTAAGATTTGCGATTTGCAATTTTTTTTACTATCACCACTAAGGAATATATTTAGGCGCTGCGTAATATTATTGCTCCTGCACCCATGGTACGGCAGCAATGTTCCTTGATTATTAGAGTAAAGTTCCTATCTATATCAGCCTGGAAAATCGCAACTTGAAAATCAAAAATTTGCATTTTCTGTCAGTCTTTGTACATGATGTAATTGCAGAAGAGTCAAGTTTTAAATAGGAAAAATATTAAAAATCTTTGGTCATTTTTGAATAAGATGCTAAGGGTCTAATCTGATTCAGTGATTTTTGCTAAGCTATGCTAAAAGTTCTAACTGCAGACCCGGAGATTGGCTGAATGGATTCAAAAACAGTAAAACTCATCTGTTTAACTCTAGAGGAGTTGGAAAATTAGCCTATTTTCAAAAAAAGTGGAGTGTTCCTTTAAGGGTGACAGCACTGCTCAGTGCTTTTGTTACTTGTTGTGCATCTTACATGCTCTTGTTGAAAGTAAAATCAACTTCCTTGTTTACAACCCTGTTTCAGTCTCTTTCAGTATAAGTCTTTACGATGAACCCTCCTATCGCCATCTAATGATGGAACAATGAAAAGAATTACCATCACGAAAACTCCTTTTCCCAACACCAAAATACTATTATTAAATACTGCTATTATTTATATAAAATATTACTTATTAAATAATAACAGCCATCATAAAGTTGCTAGGCAATTCAGTCAGTACAAAGGCAGTGCTCTGATAAACAGCATTAAATTTACATAAAATATAACGTGGTAATTACTTTGCCCTCAGGCCAAAACTATTTGCTCTGAAATAATAGATTAAAAAGACCAAAAACTGCCTGTTAGATTTACCCAAAACAAATTATATCTCATGTTTAACCACTATGGAGACATCAGAACCAGTGGCAAATTCCAGATGATCTGGCGGCTGCTCTCGGCAGGCTCACAAGTGCTGAACGACCGCTGAACGACCCTGGAGCTTGCATCTCAGAAAACGTTGAAGCAAATTTTCAAATATCAGAATCAGAAAAGGCTTTATTGCCAAGTATGCTTGCACATACAAGGAATATGTTTTTGTGACATTAGCTTCCAGTATACAGAGACAACAACACACAGACAATAAAAATAAGATGAGAATAAAAAATACACATATGTAAATGTAAAAATATATAGCAACATAAATTAAGACATAAGTGGTATGTACAGTTGTGCTGTAAATGAATAGAATAGAATAGAATAGAATAGAATAGAATAGAATAGAATAGAATAGAAAGAGATGCAGGGATGTATTAGGATTGAGGTGGTAACAAATAAATATAAGGTTATTGCACAATGGGGGGAACATTTAGCTGTTCATAAGGTGGATTGCCTGGGGGGAAAAACTGTTCTTGTGCCTGGTTGTCCTGGTATTTGGGGCTCTGTAGCGCCGGCCAGATGGCAAAAGTTCAAAGAGGGATTGGCTTGGATATAAGGGATCCAGGGTGATTTTCTGTGCTCTTTTCCTCACTGTGGATGTATACAGTTCTTGAAGGGTGGGCAGGGGTGCAAGAACTGTATACATCCACAGTGAGGAAAAGAGTTCAGAAAATCACCCTGGATCCCTTACATCCAAGCCATTAGACATTATCTTTATTAATAAACCACAAATTAAAAGTCTAAACACTCTTAAAACTACATTCTGCAACACAAAACAGTATTATTCATAAAATTAAGGTGAATTTGGGCATCTGCCATGACACTCACTGAGAAATGCTGCAAGCAAAATGATACAAATGGTGAAATGGTTGGAGCTCCAATATCCCTAGAATACTGCACTCCTCTCAGCCAATCAGATTCGAGGACCAAAAATAATTGCTGGCCTATATATAAAATATGATTTTGAAACAATAACCTGATTATTTAACTACAACAATTAAATTTTAATCTTTGTTTTGGGTTATCTAATTGTTAAATTACAGATTTCTCAGTTGCTAAAATATTTAAACATCTTTAAAACAAAACACTTGTACTTGAGAAGCAGCAGTGCATAAAACATTCAGACTTGTTTTCATAGAATCTTATATGTTTTGTCTTACAGATAATTATCTTATTCAAGTATAAACATCAAACAACAACAATAACAAATATTTCATATGTTCCGCCAAATTTTTGAAGTATCTATTTTTTGTGTTTAGATATTTTTACAAGAAAATAAGTTCTTGTTAAATACTTCATATATATATATATATATATATATATATATTTATTTTTATTTATTTATTTTTTTTTCAGTGTAAGTAGATTCTAGAGGAAAAAATGCTGCTGGTTTAATGTCATAAAACATGACAAGAAATGCCTAGGTCATATTTCACCTTAAAATAAAAAGACAAAAATAATTCCGTTACATATATATCTAGCCGTTTTTGGCCCATTAGGATTTTTGGCCATTATTTTTATGACAATTAAAGTCATTATCCCCACATTCTCATTACCGTAATGCAGAATAATCTTGATAATGATATTACATCAATTGTAGTACTTACACATCATGGTGCTTTTTTCTTTAACTACTTTAAGCTAATTTAAATAATAAAGAAGCCAAGTTATATTACAGTAATGAGAATCTAATGAGAATCACCATTGAGAATAACGATAATAAGAACATAAAGAAAATGTCTTGGAAACATTACAATAATGAGAATTTGGGAGCGAATGCGCATAATTGTAATGAAAATAATGGCAAACATCTTACTGGCACTAAAAGGCTTCATTTTTGTGAAGCAAAATATAATTTACACATATTTCGCCTTTTCATCCTGAGAATGCAGCCTCTTTGAAGGTAAAATACGCTTGGAAGGAAACATGGCGATACAATCACAATTCAGTGTCAAGGTTGGCAAGGTGGGTGGTGAAAATGTTCTAGGCCTGCAGGTAAAAGGCACAATGCCACTGGCACTTGGCAGAGCTGTAGATATGATTAACCATGACAGTAACAGCACTGGAGGGACATAGTCATGTTTTAATGGAAATCATTCCCCCATCGCTGTTTGTTGAACCCTGGGCCCGACGGACCTGAGTGGGATAGATTTAGACAGAACAATGATTATCCATGATAATCCTTTAATGGATGTGTCTGGCATCAGGGCAGAGTGCTTCACCCAAAATCTAGCCTCTTATAGAGCCTTTAATCTAGCTTAAAAATATACAATAGAAGAGGTACAGTCTCAAAATTATCAGGCAAACCCAATTTCTCCATGTTTTCGCCACTCAGAATGTCTCCTAATGGGTTTTGTTGAGCTGTGATTACAATAAAAAGGGTGAAAATACATCGCCTGTCGTCTATTTCGAACATGATGCAAGAAATTGTTTGAAAGGCTGTACCAAGTCCAGTGCAAGTCCCTCAACTTGTAAAAACTGAACAAATGCCCAGAGCTCTTGATGTGAAACCCTGGAAATCTTGTTGCGTGTGTGGGAGAGACAAGCCAGTGAAGGTTAACCTGATTCTTCCATAGTTTAGAAAGTGGGCGAGTGGGCGAAGAGGGACAGAAGAGGACGTTTTTTGGGGGTGGTGGGTATCATGGCAAAGTCTGTAGTGTCAAATCCATTGTATATATATATATATATATATATATAATGCAATGTAATGCAATTTTTCATGCTGTAATTTGAGAATGTTTTGTTTAGGCATGTCTTTGCTGTAGTTAACTTGACATTTCGCTCTCCGCGCTCTACGTAGTGACTCAATAAGGCAAGGCATTTTGTTTTCAGCGCTGTTCAATAGTCTCATACTGAAATAAATCTTTTAAATCCTACATTTATATGAATGTTCAGCAAAAGCTTTTTCCTCTAACAAACTGACAGGAAGGTGACAAAACAACTTCTCTAGAGAACACAGAGTATTTTCCTCTTCAATTTACTTCATATCTGTAAGTTTATCCCCTTCACTCTCTACATCGTCTGTATGAGAGCTCAAGCTGAACAGCATGATATTACCAAAGTCATTAGATTTAATTAGTGTTAAAGGGATGGATATTTTAGGTTTCAGGTCCCATTGACTGTCATAATATTTTATTTTTATTCATTAATTTATTTGTTTATTTTTGTCCATACTGTGGAAGTCAGTGGAACCATAGGATGTTTGGCTACCAACACTGCAATAAACACTGCAATAAAATGCTTTTCTTACTTAGATTTTTTTGTCTTGTTTCCAGTCAAAATATCTACAAACTCTTCAATCAAGAAGGATTTTCTAGACAAGTAAAAATGATTGTCTTCTTTTCAGAAAAAAGTTTTTGCTCGAAACAAGCTAAATAATCTGCCAATGGAGTAAGCAAAATTATCTAGTTTTCTGCTTGAAATAAGATTCTTTTGCTTACCCCATTGGCAGAATTTTGACTTATTTTTTTCTGAAAACAAGACAATAATTTTTACTTGTCTAGAAAATCCTTCTTGGTCGAATAATTTTTAGATATTTTGGCTGGAAACAAGACAAAAAAATTAAAGCGACTTCAAATTTCAAAATTCTGAATTTAGTGTTTTTTAAATTCAGTTTTTTTTTTTTTTCTTTTTTTTTTTTCTTTTTTCCAAAATGACATTTAGGCAATTTTTCTCGCAATTTCTGTTTATATTTTGCAAATCTGACTCTGACTGATTTTTTTTTTTTTTTTTTTAGAATTATGAGATGTAAACTCAGTTCTATAAAAGGAAAGTATGAATTGTAAGACAAAAACTTACAACTGCAAGTCATAATTGTGAGATAAAAAGTTAGAATTATGATTTGTCTCGCAATTAAGACTTTTACGCCAAATTGCCAGTAAGCAATTTAAGCCTGCATTCTAAGTTCACATCTCACAATTCTGACTTATTTTTTAAACAGTCACATTACATGAAGCTACAAGACCTGTCAGATTTTGAATTGCATTTCTTTGCAGTGTAATTGGGATAAATACAATATTGGTTATGATAAAACAACCATGGGAGTCACATTAATTCAATTTAGAGCCACTGTGGTGTAAGGAATCAACAAGAAAGTTTAGAGTAACATAAGAGGATTCTGCTGGCTTAAAGCTGTTTCATCGCATTAGATGTGTATAAATAAAAACATGTCAGTTAAGGGACTGAGAGTTGACTTGGATATGACTAAGGCCCAACAGAGTTTAATCTTGAAAATCAGGGATTTTCTAGCGAGCTTTCACTGTTGACTGTCACTGGAAGACAGCGTGTAACTGCTTTTCAGCCTCCGCACCTGCAGGGATCATGTTAACCTGACAGTTTGTGCTATAAAGAGCCACATTCGCACCACCTGCCATCTATATGTGTTTATTCAAATTAATTCAATAAACACTAATTTAAAGCTACAACTGAATTGGAATACTACTTTACATCTAGCTGTACAATATACACTGTATACTGCTTAGTGCATTAAAGTACATTATAAAAAGTTGGATTTAGCATTGTTGTTGTGTTTAAACAAACAAACAAACAAACAAACAAACAAATGAAGTGAATTATGAATCAGTGATTTTTTATATATATACCATTCAAAAGTGCTAAAAGTTTTAATAAGAAGTCTCTTACCAAAAGGCTGCATTTGTTTGTTAAAAAATACAGTAACAACTTTATTGTTAATTTTCAGAACAATATTCTGAAATATAATAACAATTTGAAGTAACAGTTTTCTATTTCAGTTAAGTTTGAAATGTACGTTATTTTTGTGGTACAAAGCTGCATTTTCAGCATCATTACTCCAGTGTCACATGATCCTTCAGAAACTCAAATAGTGTTTGAAAAACGTTTTAATTATATCTAATTATATGTGACCCTGGACCACAAAACCAGTCTTAAGTACCACAGGTATATTTGCAGCAATAGCAAAATATACTGTATAGGTCAAAATTGTTGATTTTTCGGTTGTCAAAAATCATTAGGATATTAAGTAAAGATCATGTCCCATGACAATATTTTGTAAATTTGCTGCCATAAATACATCAAAACTTAATTGTTGTTTAGTAACAGCATTGCTAAGAACTTCATTTGGACAAATGCAAAGGCGATTTTCTCAATATTTCACATTTTTTTGCACCCTCAGATTCCAGATTTTCAAATCGTTGTATCTCGGCTAAAATTGTCCCATCATAACCACCTTATTTATTCAGCTTTCAGATTATGTATAAATCTTAATTTAAATGGTGTGGTCCAGGGTTACATATGGAACTATGTACTGTATTTTTATTTTTTTATTTATTTATTCCAGTTTGAAATATATTTTACATTTTTAATGCCTATTTAATATACACATTTTCTCTTGGAAATTTCTATCTTGGAAGCTTATTGTGAGGCATTGTGTCTGTTTCTTTTCCTTAAAGGATGTATGTGGTTTCCTCTAATTTTGGCCTAAATGATCCATGAATGAGCTAAATGATCTCAGAAAGCATCATAATTTCGCTAGCTACAATTTGACAGTCTTTGCATTAGGAGGGTGGCTCAAAAAGCACCCCGAAAAAAACAACCAATATAGACAACACACTAAGCTTTCAAATATAACCCTGAATCATTGAACTGTCTTAAACCTGAAAATCGCTTCATTTTCCAAGAACTGTATGAAGGTGTGAAGGCAACAAGGCATGTCCAAATCTATGTTTGCTAAAATGCCTCAGTCTGGTGCTTTTTTATAACCATCACTGCTTCTGATGTCCAACAATCCTATCCCAGGATTATTCCGGGTCTGTTTTTCACATGCACTTTTGGATGTGAATGTTTGTGTTTGAACACGTTCCAACAATGAATATCAGGGTAAATTTAACTTATTTTGTCTTCTGGGAAACATGTAAGTATCTTCTTCAGCTTCTGAAGGGCAGTACTAAATGAAATATATATATATATATATATATATGCAAAATAAGAAAAATGTACACATCTTCAATCTGTTCAAAAGTTTTCACCCCCCAGCTCTTAATGCATTGTGTTTCCTTCTAGAGCATCAGTGAGCATTTGAACCTTCTGTAATAGCTGCATATGAGTCCCTCAAATGTCCTCAGTATGAAAAGATGGATCTCAAGGGTTCAAATACACAACAAATCTGATAAACCAACAAATTCGTGAGACCTGAAGGATTTTTCTGAAGAGCAGCAGGCAGTTTAACTGTTCAGGACAAACAAGTGACTAAACAAACAAACAAACCAAAAAAAGCTGTGGATCATTCAGGTAACAACACAGTATTAAGAATCAAGTGTGTAAACTTTTGAACGGGGTCTTTTTTATAAATGTAACTATTATTATCTCTTGTGGAAATGTAAACATTTTTTATGTGAAACATCTTATTCAGGTCAGTACTAAATAAAAAAAATAGCATGCATTTTGCATGATCCCTCTTATTATTTTGCCTTTGGTAAAATAATTAATATTCTGCAGATTCTGCGAGGAACTAAACTTTTGACTTCAACTGTAAATATGTGTGTGGGCAACTTATTATTCAGTTGACAATTAAGTATTGCAGTCATTAAAAATTCATTTGGTTTTGCTTAAAAACTTAAACTTGTTAAATTTGCTTTAGAAATGACAATATGGTAGCTTGGAAGCTTCTTTCAGAGAGAAACATTGTCTTGTAAAGTATCTGACCATCTGGGCAGCGAGGCAGCATGGCAGCTGCCTGCATTTTGGGACTCAGGCCGTCCGTACATGACAGCTTTGTGCATTGCACACAGCAGCCTGTCTCGGTGGTGAATTTAGGTGTAGAGAAGCAAAGAAACATGCCTTTTCATGTGGATCAGTACGCCTGTGTTTCTCACTCAGTAATAGCTTCTGGTGAGAGCGTCTAACCCCAAATCTCATCAGCGCTGCATCCAGCTGCCACCTGTAAATAGCAGTGCAAGCATTAGTTGCTATGGATATGGCCATCTGCAGGGCAAATAAATTATGCAGTGTAATGTTGGCATGCTGACAATACTGCAGCAAACTGTTGCTCAGCTGCGCTCAGCTATGTGCAGGGCCACATATACACACGTATGTAGTCTTTCCTCTCCGTTGATCGCTCCTTCACACCGATAAAAACACACAAACACATGCTGAAAGAGTCTTTGGCTATGGTCCGAATGAAATACTAGCTTTTAATTTAGAAGTAATTAAAATAGCGATTAATTCAGCCTGAACTGCTTTTTTCAAGAGCACATTTTAAACTGCTATTTCAGTTTTCTAACCAGTAACCATCTTGAAATGTAATTTATGACATTGGCCTATATCAAGAGTGATATTGTCATATACACTATATTGCATTACATGCTTAAACATTAAGATTAGCACTCATGGAAATTACTAAGTAGTCAAACCTGTTCATTAGAAGGGGGTGTTCCAATACTTTTGGCAATATAGTGTGTTAACTTTTAAGGCCTATACTTTTTCTGGGTAGCTGAAGATAAATTTATGTAGAAACCAATATATGTGACCCTGAACCACAAAACCAGTCTTAAGTAGCACGGTATATTTGTAGCAAAAAAACAACCAAAAATACATTGTATGGGTCAAAATTAAGATTTTTCTTTTATGGCAAAAATCATTTGGATATTAAGTAAAGATCATGTTCCATGAAGATATTTTGTAAATTTCCCTACCTTAAAATATACGAAAACCTAATTTTAGATTAGTAATACGCATTGCTAATAACTTAAATTGGACAACTTTAAAGGTAATTTTCTCAGTATTTTGATTTTTTTTGCACCCTCAGATTCCAGATTTCCAAACCATGAAAATCTTATTTCTGATTTATTCGGCTTTCAAATTATGTATAAATCTCAGTTTTTTTAAAAAAAAATGACCCTTATGACTGATTTTGTGGTCCAGGGTCACATATATTATGTATATATACAATTTGATTGAAACAGTAAACAATGAATCTAATTTTTATCTTTATATATATAATAATACGAATAAATATATATATTTAAATGTATGCCTGTCTTTTATACATATTTATTTAATATAATTTTATTTATGGGTTTTAGGATGGACCTGACATATGTTAATTGTTAATTTGCATATTTGGTTTCAAATAATTTCCACTCTGAAATTTCTAGTAAATTATGAGAAATAATAAGTATCACATCGGAATAAAAGTTAATTTTTGACGTTAAAAAAAATAAAAAAATAAATCACTTTTTGTTGTAAAACATGCCAATAATCTTATTGTTGGCACCAATAATTTTACAACATTGACAAGTCGTATTTCTTTAATATGTAATTGTTTGCGAAATTTACCAACAATTTGTGAATGAAAATTAGTCCATTTGTGTTCATTCTAAGAAATTTGAAATTAAAAATGAGGGAAATTTTATGTTTAGTATTTAAATGAAAGTCAGTGAAGATGGTGTCATCTTAATACTTACAAACTGCATTGTGATTGGTTTTGTCTTCCTTGCTAATATTTCACTATAGCCTCATTTACGTTGCACAGTGACTGAACATAAGACATGCGCAACAAATAAACTCTGATGCTGCATTTATTTACACAGAATCAATGGCAAAACCTAAACTCAACTAAAACTTTAACTGCTCTTTTGCTTTTCTTGCGAGCACTGCTTTTTTCCTTCAGCAAATGCAAACCGAGTTTAAAAATAGAGTGTTAAACAGAGCGCATTATGCAATGATAAATGTTTCAAACGGTAGTACACTTTATTGTTGTCACATGACCTCATCACACGCATCCTTAATTCAGTTAGCGGTGTCTAGTTATCACCTTGGAAATAAAAACAGAAAACTGCTGTTTTGCATTGAATGTTGTGTTTAAATGCCTTAAGTTTAACTTTTCAATCAAATAATGAGTCAAGATTTTAAAGAAAAACCTCTGATATTACATCTAGTTTAATTGTTTAACTGGAAACATTTTGCATTGTGGGATAAAGTATTGCACACTGAAAATTTGCTTATTCATGCCTACAAGGCTGGAAGTAATTTAGAATGAGATTTACAAGTGATTTTATTGAAATAAAATGACAAGGAAGATTTTTTTTTTCCCACAGAGAATTATGGGTAATGTCGTTTTGTACAACAGACCTGTCATCTCAAGTAAAGTCGAAACGGGTAAATACTAATAAGATATACTTGTGCACTAAAAGCATACAAACGAAACCGTACAGTCAATATCAGTTAACTTCCACAGTGATTGTTGAATTGAGGCGCCTCTGACTTGCAAAGTCTAGACTAAAGGAAAATCACATAACATCATTGTGATGGTGTTCTCATAAATACAATCATTCCCTCATGACTTGAAGGCAGCAATATGCAAGTATGTTTTTCCAGACACAGCCATTGATCTCACAGTCAAATGAATAAATAAGCTATCCCATAATACACCAGCCCTAGCCCTCTTGCCAGATAAATCCTGCAATTAGGAGTTTTGGAGAGATGCATGGGTACATAAAGGGCTAGAATTCATTATAATGGCTCTCTGTATGAGTCTTGATCAGGTTTTGAAGACTCTAATTGTTCAAAGAATGTGCGCGAAGCAAAGCTCAAAGCCTAAAGGATGGTGAGGTACATCATTAGCGTCATATCAAGGAAAATGAGGACTGTAGTTTCCCAGTAAGTCCTGAGTTTGAGGTTCATTAAAATGGTTTCCTGCATTCCTACCCAGTTCCTGTCACACTTGCCTACAAATGGTTTCACCCCAATGTTTCCACAAGGTTTTATTACATATAAAGAGATGTGGACCTTTAGGATGGCTTGGAGTCTTGTGTCATATATAATTCTACTTTCAGTCGCACCCTGTTAGCACTAAACTCAAACTGTAGCGGGTTGCTAATGTGTTTCTGAGAGGTTTTTAGCACATTTATATGGTTACTAGGGTGTTCCGTGTGTCTTAGCATGTCCAAATGTGTGGATTCATTCCAAAAACATGATGTTTTCCAATTGTCATGGTTTTATTTGCAATAATTCAGCATGGAAAGCATGCACATGATAGTTTTCCAATAGTAAAACTGGGAAATAATATCCTTCTCAATTCCCAAAGCTTATAAATGCTTATCCAACTATCTAGCTCGAGGAGTTTGACAGCTACAAACGAGAGAATGAAGCCCATACAGGAAATTCATTCCACCCACCAGGACCCATCCGATCAGCTAATTTAGGTGACGCAAGTTTTGCATGTCAACTTGTTTTAGAAGAGTTTTAAAAACTTCTTTGCCATGCATTTAGATATTCATTTGGCAAATAAAATAAAATAAAATAAAGTCTAAAAAAAGACACTTTCTTAAGCTATTAACTTATGGCCAAGTGAAGTGCATTATTGTCGTATGTAGGTCTGAACATTTATGCAAAATATTTAATATTTAATATTTTTAATATTTAATATTTTTTTGTAGAATGCAGCACTTTTCAAAGATATATGCACACCTCCAAATATATATTTTGCAAAGATATTAACTACATGAGGTATACACTGGCATCCCAATATTGTTTTAAAAGCATGTAATGCAGTTTTTTGTAGAAATTTTTAAATATGTTAGATTAAGATACATCTATGATATGAAAAGTGAGTATTCTTAAGGTATACGTGTCCCAATATCCTTTTTAAAGCTTTTTAATATAAATATATATATGTAAAAGATTTTCAACAAGTAAACTTGTTTATGCATATAACTTAAAGGAAAGAAGAGGAGAAGTTGGAATTGGTAGATAAGTTAGTAAGTAAACAAACAAAAATAAATAAATAAATTATTTGACCTCCTGAGAATGATATTAAATATTAAAACTCAATCCTATGTAAATAAATAGTAATTTCAGATCCTATTTTGTATCCTCGTTTAAAATGGTCAATGCAAAAGTTTCAGTCTTTCTGTTTTTAATCACAGTGTTGAAAGAATATTGGCTTAGCTTGCTTTAGCACAATGTATATCTGTGAAAAATAACCTGGTTAAAATAGAGCTTCAGTTATCATTTTTTGTCTAATAAAATATAAGAATACAATATTCTAATACGCCTAGCTTTAATTTTGTACTTCAATGTACAAGAGAGGGAAAGACAATCCAATATCCCTCACTCTGATGTAGTTATGGACTGGCTAAAAATATATTCTATTTTTCTGCGTTGACAGTTTTCTTGTGTTTATGTGCAAATATATTGCTTCGAGATTATTCAATATCAGCCATTTGCCTGCACACATCTAGCATAAGGCTAGCCTGTGGGGTTAAGAGGTCTGTGCAGAGGTTCAACAAGAACAGGAAGGGTATCTGTGAGAGTTATAAAACTGTATCTCAAAAAAAAAAAAAAAAAAAAAAAAAGGAAATAGACTAAAGTAAGAAACCAGGAAAGATATTGCCCCAAGCAATAAAATATATGGACAAGGCAGTCTGGCCTTTATAAGGATGCATCTGGACCAAATAAACACAAGGATGTTTTGGGAGCCAACCAAATTCAATTTACTTTTCTCCAAGTCCCTCTCACTACACAGATGCTGAGACGGAGAAAGAACAACTCATAACTGGCTTAATAATGATCTGCTCTGCTGCAGGACAAAAAAGAAAGAGCAAACTGAAAGATTTCCAGGTGCACAAAAAAAAAAAAAAAAAAAAAAAAAAAGCATTGCATTATCTCATAATGGGATAGTAGATCACCTATGCTGACACATATTATGTAACTTGCACTTGAAAGTTTAGTAATACATTTAGGTAATACAAAAATGAACTTTCAGGAGCTGGTGTGTTTCTTCAACGATGGACACACACTTTAGTCTCTTTTACACACCCTCACTAAAGTAGAGCAAGTTGTATATTTTCATTTTTGGTTGAACTTTTGCTTTAATTATTATTATTATTATTATTATTATTATTTATTTATTTTATTTTTTTTCATTTCTTATGACAATTTTCTGAAACTAAAGTTTTGAGCTGAGTTTCTGTCTACAAATCCAATCAGACTTTGATCAGTAAGAAAACATTTCTTACTGATCAAACAGAGCCAGGCTAACCACTGAAACTTTGACCCGTTTGGGTTTCATCTCATGTCTCTCTCCTTACACATTAGACTCCCTCAGACACCATCTGAATGACATAGAGAGATGCATATGCCATTCATGTCTCATTTATGATCTTGTTCTCATAGTACATGATGCATTTTGCATTACCCACTTCCACATTTTGGTTTCTAGTACTGGACCTGATTCATATTGTATGCACAAACAAATTACATATGCAAACCCATCACTAATATTATCATCACATAACAGTGACAACCACCAAATGCTGTTGACCTGTCGGAAGGGTTGCATTCCTACACAGAAAGACAAATGTCACTTTGTGTAATGCACATTGTCCCTTATTAATTTTACAACTGCCCACAAAATCTTTTTATTATTTCATGCACTTCTCAACCAATCACATCTCATAGTTTATGACCCCATATACTAAGTGGGTGTCACCCCAAGTACTATATTTAAGTATGTTGTTTTGGAGAATATGAGTGCCAGACGAGATTAAACGTTGCCCTGGCTAACATTCACAATCAAAACATTAAAATGATCCATATGGTCACAATTTCGCTTCAGCCTATGAGGATAAACAGCAGGCAATGGACCCGCACACTTATGGAGTGGGAATGTTTGGAGTCCTGATTGAAAATGCCATTTTTTCATAAAAGTAAGTATTTTTACATTTTTGGTGCTGCTAATGGAGCAGAAATGATATACTTTATCTTTTAATAAATAAATAAACACTGTTAAACACACTTCCTAAGTTTAACATCTGTCTGTGCATAAAAGATTATTAGTGATTAGTGACTAAGATTAGTGGCTATGTTTAAGCCTTTTTTCAAGAATTCTTATTAGTACATTTATTTTATTTAATTATCATGTGCTAACGAGATAAAACCAGCAGCAATAAAAGCTACAATTTCTCTTTTGAACAGTTTTGTCCCAACCAACATTTCATCAGTTTCTATTTTGCCAAGTAACCAAGTCCATTCCAAACTTTCATTGGGACAAAGTACCGCTCCTTATTATTTCCGAAGCGTAGCCCCGCCCATATTGACATCTCATTGGACTGAAGTAGCGTTCCTCATTATTTATGCAGCGTCGCGCCAGGTAGCCCCGCCCATCTCATTAGACTGATATTTACATTTTTTCAATTAGCAGACGCACAGTTGAGGAATACAAGAGATTCATCATAAAGAGGCAAATAAACAAAGAACGTGGTCCTAATACAAAGTTTCAGACATTGTTCAGATTAGCACAAGCTAGACTGGGATGAGGACATTGTCGAAGTTGAGAAACGTTGGATAATGGATATTCCGTGACAAATCCTTGGCATTCTACAAGGAAAATCAAAAACAAATATGGCGTCTGAGGACGGATCACGGATGTCATGAAAATACAAGGTAGGCCTATGTGTTTTACGCTTTACAGTGTATTGGGAATACAAAAGCCCGCGTAAACAGAGAGAATTCGTTGATGTGCTGTTCTGATTGGTTGATTGTGCCATTTTCGCGGCTTTTTCGCTCCTGTTGTCAGGCAGATTGTCATGTTGCAAGAGTATAAGTTTAGGACATAATCAGTGTTCTCTGCGGAGTAGTATCTCACTTTGTATTGGTGTATTATGTTCTGTATGTGCTACACTTGACAATATAACTATGCATTCATGAACAATATCAATTCAAATACCAACACCAAGGACAATTGGATCCTACGCACTGGATTTGTAAGAAAACCCAAAAGTACTAGATGTATTAAGCTAAACAGTACTCTTTAATGCTCTTGTTCATTTTCATACTATTAACTCTTGATTTTTGCCATGCTCTTTCTATTTTTAAATGTGGGGCGGTGTGATTGCATAAGACGTTGTTATTTTTCTGAGTAAATAATCAGTGAGCCTAAAACAGCATACGGAGCAGCGGCCAGGGCCTGGAGCACATCTCCAGTTCACCAACTGCTCCAGCAGTTCCTCAATCCTCTTCTAAGTATGTCACTGGTTGTTGCCTTCACCCACATACTACGGTATTTCTGCACTACAGCAGAGGACCTGTTTTAGAGTCTCTCCAATTAGACTTGAATTTTAATGTGTTTAGCGAGTAGCTTTTGGGGATTTAGTCATTTTTGTGATCGTTCCCCTGAGGAGAATGTTATTGCTTAGAAGTTGCTCTTTTGGTTTTCACTTATGGTTCATTTAAAGTCAACATGAAATCAACATTGACCCTATTTATTTTCGTATACACATTTTTTGATCTTATTATGAATTACTCATTAGTCTCAATCTCTCATCAAAATTTACTAACATGCGCTACCAATTCGCCAAAATGTAAAATAGTTATGAATCGCCATCCATTCATTCAGTTATGATTGTGTTGTTTCAGCCCCTTCCCTTCAACCTTTTTACATATAATGCCATGTTTCATCCATCATCCAGTCACTGATGCAGTATACATATATTATATCATATACATTACCAGTCAAAAGTTTTTGAACAGTAAGATTTCATTCATCATGGTTTTTGCTCACCAAGCCTGCATTCATTTGATCCAAAGTACAGCAAAAACTGTAAAATGTTGAAATATTTTTACTATTTACTATTTATTTTCTATTTGAATATATTTTAAAATGTAATGTATTACTTTGATCAAAGCTAAATTTTACGCATCATTACTCCAGTCTTCAGTGTCACATGGTCCGTCAGAAATCATTCTATGCTGATTTGCTGTTCAAGAAACATTTATTATTATCAATATTATTATCAATAATTAAAACTGTAAAGTATATTTTTTCAGGACTCTTTGATGAATAGAAAGATCAGCATTTATCTGAAATAAAAAGCTTTTGTAACATCATACACCATTCAAAAGCTTGCAGTCAGTATTTATTTATTTTAGGAAGTAAATTAAATAAATTAATACTTTTATTTAGCAAGGATGCTTTAATGAATGAATCAAAAGACATTTATAATGTTACAAATCTTTTGCTCTTCCTCTGCACTTTCTATTCATCAAAGTAAAAAAATAATATGTATATATATGTGTGTGTGTGTGTGTAATTATTAAAGTAATACTAATTATTAAAAATAATAATAACAATAAATGTTTTTTTGAGCAGCAAATCATAATTTCTAAAGGATCATGTGAGTAATGATACTTTATGAATCAGCTTTGAAATCACAGGAATAAATTACATTTTAAAATGCATTCAAATAGAAAACAGTGTAATTTTCTCATTAAATTTCACTCTGAAATATGTTGCTTCATGTTGATTTTAAGTGTTTTTCAGAGACAATTTTAATTTGTGCGAATAGACAGAAAATAGTAAATTGATGTCAAGCAGCAGTCATATTAATGAATATGGCATAGATCATTAGTTTTGCTCAAATTTTAAGAACAAAAAAAATTAGTTTATTCATTTTGCTTTTTGAGTGCAGTTTTTGAGATCATGGCATTTGACATTGAGATCTCTTTTGGTCCAATAATGATCACAAATTTTTTTTCTTATATGATGGTTTTACATCAGTTAGGACAAACAATTAGGATATGACAATTAGATGTAATCAATAATGTGATATGGATCTCAGGCTTTTCTTTTAATTGTAGTCTCTCATTTACTAAAAGGCGTCTTATTCTCATGTGGGCTATAGTAAAATAAAAACAGTTTAGGTTTATATTTAATTAGATATATTTTGTACTACATTTGTTCAATTTATTCTGCAAGCTTTCAAATGGAAAAGCTCTTCTGAATAATGATGCAGCCAGAATTTATTAGAGCATTAGAGTTTATTCGCTGTTTCTGTCAACAATGGGAATAATAGCATTTCCACCTTTCTTCTTCGTGAAGTGGTAACTTTAGGGAATGTCAAGAAGTGGATTGTGGGTAAAGCCTCTCATGAGAACTTAGGTTGCACTATTATTAATGAACACTTGTTTTGATAGGTGCCTTCTTTAGTACTCTTTGTTTAACAGATCCCGCAGTAGGAAAAAGTAGACTGTGCCTTGAGAGATCTGAGACTAGTATTTTTTTTACTAACCTTAAAATCAGGTTAGGAGATATGTTTCTGTTTTGCTCTGAGCATATGTCATTCTGCATTACATACTATATGCATTTTTATACTGTAGGTCATATTAGTTTACCAGTGTTTTGCAATAGGCAGAACAATGTTTTTTTTCTACAGTGCCTAGCATTTCACATGTGCTTCAAGTGATTTGTAAGGGCTCAGTTTATCCTTTTACTACATTTGTACTGTATGTTTATCTGACCCCTGGCTTTGTTTCTGTGAGAGATATTAGCTGTTTGATAACATACGAAAGCTATTCAATAAATAATAGCTAAGGGTGAGATTGTATCGCAGATTCCTTACCAGGGTTTTGTGGCCTCATAACAGCAGCGTCTGATTCCGTAACACCATCCCAGAATGAATAAAAACATGCAGTGAATTCCAAGAGTCTGATATGGCAATGAAAACCTGTCATTTAAAATCCTTTGTTTTAACACCTTGTTTCAACCTGGAAATTGAGTTTTAATGAATGAATGGATAAATTAATTAAAGTTTTCACTTAAACATTAATAATACATTGATAATGTAACTCTGCATTTTTGCTAGTAACTCTGTTAGAGTTAACAAAAAAGATGGTTGAAATTCAGGTGGATAATAAACCAATGAATTTCATAAATTTGATTTATTTATTAAAATTAGATTTTGCAGTTGCATAAAAATCTTTATGAAATACTACTACTACTACTACTACTACTAATAATAATAAATAAATAAATAAATGATGATGATAATAATAATAATAATAATAATAATATTAATTGATCATTAATAAGATTCATTTTAATTTTAATATGTGGCCCTGGACCACAAAACCAGTAGCACAGGTTTATTTGTAGCAAAAGCAAACAATACATTGTCTGGGTCAAAATTATAGATTTTTTTTAATGCCAAAAAATCATTAGGATAAGTAAATATCATGTTCCTTGAAGATATTCTGTAAATTTCCTACCATGAATATATCAAAACTTAATTTTTGATTTGTAGGTTATGTATAAATCCATTCTTCATTATAAAAGACCATTATTATGGCTGGTTTTGTGGTCCAGGGACATTTATTGTATTTTTATTATATATTTATTTATATTATTATGCAATAATGTAATACTACTACTACAAATTATTATTATTATTATTATTATTATTATTATTATTTTTATTATTATTATTATTATTAATAAAACATTTATTAAAATGTGATTTTGCAACTGTCTACAAATCTTTATGAAGTAGTAATAATAATAATAATAATAATAATAATAATTAATAACTAATAATTTGAAACATATTATAATGTTTGTCTTTAAATTTATATTATGTAATAATTTAATACTACTACGTTTACTACTACAGATTATTATTATTATCATACATTTTTATTTATTGATTTATTTTAAAAAAAAAAAGCAATTTCTTTTAAATAATATTTTTCCCAAAGGTCTATTGTTAATATTACTTACTATTTTATTTTATATTTATATTTAGTTTTTTAGCACCAAGAACAGCGATTATTTGCCTATAGTGCAAACTTTGCAAACTTTCTTTATGCTATAATGTGACTGGACCGTAATAGTTTTTGATCACCCAGTAAGCCTTGTTGCTGTTGTTGTCGAACTGTATTGTGTTAAAGGTGAAATGTGTGATTTCTACACCAGTATGCAAATTAATGACAATTTTCAAACAGGTTTACCTTGTTGTTGCTGCTTGGGTTCTAAAATGTAAAGATTGTTTTCCATAGAAAGTGTTGATTCCTCATGATGTGCAATTTAAATGGTACTGAGCAGTTGTCATGATGAATTCTTGAGTTTTCTTTGATCTTATACATAGGAAATGCCATTTTTTGCAATGGCAAGTGGTGAGAAAGCGATGTCATCTCCAGTCGTCAGGTATAGATGGGTGGCTATAACTGCCTGCATCCAGTTGATTGGTATATTGTCTGGTGTCACATTTGCTCTCTGAAGAAACTCATCATGTTTGGCTGTGGCTCCTCACCTGCCAGACAGGGACTATTTCTGCTTGATTACATTTTACTCCCTGATTGTCCTTTAAAACAATACGCGAGAATGCATCAGGAAGTGAGACGGCTGGAGCGCTGGGAGGCCGTGTATTCACTGGATGTAAAAGCATGGCTATTTGTTTCTGGATAAGGCCATGACACATTTCTGTATGCAATTCAGTTTGGTGTTCTCTGGGGCATTTATGTTCGTACTGCAGAGTTTCAGCAATCATGCGGCCTGGAGGATCTGGGAATACGACGAGTAGATGAATGAATCATTGCATTTGGGTGGCACTTTTCTCTGTTTATATGCCCAAAGTGCTTCATGTGTAATTGCAACTCTTCTCAGTCACCAACAATAGGTGATACCGAACAATACCACAGTACATGAGCAATAAAAACAACCCTGGAAATGCTCTGGACAGAGAGGGATACTCACATTTTGTGTCTGGCCTTTTGCTAGTTACAGTAGAGACATATCATTTATTTGCATTTTTTTTTTTTTCTTCCATTAAAGGGGTCATGACATAAATCAAATTTGCCTTGATGTTTTGGCATATAATAGGTCCTTGTATCATTAAATCATCCTGCAACTTTCATAGCTTAAAACTACCTCCTCATTATAAACAGCGTTTATTTAATCAAGCTCGTTTGGATCCAAGGTGCCAGGGTGACATCACCCGGGTGCAGTTGTTTGCATAAGTACTGCCTACCGAGCAAGACATTGACGAATACTCATCTTCTCACCATAGGCTCCGCCCACTGGCATTCAGTATCTTAACGGCTTGACAAATGTTTATGCTGAATGTGAGAGTCTTGTCAAAAGCTAATAGAAATCGCATCACTTCTGCTATCTTGTCTACACTGGATACAGTATGTTACAGATGCACGTTTGCTTTCTAACACAGTCCACAGGCTTAAGTCTGTCATCAGTTGGACAAATGGAGTGAAATGTTTGCTTTGAAGCTTTTGGTTTTAACGGCTTGTTCAAGTCTTCGTAAAGATATCAGAAGGATCCCATTTTAATGGCATCCTGGATAAAAGATGAAGGGGTACTAGATCTGACTGCAGCTGCATCACAAACGGTAAGTAAATTATTTCATAAGGCTTTGTCTGAAAATGACAGTTTTATTTTATGTTGTCAAAACACTCACATTTCCTATGCCAATCATAACTGTGGCAGATCAAAAAGACACCAAAAATAATCTGTTGATTTTGGGCACACAAATAACTACAAACAATAACTACAGAACTTTGTGGGTTTTTTAAAAAAAGAAAACAAACGGGGTGCTTTCAATGTGTCACTAAAATTAATGAGAGAGATATCTATAGAAAGCTTGATATTTCTACTTTTTATAAAGTAAGTCTTATCAATATGAATATATACTAACTATATATAAAAGTAATATGACTTATAATGTTAATAACCTAATGTCAGAGTAAGAATGATTAGACAAAACTATAGTTTCCCATATATAACATGTTTTTGTATTGTATAATAGGCCTACATACAAAGCATGCTTGTGTTTATGACTATAACTAAGCTTTTGTTTGCAAAAATCTGCTCTGGTGTACATGTTTTGAATGTGTTATACCCAGCCATTGGTGTTTGCGATCATCTGAGGTGTAAATGTATCAAGTAAGCTGTAAATATCACTGATAAGTGACAATATATACGCGCATCTATTCTTATCAGTGATGCGATTTATTATCAGCTATGCATCTTCTGGTAATTGCTATAACAACTGCCCCTTAAAACAGCACTTTTTAGACAGAGGGTAGGATGAGGGTTACAGAAAAAATCCACATATTTGTATTATTATTATTTATTTTTTTTTTTTTGGCCCTTTAAACTGTTGTAATCTTTTTGAAAACAATTATTTAGAGAATTTCTTAGAAAATACAGCTTAAATGAAGTTTATTTTTCTTACCACACTGGTGGTTTTTTTTTTCATATTTTGTTAGATTAATGTTTGAAACAATTCAGCAGTTGGTTGGTGTATGAGTTCATGTTTAATGAAAGCACAAGTCTTGTAGGAAAACATCTTTTTAATTACAAATTTACTAATAAATACAACCAGATGGAACATTTAGCAAAAGTCAGCTGCCGTTTTTGTATGCTAGGATTTATTAATCACCACCAAATCTTATAAAACAGTGTGATTTACCTAGAACTATTTTTTCTTCCATTAAAAAGTAACTGAATAATAATTAATTTTAGTCTAGTGTGTCTACATTGTATAGTATTGAAAATCCATGTAAATAATTGAGGTCACAGCAAACTGATTAAAATCTTGAGGCGATTGAATTGTTTCTGCTAGAAATCTCACAAGATTTTGAACGAACACAGCAGCAGCAGTCTGTGCCATTTCAGTTCATTGATGCACCACAGGGTGTTCACCTCCTGACGGCCCATCAGCACTTATTTCTGCATCAACAAGGCTATTCTGGTGGTCTCTATTAAAATAACTGGCCAACACTCCTGGGTTTAAGAGTGGTGAACCTGCCAATGACATTATATAAGCACTGTCAAATTTATACAAATCACTTGACTATTCTTGGACCATTTGCAAGGCTGGCTCAACACAACAGTTTATTCTCATATTCCTGTTGCTTAGTGAATATAGACTATAGAACTTGGAAGATGAAATGAAAATTGACTTCCTTTAATATACTCTCCTGGCCTTATTATAAATGATTCATTGGTCCGAGTTATTCCAAAGAAGAACAAGCTTACCTTTTGTATTTCATGGAAATCTATTAATTTTCACAGCTGAAACAACCTTGCTTATTGACTAATGCCCCTTGGTTAACATTGGCTGTTGTTGCATTGTTTTAGGCTACTGTTGTGCTAATGCAAAATAATCCTGTTTCGCTCAAATAAATTAGGTTGTACATGACATAACTTTTATGGTTTTTATGAAAACCTTGCTGATAATTGTAGTGGAAGTTCTACGATGTCAGAAATAATCAAGAATTTTGATTTGCGAACCAAAGCTTTGCTGACGGACCTTCTTTTAAATGCATTATATAAAAGCTGCAATACTTAGCTTTTTTTCCAGTGTGTGGCATGCTTTTAAAACATATACTTGAGGCAAGCCACATGCTGAATAAAAGATGTCTTTTCGCATTTTGCGCCTTGCATGCTATTGTAGGTTCCTGAAGTACTTGGGTCTGGACTCATAGGCTAGACAACATCAAATCAATAGTCTGCAAATAAGAGGCTCATAAATAGGGGGGAAAATAAAGCCTGTTGAATGTTAGATTCTCTTTCAGGTGAGCTGCTGGCCAGAGGTAAATTGAGGAGAGACCAGTTTAGAAAGAACACTGCAGAAGAACATCCACAACAGCGTGTTTACCAAGTGGGTTAATGAGTTACAATTAAATTAGTCTGACAGCCAATAAGTCTACCTCGTCTGTTAATGTAGACGACATGAAAAGGAAGGAAGCAGGGTCGATATCTAGACAAGGATGGCCAGTGGTCATCACAATGCCAGCAGAAATCTATCTATCTCTCTATCTGTCTGTCTGTCTGTATGTCATTCTGTTGTTCTGTCTGTCGTTTTAATTGTATCTGTTGTTCTGTCTTTTCTATCTGTCATTCTTTTTGATTTAGTCTTTCTATTTTGTTTCCTTCTAGCTTTTTTGTCTTTCTATTTTTCTTTCTCTTCATATGTATCTCTTTCATTCTGTCACTGTTTTGTTTTTTGTTGTAACATTCTATTGTTCTATCTGTCGTCTTATCTATCATTCTGTGGTTCTACCGTTTTACCAATCTATCTTTTGTTCTATCATTCTATCATTCGATCATTTATCAACCTATCTGTCATTCTGCTGTCTATTGTTTTATCATTCTATCGTTCTATCATTCTATCGTTGTCATCATATCTACCATTCTATTATTCTATCATCGTATCTGTCATTCTGTTTATCATTCTATCATTCTATCTAGAGCTGTTGAGAAACAGAGTTGTGACACTCCCATAGGCTTCCATAGAAACTGAGGAATGTGGAAGTAAAGCGTGTCATGCCAATAGCCGCTGGTAAATTGAAGAAATTACTGGATTTTTTGACATTTTAACGCATGAGTTGACCTCTTGGAAATTTTAAAGCGTGTTATAGTTAATGTTTATTGTTGGATAATGAACAGTTATACTATAATTGCAGATAGATAATGTGAGAAATGACCGTAACGACCGCAGTAGCGACCATAACCAGATACTAGTTGTCATATTTTTGAGTTTTTAGTCTTTCTGCAATCTTTCTCTCCCTGTAGGAGGTTGAATGAGTTTTAGTATAGACTGCATTCAAGAAATGCTATAAAAATTATCCTGAATGCAATTGGTTGCCTTGTGTTTTTTTTATTACATTTTTACACTTTACTATTATCTTAAATGCCATATTCGCTTGCCTTTTGTAATATTCACTTATGTTGTTAAAAAAAAATAGTTTTTGATCATGTCCAAATGCACATTCAAATGTATTTAACCCTAAATACTACACTAACTGTAATAAAAATGCTATATTAGAAAATGTTATCTTTTAAATAGTCAGGATCATTATTGCACACATTAGGCCGCGTGTCCACCAAAGCGTTTTTAGCCAGCTGAAAACGGCAGGCACACTGCTGAAAACGGCGAGCTGTGAGCACCTGAGAGTGCAGCGTTTTTTTTTTTTTGCGTTGAGACGCTGTGGTTGTTATGATACAAAATATCCGTTGAAGTGATGGCAAACACATCGCTAATGAAATGTTTCTCCAAGCATTATTTTTCATAAGAATATTATGGTAGTCTGGCAGTTCCATCTGGTAAAGACATAAATACTTGAAGACAAGCAATATTAACTTCCGCAATTGCTGTTCAGCCCTAGTACAAGCAGGGTGGTCGGTAGTCCCGCCCCTTCTCCACTCTGATTGGTTAGCTGACTAGAACGTGACAATGATGAGTGCAGCGTTTTACTCAAAGTTGAACATTCTTCAACTCTCGGTGCCAAGGAAAAAATGCCCGAACGTTTAGCGCAAAAAAGACGCTCAGCGCTCTGCATGCTCCTGGCGTTTTAAAAAATTCCATTGAGAACAACTGAAAAAAATACACTAGCCGTGGGGAAAAACACCTTGGTGGACACTCAGCCTACAAAAAACTCAAAATATTAACTAAATAGAACTGAACTATATATTACAATTATTTAATTGAAATAAAAGTTACACTTAAGGTGTTTGGTCACATTTGACTGTCAAAGAGAATGAGAACATATTAATGCTGTCTCTTTATCACTATCACACTATCGTGTTCAGAGTAGCTATCAATACACAATCAATGCACATTATGTGTTAATAATTACTCGAAATTGCTGCAAATATAGTGAACCTGCTGTCTATCCTACTTAAACCCATTCAAACACATTGACAGCGCTAAGTTGTTTGGAACTATTGAGAGCTCCATGAACCATGTCGCAACTCTGATTCTCAACAGCTCTGGCTCTATCATACTCTTTTCTTTTTTGTTCTATGTATCGTCCTGTTGTTCTGTCTATCGTTTTATCTATCATTTTATCATTCTATCACCCTATTATTCTATCATTCTGTCATGTTTATTGTTCTCTCTATTTCCATTCTATACTTGTATTTCATTCTATCTTCCCACCATTTTATTTTTGTTCTTTCTGTTTTTCAGTTTTTCTTCAATTCAGTTTTTATCTGTCATTCAGTCATTATCTATTCTCATTTTATCATTGTGTTAATAATTTTCTTTTCTTTTTCTTTAACTTGTTTTGTTCTATGTATCCTTCTGCATTTTCTTAATGGTGATTCTCATTAGGTGCTTGTTGTACTTTAAGTAAAAGGCAATACAACATGAGTGTCATGATATATATGATAATAAGAATTGGGGAAAATGTGTTTTTATATAGCTGTTCATTTTGTAGTCCTATAACCCAGAAATGAATTAGCATTTTTTTAGTCCTTGATCATTTCCACTGAGTTTTTAAAATAGCGTAGGTAGGAGAGCTTATCATGACTGAACAGCTCTAAAAACAGGCTTAATTCAAAGGAAATATAAATTCTTACTGCTTTCTTTTGGGGTGAAATCTGACAGGTTTCATGAGATTCACCCACATAGAGTGAACTCCATCTCTCCCGCTCTGTCTCTCTCGCTCTAGGGTTTTTTTCCTTCCCCCTCCAGCTGAAGCCAAAGTTGCTTGCTGGCATGCCTTATTAACTCAAAAGTAGATGCTCTATTTTGCTTTGGTTGCCTGGGTTTCTAAACAGCCCCTTTAGCACTCAATTGTGTGTATTATGTATATAGTGTGTGCATGTTTATATGCGGTTTCATGCACTTGTGTCAAACGGCTTGTGAGAGTCAAGTGCGCCCGGAGGTAATCGACTCAGTAAAACATTCCGCATATCCACAGGCTCTCATCCATCAGCAACAAGTATAACACGCATCTAATAATGCAGAAACACTTCTGAAAACTGCAACTTTAGGGTCTGTAAATAGATTTACTCAAATGTTGTCTGTACAATAATTTGTTTAATGGCATATTGAATAAATCTAAGGTGTATTATTGTACTTCATATTACTTAAAACTATTTTATTATGAAAAATCGTATTGCGTGAGGATACAGCATGAAATCTATATGCAAATCTCATTATGCAAAAACATATGCTATAAATGTCCTCGGCTGCAGGTTTAAACTTTGTAAGACAAATAATCAAATCAATCAATCACATGGAAACTTAAACTTAAAGCCTAGATGCTTGATATTTTGTACATAAATATAAATGCCCTAGTAGGGCTCGACCGATTATCTGTGCCAATATTTTATAAATACCAAAGCAATTTCATGGTTATCGGTATTATTTAACAAAACCAATTTACCGATAAATTATTTAAAAACATTTAAAGAAGGTTTTTGTTAGAGCCCTTGGTATATTAATTTTAATTTTATTATATAAATATAATTATTTATTTATTTTATTATTCATTTTAACCTGACATATATATGTCGGTTTAAAATATCAGTTATCAGTTTACTATATTTATAAAAAATTGTAAAAAAAACAAAAAAAAAAAAAAAAAAAAAAGTCGTAACTTTTTGTTCTTATAAAGAAATACCTGTATAATCAAATAAAAATAAATGGAGATGATTGTGTTTTTCAGAGGCAATGTTGATACTAATTATTACAGATCAAGCATATCAACAACCAATTTCTTTCCCTAAGGGATCAACTGTTTATTGGCACCAATATTAAGATTTTTGGGTTATCGGTGTTGGTCATTTTCAAAACTGATTTGCCCAATTAAAATAATTTCAAAACATTTAAAGGTTTTTGTCAGAGCCCTTGGTATATTATACTGACCCTTTTTTATATATATATATATATATATATATATATATATATATATAATAAAATATGTATATGAATTTATTTTTAATAAAATGTTTTTTGGTATTTACTATTCTTAGTAACTTTTTTTTTTAAATAAAGAAATACTTCTTATTTATTTTTATTATTTGTTTTTTTCTTCACATCATGTTACTGGTAAATTGATTTTCTAATTTTCATGTCGTATTGTGTAGCCCTGGTCATAGTAAAATCACATTGGTCCAAAAATCATATTGAATGTGTTCTGATTGGCTCTGATCTGTTCCTTTGCACTGCCTTTCACGTGGACAGACAAATTACAGAAGCTGTCACGTTGTGTATGGCCAAGGCGTAGTGCAGTAGTCACAACTGTATGTCTCACCCTGACAGGAGATGGATAGTTCCATTCACCAGTTCTCAGGGTTTCTACTCAGCTTTCTCTTGCCCCTGCTGCTCCCTGGCAGCTTTTAAAGACATCATTTGGCTGCAATATTGGGGCGGATGTGTAGGTCATGTCACTATCACCCCCCTCCTGACACCAGAGGTGACTGCGCCCTTCGGCTCATGCCAGCCTCTGGTACCTTCCACTGAGCGAGGACCACCCGACTGGGGCGAGTTATCAATCAGGAACCGGCAGGACGAGACATGCCCAAACAGGCACAGTGGAGTGCCTGTACAGCACACGAACACCTGCCCGTGTGAACTTTGTTGAAAGTGCTACCCAGCTGCGTGGTTGAGTTTAAACCAGTTTGTCTAACACCACTGTAGACTGTTTACTAGTGTTTTATTTATTTTTTGTGAATTTCATGAATGTTTAGGACTTACTGTCATATATTTAAGATTATTTGTAGCCGTGTTTTTTTTCCACATATAACCACATTTATACATTTTTGCAAATGTCTGTTAACTTTTCTTCGCCTCCATTTAAAGGTTTATCATTTTGCTAATTGCAGTCAGATTTAATTTGCATTTTGTGGGCGTATTTTGACTGTCTTCTGAATTAGCATAATTAATTTATAAGACAATGCAAACAATTCATGTAAATAAGCTTGGCTATCATTCTTTATTAAATCGTCTTGTGTAAGATGAACTCGTGACTACATTTCTATTTAATGTGAAGATAAAGTTGTCAAACTTTCCTGTCATTTTTCACCTTATAATTGAAGTGGAGTCCATGGAGCGCACGCCCGGCAAAACTGTATACAAACACGGAGGCTGTAAATTGGGGTCAGCTGTGTGCAATCTTTTGCACTGGATTTCCTAGACAGTGTGCTCTCCAGGGAGCCACAGGTGTTGACTGCGATGGCAGTGGAATCGGTGAACACAACATTCCCTCAGATGCTGTTCTAGCAAGAGGGAGAAACTGTGCTTTTCAGGAAGATGACCATGCTGGGGAATCACTCAGGGTGGTCGACGTGTTCTATGTCAGTGAAAGGCATTTAAAATGCTAAAAGATTTCTATTCCAAATAAACACTATTCTGAGTCTGAATTCTGAAAAAAATAAAATGTATCACTAAAAAGAAAATTTCTTTAAGCAGCTAATCAGCATATTAGAATGATTTCTGAAGGATCATGTGACACTGATCCTAGACTAGAGTAATGATGCTGGAAGTTCAGAGTAATGATGCTGGAAGTTCAGCTTTGATCACAGGAATAAATTACATTTTAAAATATATTCAAATAGAAAAAAAGTTCTTTCAAATTATAGTATTTCAAAATATTATAGTTTTTACTGTAGTTTTAATCAAATACAGTTAAGGTCAAAAGCTTACACCCCCTTTACAGAATTGTTTGGCCAAAATAAGAGGGATCATACAAAATGCATGTTATTGTTTATTTAGTACTGAGCTGATTTAGATATTTCGCATAAAATATGTGAAATAATAAAATTACATATAATCCACAATTGAAAATAATAAAATTGACCCGGTTCAAAAGTTTACATACACTGTAACCACAGCTGTTTTTTTTTGTTTTTGTTTTTTTGTTTGAACAGTTAGTCTGCCTGCTGTTTTCCAGAAAAGTTCTTCAGGTCTCACAAATTATTTGATTTTCCAGCACTTTTTTATATTTGGACCCTTTCCAACAATGACTAAGATTTTGAGATCCATCTTTTCAAGAGGTAAATCAGGGTAAATATAACTTGAGCCTTCTGGGAAACATCTGCCTACAATTTTAGGCAAAATAAGAACATAATTACACATGGAAGTTTTTCCTTCTGGAGCATCAGTGAGTGTTTGAACCTTCTGTAATAGTTGCATATGAGTTTGAAAAGATGGTTCTCAAAATCATACAGTCATTGTTTTCAAATACACAAAAATGCTGGGAAATTGAAGAATTTGTGGGACCTGAAGGATTTTTTCTGAGAAACAGCAGGCAGTTTAACTGACTCTTCTATCACACACAGCTGTGGATAATTTAAGGTTAGAACACAGTATTAAGAATCAAGGAAATTTAGATTTCAACCGGGTCATTTTATAAATTCAACTTTTATTTTCTCGTGTGAAATATCTTATTCAGGTCCATACTAAATAAACAATAACATGCCTTTTGTATGATCCCTCTTATTTTGGTAAAATAATGAACATTTTGCAGATTCTGAAAGGGGGATGTAAACTTTTGACCTCAACTGTACATGCCGTTAAAAACAAAAAAAAATCGTACCATATCCCATGTTTTGAACGGGAGTGTAGATTATAATCCAAATGTTCATGGATCGGGTGACCACCTGCTTATGGCTCTGTTGCAGGACAGCAGATGTGATTTTGGGGAACAATATGAGACACATGAGAGAGAAATGACTACTGTTAGACTGCATCAATATTGATTTACATTAGTTGCTTTGAATTGCCAATAAGCTTTGTTAATTGTCTGGCACTCAATTTGCACAGGTTTGAGTGATAAAATGTAAGTGGCACTGGCAGCTTTTAGCAGGATGTTCTTTCTTATCAAGCCTGTGTTAAGAAGTCTTTTTCTTTGTCCAAGCTGCCATTAGTGGGTAAAAGGAAAACAATAAAAACTCCCTGAGAATGGGTGTTGGGTGGGTGTGTGTATGTGTGTGTGTGTGTGTGTGTGTGTGTGTGTGTGTGTGTGTGTGTGTGTGTGTGTGTGTGTGTGTGTGTTTTTTTTTTTTTAATATACCTTCCATTTTAGCTAAAACATGATGGCTGCACAAATGGATTTTTAAACATCAATTTTAGAATTACCACTAAAACACAGAATTGATCTTGAGTTAATTTAAAGGGATAGTTCACCGCCAAAAAGTAAAAAAATATAACACTCTCAAGCCATCATTGGTTTATAAGACTAGTCTTTCAGACTAATACAATCGGAGTTATATTAAAAATGCTGTGGCTCTTCCAAGCTTTATAATGGCAGTGAATGGGTGTTGAGAATTTGAAATTTTTGAAAGTGTATCCATCTATCATAAACATGCACCACACGGCTTCAGTGTGTTAATAAAAGCCTCCTGAAATGAATCAATGCATTTTTGTAAACTCCAGTGAGAAGTGACGAAGGCTTAAGCACAGTGGGGAGAGCTAAACAAAACACTGGTCACGGATTAGAAGTATAAAACAAAGATTTGTAAAGACAAATGTCAGTGGATTTTCTACATAAGCCAAGAGGAGGCTGGTTTTCCTTTGCTGTAAACAAAACTTGATTCTTGGGAGACTAGCATATTCTCACCAGAGCTTACGCTATACCTACATCATACTTCATTTGTTGGAACGGCATTCTCCTGTGAACACTGATACCCCCTGGAGCTATGTGGAGTACTTTTTATGATAGATGAATGCTCTTTATTAGACTTCAAAATCTCAATACCCATTTACTGCCATTATAAAACTTGGAATAGCCAGTTTTTTTTTTTTTTTTTTACATTATTCCAATTGTATTTGCCTGAAAGAAGTCGAATACATCTAGGATAGTTTGAGGGTGGTAAATTATAGGGTAATTTTCATTTTTAGGTTTACTGTCCCTTTAAGGTGAGACACTGCAGGGGAAGAGGGGAAAAAAAACAACTAAACTAAACAAAAAAACTAATAGTTATCACCTTACTTACCCATTTGATTGATTACATTAGTAATTGCAAACATTTTTTTCATTATAAGTTTTCTAAAATGTTAGGTTTAAATATGCAAATGAGACATTATTTAATGGACTTTGCATACATTTATAGTACAAAAATCTAAACACTGGATGAAGTCAGTTTCAAAATTCTTATTAGTCCATATCCATATTAATATCAAATGTTTTACAGAGGGAATTTTGGGTATCTCATTACAATACAAAAATTAGAACAGACAGAAAACAAATATATATATATATATATATATATATATAATATAATTTTTTTTTGTGTGTGTTGTTTTATTTTTGGGGGAACAAGATGTATATTATCAAGCTAATTATATATTAACAAATTCCTCTGTAAAAACCTTCAGGATGTAGATGTTAATAAAAAAAAAATGACACAAATAAATAAAGTGCTGTAAAAGAAACGACACCCTTAACGGTGTCTTTTGGATGTTTTCTTTCCATTAGTCAGGGCTCTACGCTTACTTTTCTTAAAAAAAATTAGGAACACAATAAAAATTTCAGGAGCACCTTCTAATCAGTAATCAAAAAAAAATATCAAAAGTTTGCCTTTCTATTGCAAGGTGATGATAAGTTTTGTTTTTACCTTTGTAATGGCGTTTTTGGCGACTTTATTCAAAGTATGTCATCTTTTATGTCAATTTTATTATATATAATTTCTAATTAAAACAACAGAATAAGAACAAGTAGATCAAGAATAAGTTACCAAATCAAATAAAATCAGTATTAACAAAATGTATACAGAGCTGGCACAGAAAAAACACAAAAGTGGCTTGTAGGTCTATTTTCATATGTTTAATGAGGCTCAGAGGTGGCATGAGTGCGATCAAATTCATAAATTTATGTTGAGATTGTTTTAAATATGCAATTTTGAATACAAAAATATGAAATTATTTAAAACTGAAAATATTTTAAAAATAAAACAAAATTTGCCAGTAGGTGGCGGCAAATCACCGATTTAAGTACTGAATCATATCATTCATTTGATTTGTTCGAACAGCTTATACATTCAGGAATAAAGCAAGTGACTGTCTTTGTGAATAGGAAATTGAATCATTTGACTCACCAGATTTGTTTATAAATGCACGTTCATTCATAAACGAAACAACGCTGTGTTTGAATGGAGATGCGCAGCGGAACAGTATTGACTTGTTTCAGACCATTTTTGATGACGAAATAGAGCAAAATCAGGCAATAGTCTTACAGCCAGACGATGTAAGTCACTTAATATTAACTTCTTGATTATTAGCTGTTGTATTAAATCAATATCTTATTTACAAACTCCCTTAAAAAGTAATTAAAAGCTGTCATTCATCTTAGGTCATCGCAATCTCAAAGTTCCATTACACTCTTAAAAATAAAGGTGCTTTAAGAGGTTCTTCACAGCAGTGCCATAGAGGAACCATTTTTGGTTCAGTCAAAGATTCTTTAAAGAACCATCTCTTTCTTAACTTTTTAGAATCTGAAGAACCTTCTTTCACCACAAAGAACCTTTTGTGAAACAGAAAGGTTCTTTATGGAACCATTTAAACAAAAAAGGTTATTCTATGGCATCGTGAAGCACCTTAATTTTTAACAGTTTATAATCAAGAAAGCTCTCTACACTGTACAATGAATCTCTTATTTACACTCTCTCTACACTTTGTTTAGGAAGGGATTCGTGAGATATGTCCGTGATGCATTACTCGATGCAAAAACACGTAGAAACCTTTGAAGCTCCCCTCAGTGTGCCGATCGGGTCAGTCACACATGGTGCTCCTAAGTATTTTTTTCATAATCACACGCAGTAGTTTTGGTCGCATTGTAGAGCCCTGCTAGTCTGAAAAAAAAAAAACACTATGAAAAACCAAAAAGCCCAAAATCACGAATTTGACAGGTGCATGAAAAAACGTTTTTGCTTGTAGCGTCTCCCCTTAATTTATGATTATATTAGAATTTGATGGTTTACTTGACTGTGCCTGTAAATGTCCAGTATGATCCTGAAGGAAAACCAGTTGAATATCACTGCTACAGAGCATTAAACGATAACATTTATTACATCTTAGCCTGCTAAACACATAATAATGCTGCATAAACTCACTTCACTTCAGATTCGGTAGCTAATAGGTCATATTATTAGTGAAAGCACAGCGTACGTGCAATTAAAAAGAATAATATTAATGGAAAGCACATTTTAAGGTTGTTCTTGCAATCGTATGCGATGCACAACACACAGCTGTGAATATCATGACTAATATTTGAAGTTTAACCTGCACGGTCAGGCATATAATTATTCAAATGAAGGTTTAATCTGTCTGAGAAGTTGAAGGATTGCACAGGGCACAGCGCAGCAGAGACGCCGCCTCAAAAACTAGGTCATCTTCATATTGTGACACCGCCTGTCTATCTGCAGCGTGACTGAGGAGATGGGCGCTTCACAAATGCACTTTAATGTATTTGAGACTCTTCTTGCATCTATTGTAGTCATAAGAATATGGTAATGTTTCAGTACTCGATAAATCAGATCCGATGGAAGCCCTCGATATATTCCGCATCTGTTTAAATTGTAAAATGTCCCCGTATTAGTCATGCAACGTCTGTGTTTTAGCTCTCAGACAGAATTGCACAAGTATGCATCCTAATGTGCTTATTACAAAAAGCCAATGCGCTTTGTTTGGACTCTCACGTCTACAGTGCGCTGTTATGACCCCCTACTAAAGAAAATTGATCTCATAAAAGTCGTCCCTGAATTGAGTGCACTGTTTCGAGAGTGTTATCCAGCAGGGGTTTCATTCAGCTTGTTCCGACTATTCAAATGCATCATACGCTAACATTCCCCCAGTGACTAAATCGAGAAGAAACAATATGGCCGCCATGAATAATTCACCGTGCTCAACATCTTCACATCTGTCAGGGCAAAAGTTCTGCTGTTGTGATTGAACAACACAGAACGTTTTCCACTCAAAAGAGTGGTTCGTATACACTTAAAACTATTTAGTTACTTTATGCTGCTCTAAGGAAACTCATGCCTTGTTAAATATAGGGAATTAACATAACATTGTTTTTGTCACACATTTTGCCATATTCTGTTTTTCTTAGCATTCACAAAGCTATTCTATTTTATTCTTAATTTACAACTAGCTTTTTTTATGATTTAAAAATAAGCTACAACTGATGAGGCAACCCATGCTGTTTAGATATGGATTAAATTAATTTTTTAATAATATATATTTTTTAACTTAATAAATTGCAATTAATAACCCATGCCTGGATAAATATAGGGAATTAAATTAATTTGTTTTAAACAAATCTGGGACTTTGATCTCCTGATTTAATTGAATTTTATTTATGTCAAAATATCCTTATTTTATTAGTATTAACAAAGCTTTTATTTAATTTAATTTAATGTATTATTATTTTCATACTGTACTACTGGCTTTTTTAATCATTTAGTCATTTAAACATCAACTATGGCTGACATGGCAACCCATGTCTTGCTAAATATAAGGAATCAAATTAAATAATTTGAATGGTTATCACACATTTTAATATCCCTTTTTGTTTTGTTGTTTTTGTATTCACAAAGCTATTTTTTATTAAAAAAAAAATGTCATACAGTACTACTAGTCTTTTTATTCCGTTAAAAATCAACTATGGCTGATATGACAACCCATGTCTGTCTAATTATGAAAAATCAAATTAAATAATTTGAATAGTTATCACATTTTGATTTTTTTTTTTTTTTTTTTTTTTTTTTTGCATTCATTCAGCTATTTTATTTATATTTATTTTATTTTTCATACTGTATTACTAGCTTTTTTAATTCCTTTAACCCATGTCTGGCTAAATAAAAGGAACTTGTATTATATAAGGAACTCACACTTTTTGCTATCCTTTTTAGTATCCACAAAGCTTTTTTATTTTTATTGTATCTATTTATTTATTTTACTTTATTTTTCATACTGTACTACTAGCTTTTTTTATCCCTTCAAAAATCAGGCTGATATGGTAACCCATGACTGGCTAAATATAAGGAATCAAATAAACAATTTAAACAGTTATCACACTTTTTGCTATCCAACTACAGATGATAAGGCAACCGGTGCTTGGTTAAATTCTTGTATAAATTAAATACAATTGCTTAAATGGTTATTAGACACTTTGATATATTCCCCACCCCTTAATTTTACATGCTTTTTTATTATTATTTTATTCTTATTAGATGAATTGAAAAAACAGCAGCTACTAATTGTATACATTTTCTTTCTTTTTTTTTTGATTCCAAAGTTATTTAATATTTTTACTTTCTCACAAAGAATAATAAAACAGTGCATTGCTTGCTATGTTTCTGGTCAGCTGCAAACCATTTAATCTGCTTCTTTTAAACATTATTCTACACCATGCAGATGTCCTGACAAGTGAAATCGACCACATTTGAAGAGTCACTAAAGTTGTAGACTCGTTGTCTATAACTTAAGTGTCTAGAGAAGTGTCGGACACTGATTTAGAAGTGGTCCATCACAGACAGACACAGAGCTGTTGCAGCCTGGGTAAAAATGAATTCGCTCATCCATAATGCAGCAGAGTTTATATATATTGTGCTTAGAAATGGCTTTTGTTTCCTCCAGAGAAAAGAAAACCAACTTTTGTAATATAGAAATCACGAGAAAATAAAAGGGATAGTTCAGCCAAAAATAAAAATGCTCTCATCGTTTATTTACTGTCATACTGTTCCAAAGCTCTATAAGTTTCTGCTGTGCAAGGAAAATGTGATTATTGTTATTTTTTCCATCCATTCAAGTAAAGTCCAATATCCAATGCTGAAAAAAGAAAGAATTCAGTAATTCAGTAATTCAATAAATAAAAACTTTGTAAATATTTAGGAAAACAAGATAACAAGAAACTGGAAACAGACTTTTGAAACAGTTTAATTTAATTCCTTATATTTTCACCAGACATGGGTTGGCTCATAAAATGTAGAGTATAGGGCCCTATGAAATCTGTTTTATTTATTTATTTATTTATTTATTATTATTTTTTTTTCTAAATAGGTTTTTTGTATGTTTACATTTTTCTAGACAGACTTTTATTAATGAAAAAGCAGTTCTAATTAATATAAATAATAAAAATTTACACAATTTAACAGAAAATTACTAAAAGTTTATAAAATATGTATTTTTATAATTATTAAAAAAAATATCAGATAAAAAGTTATGTTTACATTTTTCTAGTAAATAAATTGTGGCAAATATTCTTTTTTTTCTTTTCTGTTTACTTTTTGCTAGACTTTTATTAATCAGAAAGCATTTCTAATTAATTGAAACCATGAAAGTTACACAATTTAACAGCAATTTATTAAAGGTTTAACAAAAAAATAAGTTTTAAAGACCCTTTTTTCTAAATGGTTTTAAGTTTACATTTTTCTAGACTTTTATTATTCAGAAAGCAGTTATAATAATAGAAATCGTGAAATGTACACAATTTAACAGCAATTTACTAAAAGTTTATAAAAATATATTATTATTATTTAAAAAAAAAAATAATTCTCAGAAAAAAAAAAAATATGCGTTTAGATTTTTCTCAGAATATTTACCAGAATATTTATTCTGGTAAATATAATTTTTGTTGTTGTTGTTGTCTTTTTTTTTGTTTTTTTGCTGTTTTAATTTTTCTAGACTTTCTAAAGAGCATTTTTAATTAATTGAAATCATGAAAGTTACGCAATTTAACAGCAATTTGTTAAAGGTTTAACAAAAATAATTTTTACGACCCTATGAAATGTTTTTTTTTTTTTCGTCAAGCTCAGTTTTATGTTAGTAGTAGTAGTAGTAGTAGTAGCAGTAGTAGTACTATCATTACATTTCAGAAATATATTTGTCACATTTTCTTCACGTTAAACACAGCTTTTATTTTGTTTTACTTCGTGTTGCTGTAAACACCGTTAAGTTTCTGTTTGTGTATGATATGCCCATAGTTTTTTTTCAAAAGTGACACTCAGAGCAGTTGTAGAGGTCCTGATTTAATGCTGAAAACAATGCAAGCATCATGAGTAGATAAACTATTGCTTTAAGTTGTAAAAAAAGAAGGCATTATTAAATAGCAACCAACAAGACTACATTTTAAACTATATTCGATTTGTGTGTAGCTCCTTTAATCCTTTTATTGAGACCAGAATAGAAAAAAGCAGAAAACAGAAGTGCAGCAGGGCTCCATAATGGCGATGCCTATTGTTTTGTTTTTTTCAAGAAGTCCATGGTTGAACAAGTAAGCAGTTATTTGTGGTCGTACTCTTAGTTGATTTAAAAAAAAAAAAAAAAAAAAACTTGTTCTCGACATCCTTTAAAAAAGGCAAAATAAAGCTCTGCTGGCAGCTCCGTCACTGTTTCTGTGAAGCAGCTTAATTGTAAAACATTAAGTGTGTTGGCAGAAGGGCTGAAAGCCGAAGCAGAAAATGGCTTAAAGTGTCACTTCCAATAAGCTGAGAACAGTAAATGCACCAGAGCCGTAGGTCACGGGGAATACGTGAAGGGGACGTTACCTATAGAGACACTCTTAAACTGGACAAGAAGCATGAAACACATCTGTTTCTTATTAGAATTGACAGATGGACATGACTCTATGATAACTTGACAGTTGCTCTGGGGAAAGTTGTCCATTATTATAATTACCTGATCCAGCTATTGAAGTTGCTGATGATGGGTGATTTTTAGGTGAGTGATTGTGTGCATCTGAATAAAATAAAGTTTTATTTTATTTTATTTTATTTTATTCAAACAATCACCTAAAACTAACCAATATCTAAAATTATTAATTCTTTCCAAATGCAGCTATTTAAGTCATCTGGTGAAAATTATTTTTATTTTATATTTTAAACTTGTAAAAGCTATTTTATTTATTTACTATTTTATTTATTGTTTGTTTGTGTCAAATCTAAAATTATTAATTCTTTCCAAAAGTAGCTATTCAAGTCACCTGGTGAAAAGTATTTTATTTTATTTTATTTTATTTTATTTTGCTAATAACTACAATTATTAATTCTTTCCAAATGGAGCTGTTCAAGTCATCTGGTTTCTTTCTTTCTTTCTTTCTTTCTTTCTTTTAATGTGAAATCCTTTACTTGGGAAACCTTGAAAAAATGGTTGGGTGTTGACTTTTTACAATAATCAACAAAAATGTAAGTGAGTTTGTCTTAGTATGTCAAGCTAAATCAACAAACTAGCTATTTTATTATAACTTTTTTTTTAGTTTTTAGTTTCAGTTTTAGTTAACTATAATAACCCTGTGGTAAAGCCTCTGAAATTGGTAAAGCATATATACTTTAACATACTCAGCCTGTGCGATTTGATAATCGCAGAAAGCCATGTCGCGATATTGATTTCATTACACTATACATCATGCAGACCTAGTTGCAACAATATGGTCAGCGAAATGACCTCTCACTTCTAGACGGCCAGTTTCTGGACTCTACATTCACGCTTACATAAATGCAAACTAATGACATCACTTCCCTTTCATCTTCCCCTGTGGAAAGAACAAAAGCTGACAACCACAGCAGCCTCTGGATAGGGAAAGAAACCCTTAGTGTTTTGGGTCTGTGACTCACACTGTCTGTTTACCACTAAATCAAAGCTATATGGCTATTCATAGCCCTAACCAAGCACTGATGCTTTAATCTCCATTCTGTTTCGTTGCAGGTTATGGTTTACCGCGCGGTCCTGCCGTGCTCTGCCTTCCTACTTGGGCACGGTTGTTAATCGACTGTTGTTAGGAATAGTTCGGTTTGTATGAGGTTTCGTATGGTGACTCAACTCATCATCAGCCTACGGCAAGCGAATCCCACCCTCCGATCCTTCTGTCGCTCGCATCTGTGTTTAAACAAATGACAGTTCCTAAGTACTGTCATGCAAAGTTGTACAATAGACGGTACACAAATATTGTGTGGATTATTGATAATAGGTGTACTATTACTAGAAGTCGACCGATATTAATCGACCGATAGTTTTTAAAATGGATACTGAACAGAAACTAGAACTACTCTACTATTTAAAAAAGGGACTGAACTGTACTTTGCAAAATAATGAATGTATTTATATTCAGATTTTAAAATCAGAATCAGAAAGAGCTTTATTGTCAAGTATATTTGTTTTTGTGACATTAGCTTCCAGTATACAACAACAACACACAGACAATAAAAATGAAAATAAAAAAATACAGATATGTAAAATATTTAGCTGTTTATAAGATGGATTGCCTGGGGGAAAAAAAACTGTTCTTGTGCCTGGTTGTCCTGGTATTTGGAGCTCTGTAGCGCTGGCCAGATGGCAATGTTAATTATGTATTTAAAAATTTCAGTAAATGTTGAAATTAACACACTAACAAGGAACAATACCTACATTCTACAGCTTTTATTGTTCTTAGTTAATGCTACAAATGGAGTATTATTGTGAAGTGTTACCGTTTCATATCAACAGTCTAAAAATCTACACAAAAGCCATAGTATTGAAATTATGTAGGTATAGTCTTACAGTTTAACCCTCTGGGGTCGACGGTCGCGCCGGCGCGACCAGCTCACTTTTTTTAAGATCAGTGCGAAAGATACTAAAATTGCTCTGTCGATATTAGTCACACAAATAAGAGTTATACATCATTCAAAATGGTTAAGTGTATACTTTTTTTTGTGTACACTCAGAATAACAACTGAACTTTGTTCTTTTTTAAAATAAAGAAAAAAGACGGGGTGTTTTTTCTGTCTTCAGCGTCTCCGCGCACTGCGATTAGAAACGCCTCAATAAATGTATCTTTAACTCGGTGGAGGCTCAGCACACAGACAGTTAATACACATGGATAGAAAGCTTAATATCTCTACTTTTAAATAAAGCAAGTCTTGTCGAAAACAAATGTTCTGTTATAAAGTAATCCGTATGAAACCAACAACATGTTGAGTTTTGCACTCAGTGTTCATTAACGATAATGAAGTTGACGCCTCCGCTTTTGATATGATAATTAGCCATGTGCGCCGCGCGGGAATGTTAACGCCCACATCACCGCAAACTAACTTTGAGAATTCATCGCGTTCATATCAGCTACTGTTCGCTTATGGAAGAAGACACACTGAGAGGAATACACACTGAATTCACCAGATGAAGAACAGAATGCGACGCGCGGCTGATCCACGTGACGCGATCGTTCTGATGAGCAAGTAATGTTTCTTATTTGCATTAGTTAACGTGCTATTCTTACATATACTTGAACACATAGCTGTGTTTTTCTAAAACTATAACTCCTGGCTAAAAGGTTTGAAATCGAGTGAAAAGGATAGGTACAATTCATATAATAGGCTACTACACAATTCATTGTATCTAAATTCTTACGACGCAATGAAGGTTTCATGCTCTATAGGCTATAATATAAAACAAAATATATAAGTAATAGGACTGTACTGTTTTTAGTGATGACTCTTCACTTGAATCTGAGGTAGTTGTATTAACATTATTTGTACGGAATACCAGGGGTAGTTCAGTTTTTGCGGTCGAGTAAATGCACAGATATAATAATTCACTGATGTAATTATATGTGCATCGCCATAATATTGAAGTATATGTACTTGTTTGACGTTACTAAATAATAATATAGATTCTCTAATTGTTATCTGAGTGCTGCTCACACTGCAAAAAAATCTCTATCTTAGATTTTTGTCTTGTTTCCATTCAAAATATTTAAAAATTCTTAAATCAAGAAGGATTTTCTAGACAAGTAAACAATGTCTTGTTTTCAGACACTAGAAAATTAAGTGAGTTTTTGCTTGAAACAAGCAAAATAATCTGCCAATGGGGTAAGCAAAATAATCTAGCCTTCTGTTTGAAATAAGATTATTTTGCTTACCCTATTGGCAGGTTATTTTGCTTGGTTTAAGCCAAACCTCACTTAATTTTGACTTATTTTTTCTGAAAACAAGACAATAATTTTTACTTGTCTAGAAAATCCTTCTTGATTTAAGAATTTTTAGATATTCTGGCTGGAAACAAGACAAAAAAATCTAAGCTAGAAAAGCAGTTTTTTTGCAGCGCACACTTTTTTTTAACAGATTTGCTAGTGAAAAGTGTTAATATATCTTCACATTTTTAGCACAGCAAGCAAGGCACAACACTTTTCCACATAGAGGAATTACAATAAAATAGATGAAAATCTTTGAGCATTCTCACATTCTTTCTTCACAGTGCTCCAACTTGATGGGTGAACATTACCTTTGATGGGGGGAACATTAGCCATTGTGGGAGTGTCTTTTGTCTCTCCTTGTGTGAATTACATGAATATTCAGAGCTATTAACACTCCCATGAATATGGCAATGCTGGCCAAAAAACTTACTTTCAAAATTCAAATTATTATATCTTTGTTTGTGATGAAGTGGTTGGAATGATTCTCACATCATTGTGAAGTAAATATTCTATCTTACAAGACTGATTACTCAAATGATTTCGTCAGAACTATTCAGTAGGTTTTTTTAGGCCATCTTTTAGATGAATGTTTTTTCCTAAAATGTGCTAACCACGCATAATATTTTTTTTCTACAAAATGCAAACATGTACATCTTTTTTTCTCACATATTATTGTAGCACAGTGTGTGCTGAATACAAGAAAAATACATATGGGCAAATAGTATGTTATAAGTAGCTGAAATAAGCACAAATGTCAGGGCATGTCAGCACACCTCAAGGGCCCCAAAATCACCTCAGACCCCAGAGGGTTAACTGTTTCTATTCTAGAACACTTGATAAATGTCTAATCAAAATAACAAAATATTTTAGTCACAAACCGAGCAAAAGCCCACGTCTGGAAATCTCGTATCAGTTATTATACACACTGGATGCGTCACATTCAGTTCAAACAGTGGTCTAAAACTGTTTATTTAATCACCAAACGGTAAGTTTACTTCAGGAATGATGAAAAAGCAGCATAGATGAGTTGGAAGTTCAGTGTAATTAAGTAAGTAAGTAAGTAATTAAGGTTTAAAAATATATAAGTTGTCTTTTTTTTTTTTTTTAGAAAATGACACTGTTTCGCTAGATAAAACCCTTCTTCCTCGGCTGGGATCATTTAGAGCCCTTTGAAGCTGCATTGAAACTGCATTTTGGGACTTCAAAATCACAGGCACCATAGGAGTTCACTATATGGAGAGAAATCCTTGTTTTCCTCAAAAAAATATTATTTCTATACGACTGAAGAAAGAAAGACATGAACATCTTGGATGACAAGGGGTTGAGTAAATTTGTGTTCTGGAAGTGAACTTCTTTAAACTCTTTATAACAATACACTCAATTTTACTATTTTATTTTTGCATATTTGAAAAATATAAAATGATATAATTATTTGTATGTTTTTTGCATATTTAATTTACTTTATTTATTAAATATTAAGATGAAGAGTATTTTATTAATACTAAAATATATGAATATTATTTTATTAATGTTAATTAAGAAAGTGTGTAAAATTTGTATTATTTATATTTATTTGTATTATTTGTTTAGTATTTATTAATATGAATTGTATTTATTTGATATTACGAGTGCATTAAGGGTACAGGTATGCAGTGTCTTTAATGCTCTTATTTAATTTAATTTTATTACATTTTTTTTTTTAGTATTTTTGTATTTCATGTTTTATTAATATGTAAAAAAATAGCATTATTTAATTAATATTATTTAGGAAAATGCATACAATTAAGATACAGCCATTCAGTGTCCTTAAAGTTTTTATAACAATTTTCTTTTCTTTTTCTTTTCTTTTCTTTTCTTTTATTATTTCTTACTTTTTTATTTATTTTTGTATTAGGATATTTTATTAGTATTTAATTTTTGCTTATTTATTTGTATTATTTATTTAATATGTATTAATATGAATAGTATTTAATTGAAATTAGGAGTGCATTAAGGGTACAGCTATGCTGTTTCATCAGACTTTTTATAACAATGATGCACTTTTTTTTGTATTTTTTTCTATAATTAATATATTTTAAGAAAATGCATGAAATTAAGATACAACCATTTAGTCTCCAGTTTTTATAACCGTGCACTCTTTTTTTAACTTTATTTTTTATTTTTGTATTTTCATATTTTTATATATATATATATATATATATATATATATATATATATATAGAATAATTAATATTAAAATTATTAATTACTGTATCCTTAATTTTATTGCACAAAATTAAGGATACAGTCATGCAGTGTCCATCACATTTGTATAATAATAATGCACTTTCATTTTGTATTTATTTATTTATTTTACTTTCATTTCCTTGCTTATGCATGCATACCTGTTGAAATTACTTAACTAAAATAAGCAATGTGGTGCACCGAAGGATCAAAATGTCATAGAGGCAGAATACAAGCAGAAATGTTCAAAGAAGCTGTGAGATCACCATAGCAACTGCAAGCAACCACCTATCAGGGTAATTTTTTTTATTTATCTACTGTACATTAAAATGTAAGAGCTGCATGAATTAGAGAAGATGGTGTGTTTCAGAAGTGTCCGTCAAACTGACACGCACAGCTCAGCCGTGGGACTGTCTTTAATAGTTAAACCGTAGTTGAATTTTCCAGACTACCTTAATAATAAAGCAAGGAAGCTGATTTGATTATGAGCGCTCGCAGGGGAACTGCTTTGTTTGCTTTTCATTTCATTTTAATTTGGTTTCTAATGTGATTGGGAATTATGCTAACTGTACAGGAATTCCTTCGTTGGTCGTTTTACGTCTTGGACCAAGTTCAAGCGGTTCCTCGTGGCAAAACAGGCAAAGAACTCTGCTTTGCACAGCGTAATGGACTTGAACAGGGTGAAGTAGGTTCACAGTGAATTTGTTTCTGTGTTTACATGGGAACAAAAGGGGAACTGAAGCGTTGGCGTGTGCATCTAACTGTCAAGTGCATTATCATTTGACGAGAGCACTAGCGCACTACTGCACTGCAACCTTTTGTCCTCATGAATGTATAATGTGACCTCACCTTTCTCCCCTATGACATCGTAAACCACGTCCAATGAGCTGCCACGCTCCATTTAACCTCATTTACCTGTGACGCTTGGCAAACACCAAACCTCTCCTTTTATGCTAATATTTGACCTTTTCTTAGTGCTTGGATATTGATGCTAGCCACCTCGGGTAAACAGGTTTAAGCCATGTTGATGGAAATAAAAATTAATTAATGGTGAGATAAGTACAAAGCCAATAGATCTTTAAGGACTAGTGACCTGGCTGCTCTATTGATGTGAGACTCTTGTATTGTTTTACTCCTCTCTATTTTAAACCCTGGTGAGCTGCCTGCTTTATATATTTAAAGGGAACGTGCGTCTGTGCTCTCAATGCGAAACCTGTTCGACGTTGTTCATTTTATTCTAGGCAAAATAAAGAATTGTCCGGTAGCATTTTGTTTCCTTTTTATGTATTCCTTTTTAAATGTGTATCCTCCTCAGATATGCCTTTTTAAAATGTTTATTTAAAAATATAATTCAATAATATAATTGAACTATTTTTATTCAGTATACTTGTAATGCATAATAAAACAATACGTTATATCGTTTGACAGTAATATTTAATATTTAATAATATTTAAATTATAATTTAAAATAACTTTTTCATTAATAATAGAAAAATGTTTTTGCTCCAAACGTTTGAATGGTAGTGTATCAGTTTTGATAAATACATAATTAAATTATTATTATTATTATTATTATTATTATTATTATTACTAAGAACTTCATTTGAAAAACTTTAAAGGCAATTTTCTATTTAGATTTTTTTTGAACCCTCAGATTCCAGATTTTCAAATGGTTGTATCTTGGCCAAATATTGTCCTATCCTAACAAACCATACATCAATGGAAAGCATGTTTATTCAAATTTCAGATAATGTATAAATGCCAATTCAAAAATTTTTGTGATCCACTATCACATATATGTAAAGGTTAAAGTGTTTGTGTGGTTGGTGCTCAGAATGACCGTCATTCAGGTCCCATGACCACAAATCAGGGCTCAGCGCTGCAATGACACTGACGTATTATAACTGTGATATACAGATGCCCAAGTTGTTTGGATTCTGTAAAATACGGCTTGTGGTTTTGCTGAAACAGCAGTCTACATTAATGTGATCGATAGATGGAAGGTCATGACCTCGGTGTTCGTCAGCGGTGCGGACACATTATAAATCTCATCAGCTTCACTTCACAAGCACACAACATGGATGTTAAACTGTCACCGTTAACATGTGAAAGCTAAAAAGTCAACTTTCTAGAAATGTCCATGACTCTAGCATCGCCTGAAACATTGTGCCAGCTGAGCTCTGACTATAAAGTCTTCTCTCAGAAAGTTTTCTTTTTGTCTGAGCCAGGCACCGGCTTCAGTGTCGGGAACATTAATTACAAGTGTTGTTTATCCTGAGCACTTGCTAAACAGGTGGTAGGCGAGTTCTAGCCAAACAAGATCACCCATTACTGCTTCTACATTTGTTTAGCCGAAGCAACAGAGACCATACTGAAAACATTTTAAACTAACCTGTGGTGGTTAGCTGGTTCCCAGCCTTTATAAGTTGGTAAAATTGGTCTATTTTGGTGGTTTTAGAGGGGTCATGGGGAAAATAATCACCTTAAATAAACCAACAAACCAATTTAGACAGATTTTTAAGCCGTGTCTTCCGGCAGGGGAGGCATTTTCTTGGTATAAAGTTGCCGTTTAGGCAGCCAGCAACCATTTTCTTCAAAATAAACATTAGTTGTGTAAAGAGTATGAATTTAGTCATTCCTAAAAGTCATGGTTACATGATAAGTGATAATGGGTGTTATTCCTGTGATGTCATGACAGTCGAGTTATGATTAAATGTAAATATCAATTCAAATTTTTAAATATCAGAATGTTATTTAAATATTATAAATAAAATATTTCTGTATATTATTTGAATAATATTTAATTAAAAAAATGTACATGTAATGTTTATATTATTATACAAATTAATTTATATTTATTGTTTTATTATTTGTTTTTGTGCATAATTTAGTAATTTAGTAGGTGACCAGTCATAAGGGATATACTGTGTGTATATATATATATATATATATATATATATATATATATATATATAATGATGTGTGTATATAGATAGATAAATAGAGAGAGAGTGAGAGAGAGCTTGTGTTTTTTGTATATAATTTATATATAATTAGATTTTTTTTTTCAATTTAAATTTGTATTTGTTTTATATATTTTGTATTGATTTACTTTTTTAATTAATTTATAAATGTATAATAATATTTATTTATTTATAAATAGTATACTTTATTATTTTAAAACTTTTTTCTGTTTTATGGCGAAAAATACTAGTATCTAAATTATTGTGAAATATTGTCATTTAAATGAACTTTTTCTGTTTATTTTGTTTTTGTTTAGTTATTTTTGTAACATAAAATATAATGACATTGTTATTATATATATTATTTAATTTATTTGTTTAATAAAAAAACTATGATTTTAGCAACACTGAGGTTATGTAATTATATAATAATTATAATTATAATTAAATTATAATTAAAATTATTATTATTATTATTATTATTATTATTATTATTATTTAGTTATAGGGTCGAATCCCAGGGAATAAATGAACAGATTATTTATTTATTTATTTTGAATGCAAGTTCATCCGTAATGAATTGAATCATTTCTAGAATTGAGATGCAACATGACCAGTTATAATGGCTGTTATTCCTCCATTGTCTTGACATTTGCTTTTCTGCTTCAAATACCACCAGTAAGCACTCTTTTAGTCGTTCCATGTCGGGGCATGAGCGAATCTATTTGCTTATATATGGCTTATGTAATACCTTTTCAGACTGTTCACAGCCAAAAAGAAAGGTAGAATGGTTTCTATTTTGGTGGAAAGAAAGTCAGAGCGAGAGGAATGGCAATAGTGTTCACTTGATGACACACAGGAGGTAATCAATACTGACATCAGCCCCGGTAATGATCGGCTCACCGTGTTTCAAGAGGTGTGTATGTGAGAGGTGTCGGACTTGCATTCGATCATCTCGGTGTGCCGCTGCCTATTGATTGCGGCGTCTGTTGTAGTCCGTTTGACTAAACATTAGACCCTCAGTGATCTCGCCTCGCATGTGTCCGGGCCGTCGCCGCAGGCTTTGCCAATTGCTTTAAGAGAATTCCTATAGTTCTAAAAGATCTGCATCAGTGAGTCTCAACGTTCTGTGAATCGCCCAATCGAGTGGAAGAGACTGTCTGACTGACAGATGAAGCGTCCAGTCACAGTTTGTCTAGTTTTCATGTATCTGAAACAGTAGATAAAACAGCTGGAAAATGAATTCAAGTAATGGCACACATTTCAACACTAGAAAAACATGGAATATGTGTTGATTTTATGTGGAGCAGACTTGCATGCGATGCACATGGATTGCTATTAAAATATAACAATATATGCTACTGTTCAAAGGTTTAAGGGCATTGAGTACTAAGCAGCACTGTTTACATCATTGATAATAATCAGAAATGTTCCTTAAATAGCAAATCAGCGTATTAGATTTCTGAAAGATCGTGCGACACTGAAGATTGGAGTAATGATGCTGAAAATTACATAAACTAATTACATTTTAACATATATTCACATACAAATCAGCTATTTTAAATTGTAAGTTGACAGATTTTGAGGTTAATTCCAGTTTTGTGATAAACCTAACAATATATGCTATTGTTCAACAGTTTTGGGGTCATTACGTATTAATCAACACTGTTTTCAAGATTGATAATAATCAGAAATGTTTCTTAAGCAGCAAATCAGCATATTAGCTTGATTTTTAAAGGATCATGTGACACTGAAGACTAGAGTAATGATGCAGAAAATGCAACTTTGATCACAGGAATAAATTACATTTTAACATATATTCACATAAAAAATAAGCTGTTTTAATTTTTTACTGTTTTATCAAATAAATGCAGCCTTAGTGAGCAATAAATAAATAAAAACACCGACCCCAAACATTTGAACAGTAGTGTATAATATAATAAAATGATTAATATAAATATTTATTTATATTACAATAATATTGTGAATATTTTTAAATAAATTAATAGCATTATTGTATGCATTTTTGTTCTTATTTTTTGTTAAAAGCTGCACAGTTGTGTCCAAAATGTTTAGTGTCTCAAACAAAACAGTTTGTTTTAAAGGTTTGATGGCAGTAAACGAACAATTCTTCCACAAAAGCACACAATTTTATCAGCCCAGTAGCTTGTAAACACAATTTTGTTTCTTGGCGGACTGAAAAAACTGCAAATGCGCCAATCAGATTAAAGTTCGACAGATTGTGAGTTTCATTCCAGTTCTGCGATCAAAAGCTGAGACTATTTTACAGTGAAATAGTAACTTCTAAAGCAAGTGACCTTCAGATCCATCAAAAGCAGCCTTTTTAATTGTTGGATGTGCACACAATGCTTTTAGAGGTCTTAATGTTGACTGTCAAAGCTCAGAGAAGAAGCCAATTCATTATTCTCCTCCAGATGCTGAGATCCTGTGCCAAAACATGGCAGCAAAAAAGCCCCTGACTTTTCTTTTGCAGAGGTCACAACCCAGAGCTCGGGCGCACTAAAAGCTTTTTCAGACGTAGTCGTCTCATTAGGTGTTCGGAAGGAGTTCCATAAACTCACTCTGATGCATCTCACGCCCCATTAATCTTATCAACAGGGATATGGCAGCCAATCTCTTCCTCTGGGAACGCATTCATGCACATTTCTTATTCTCTAATGCCAGCCATCATTGCTGCTGGCAACTAGAGCATTGCACAAACATCTTAAGCAAATGAGAGGCAAACTATCGGCTTCCTTCCTCAAGTTTTTTTTAGACGCAGTAAAAAAATGATTTGGATGAACAAAACTTTGATCAACTTTAGATGCAGAGGGAAGCTTTTGTGTCACAGTTCAGCTTGTGGAGGATGCAGGATATTTGCTATAATCACAATCCAAGGAACTTGAAAAAAGGTTCACTCAGTGGCACATTGCAATACAATGTCTATATATAGCCTATGGTGATTTATTCATTTATTTATTTTTTTATTTTTTTTGCCTAAATAAATCTGTTAGACACTATAAACTATAACACCTTTTTGAATTTTTTTTTTTTGTCCAAGAATAATTACACAAATATGGGCTATATCTGTCTACTTGGTTTGGGGAAACAAATCTGCTGTATTCATATGCGTTCATGTTTTGTTTTGTGTTCCTTAAATTGTAAATAATAATGTAGCAGAATTTTAGTGTCTTATTCTGATGTGAATGCTCTTGTAAAAGTACCTTTAGTCATTTCCTGGGGCAGAAACACATTTATTGTAACCCCATAATGCATTGCAATGACAGTGACAAACTAAACCAAGATAACAGACAGAATAAGTCAAATGGTGAATAAAAAAAAAAAAAGTTTGAACTACTGGTATTGTTACCTCCATGTAATTAATTTTAATTATATTTTAAGTAATTACAGTGTTTATATGTGCAGTGTTATTTTAGTATCTATATACTATTATAGTTTTTAATGTTCAAAATTAGCTTTTTTTTATTTTAGCAATTAGCAATTTTATATTTATTTGTATAATACCATTTATAGTGCATTGATTTGATCTTCTATTTTATTTTATTTATTGTTTTTGTTGTTGTTTTTATAAGTTTATTGTTGTATTTTTTTTCTCTCTCTCTCTTTTGATTTTAATGACTCTGGACTCTGTTTTAATGGTTAGATAAAATTGTATTGTGTGTATTGTATTGAGTGGTATTTGTGCGATGGATGAGTTGATGCCTACTTAGAGCATTCCGAACTGGTCACTAATGAGGTTCCATTGGAGTTGTTACCTCAGAAGACAGCAGCCTATTTGGGCAGCAAACAACACAGCATCTCACTAGATGTGGGAACAGAGCAGAAATCCCTCCAGATGTAGAGCTGCTGCAAATCTGCCAACATAAGCACGCGTTGTGTGAAAAATGTTCTTGCGGAGCATCTACTGGAGTTGATTCGGAAAGCAATAGCTCTAGTTTTGCACCCCATTAACTCTCGTAAGCTACATCACCACCAGTTAAGTACAGTTCTCAGGAACAAATGAATGTTGGGGGGGGATATTTAGGGCCGTGTGTGGAAAGCATCCGAGGAGCGCAGCCCCCTGGGATACGTTAGCAGATGAGAGATGAGTGTCAGAGCAGTGCGTAATGAAACACCACAGAGAGCTAACGCTCGCATCATGCTGATCACCACATTCAAACTGAGACCATCACCGTATGTAACTTAAAGTCGGGCTGAGTCTGCCACCCCAGTATCCTCTTTAAGTTGTGTTTTACATTTTAAGTGTTAGTTGTGGGAACATATTTCATAAATTAAGACTATAGTTACCATAGGAATGGGAAACGTGAGATATGTTTAGTGCGTCTCATTTTGAAAAAGAGATCAACAACATCGCATACCAAAGTCTGCAATCTGAAGGAAGAGATTTTAGGAACTTTTCCCTTCAAGACATTTTTAACTCGGCTAACTTTTTTTTTTTTTTTTTTTTTTTATTCTGTGCATATAGTTATAGGTACATTTTAAATGTTCTTAATCAGTGTTTAATTTAATGTAAGCACTGGTATTAAAAAGTTTTTTTTTTTTTATTATTATTTGATAATTTTGTTCTTATTTTTCTGACATGGTGTACATAATAATGATTTAAAAACATATTATTATTATTATATATATATATATATATATATATATATACAATACATATCATTATATATATATATATATATATATATATATATAATAATAATAATAATAATAATAATAATAATAATAATAATTTATTTTTCAGTGTGATACATTTATCTGAGAAGCAAAGTTGTGAAATTGCAAAAAAATAAAAAATAAATATATATATATATATATATATATATAGATAGATAGATAGATAGATATTTTTTTATTAGTTTTTTTCAGTGTGAAGAATTTGTTAGTTTGCATCCTTAAAATAAGATACATTTACCTGAGAAGCAAAATTGTAAAACTAAAAAAAGTATGTTCTCTTTTTTTGCTTTGTTCTCTAGAAGTTCTCAGTTCTCAGCTGTTACTGTTGCTATATGACATACTTTGGTTTCCATTTTAAGTTTGACGTCCTAATAATCCCAAAATAATGTGTCTTTGGATATTGTTTGAGCACGGGTGTCCGGTTGTTATATTTCACTACAAAAAGGCAAGACAAAAAGTAAAAAGGGAAGAAGATCAGTTGCTATTCTCTCACCACCATGATGTATGTCTAGTTCTGATTATAAACGCTGCCAAGATCTAAAAAAGCCAACGACTGCACTTAAGATGCAGCAATTTTTCACCCCACTGCAGCGAGAAGATGACAGAACACATGGAATTTGGTGAAACTATAATACGGTCCTGTGCCAGAGAGCGCAGGAGTCATATATTCTTTCCTGATGCATTACCATGTCACATAACAGTCCCCATCGTCCATCTTAATCTGACAAGCAGGGACAGAGATATTTAAGCAGGGCTCGATATAGTAGTCATATTTCATTCACTCTTTTCCATTGTGGTCCGCTTGCATCAGTCTGGTGGGTCTTTCAGAGGTTACTCTTTTGTTAAGTGCACATGTTGGAGGTTACGTGACCGTATTAGATAATCTACTTTTAATTGCAAGGTCTTTCCTGGTTTAATGCAGTAGAAGAACTGTGTGCAACAGTGAATATAGTCCATAGAGATGGAGTATTGTGCTATACAGAGCTCATTGAATCAAGGTTAGAGTAAAAAACACGCAGGGCATTGTTTCTTGACACGCATGGGAATTGAGATGTCTTGTTGTGCTGCGCCCTTGACACGGAGGGTCTCGCTGTGCATCTCATCTCATATTCTTTGCTTTTCGTTTCTATGCCTGTGAAAGTTCAAAAACATTTTGGTTTCATTAACATTTCCCCGCGGCACAGATTCAGTCTTGGGCCTGTCCAAAACAGCTGAACGAGTAATAGCATTCAAAGGACTTTTGTGCTTCCCCATAGGAACAGATTTGGAGAAATTTAGCATTACAACTCTTGCTCACAAAAGGATCCTCTGCAGTAAATGGGTGCCGTCAGAGTCCAAACATCTGATAAAAACAATAATTCACAAGTAAGTAATGCCACATTTCTCCAAATATGATGAAAAAACAAACTCATCTACATCAAGGATGGTCTGCGGGAAAGTACATTTTGAGCAAATTTTCATTTTTGCCTGAACAACTACAGTGTCCCTTTAACCAATTACAATATTTTACTGTTAAAACCCATTTTTACAATGTAGTTGACACACAGGGACTCATTGTTTCATTGTTCTGACACTTGCTCTGTCCACTGCATCAGTGTCCTCCATTGAAGAGCCTTTGTGTCTCATCTCTCTGTTGTTCTCCTCTCTTACAGTTTCTTTCCCTTTCATCTTTGTAACACTTTGAGAGGCTGTTTTTTTATGCAGACTGGTCTACTTCAGCCCTCCCATCGTTTGGGCCTCAGGGTGACTTTGCAGTCGCTTTTTTTTCTTCTTCTTCTGTAATTGACAAATGCTGCAGTCAGCAATGCTTTCTCACTTGCTACATTTTTTACTGGGCTGAGAGAACTTGCTGGAGGTGGATGTTTGTCAAAATTCAGAGCAGATAAGACACTTATCTGGAAAGTCCTGCAGGAAAAACCAGGTCATGTAAGCATAAGGTGGTCAGGGTGGTATTTAACATATTGTTGCTGGTGCATCTCCAGTGGTTTAGCAAAGACGGTCCACTAGCTTTGACATGGTTGGCCTTTGTCCTGGATGCTACTAGTCCAGTTGATAAACCATTTACATCATAATTGGTCATTTAGCAGATTTGTAATTCAGAGTGACTTACAAATGAGGGACAACACAATAATTTTATCATACAATAGCCAGCAATACTCAAAGTTTCAAGAGTGCATTAGATGCTATGGTAGTATTAATATGCTATTGAAGTGTGTGTGTATATAGTTTGTCATTTTTTTAGTATTTAAACTTAAATGAAAGTTAGAAATATTTTCTTGCCAATTTTCTAACATTAAGTTTAAAATTTGCCATCTAATATTTATATATATATATTTTTTTTTCAGCTATAATTCAATTAACAGTTAACAATAACTGATATTGATAATAAACTGATAATAAATGCAGTTGCAGTTGTTTATTTATACATACATACATACACACACACACACACACACACACACATATATATATATATATATATATATATATAATATGATTTATTTTTGTTTTACATTTTTGTATTTTCTTTTATTTTTACTTTTATTTTGCCATTTTTTTTTCTTTCATGTGTTTTTTCGGCTTTTCATGTTTTTTAGCATAACTTTATTTCAGTTTAAGTTTTAATAATTTTAGTACTTCAGCTTATTTATGTTTGATAATTGCCAAGGCAAAAATTCTAATTAAAAGTTAATTTAATTCAAATATTTAATCTAGTATTTATACTGAAGTTTTATTTCAGTTATGTTTGTTTTCATTTTTTTTTTTTAAATTTCTTTATTAATGATATACATTTTTTTTTCATATAATGTATTATTTTTTCTGTTAGCGTTTTTATTATTTGATTTGATTTTTTTTTTTTAGCTTAATTTCAGTTGTAGTTTTTGTAACTTTAGTGCTTTAACTTAAACTTATTTATGTTAGATAATTTCCAAGACAATTTATATTGTATTTTATTTAATCTTAATTTCATTTATCAACATCAATAACAACACTTAGTTGTTAGTATGGAATATGTAATATTTATATAAATAATAAAATAATACAAGAAAATAAAAAGTAAACACACAATTAAATTATCAATATAAAATAAAATATAAATGAACAGAAGTGTACTATGATTATATATCAGCATGTACAAAATTTGAATAGATGTCAATGGCAATTCACTCCCAACAACATCACTCTTTATACTTTAATTTGTAGCAAATCAATGTGGAAACACTGAGACCAACATTTGGGTCTCAAACCTTGATATAAGCAAAAAGTGTTAAATAGAAACCTCTATGAAGAAAGTGGCAGTGATCCTTAAGCTGATCCTTAAGCTGAAATTCTTAGGAGTTACATTGCAGATGACATAAATCTGTGCGTTGACACTGCTGTCACATTTTTTTACACGAGACGGCATACGTTTAATTAAAATCCCTGTGCGATATGTTGCACGATGCCTTCTGTCTTGCATTAAATCACCCTTATGCATATGCTATTCTGTAAATTAACACGTTGAACTCTACAGACAAAATGTGAAATTGATTTAACTACATCAATAAATTAGCCGTATTATCTGTCATACAGGTGGCATATTGAGCAATTATAAACTGGCTAATCACCTCGCCGGGAAGTACGTCCCCTGGGTCTCTGTCTGTCAAACCGCCGCACCCAACGCAGCGATCCAACCCAGCGCGATGAAGTCAACAGCAGCAGGTGTGTCGATTTTTGCAGTTCTCCCTGATTGATGCTCCCCATATGTGCGTTAAGGAGCCAGCATCGGTTGTACCGCATTCGCAAAGCGCCAATGTAATTGTAATTACCGAAAAACAGGTGAGCTCGCTCAACTTGACGATGGTTTCCTGCGCCGTCGCGGTTGGAGTTTGAGCAGAGGTTGTTAAAAGTTGGCACAGCCGTGGCAGACATCCGCCAGGCCTTTGCTCTGCCAACCCGCCTGGGCAGCGAGCGCCAGCGTGCTAGTCCTTTCAGTTTGTAAAACCAAATTTAAGCACATTTAACATTGAGTCTTTTGACATGGCAGTTCAGATGCGTTAGATCCCATCCAAAAGTGAAGCCTGGAATATGGCATGATGGGGGAATGCTTTGTTCGCAAATTTTCGCTGGGTTCTGAAGCGTCGCTCGTGAGATGGGATGTCGCCCGGCCCAGTGATCCGCCAATGAGGAGACAAATTCGTATGGCAGGCTTACGAACGCGATGTTTAGGTGGAGAAAGAAGGGGAGGCCTCAGCTGTCTAAAGCCCATCACATACGACAGCTGCTAAGCGGCCTGGACGACTTTGGAACGAGGAGGAATTACCTGCTGGATCTGTGATGAAGGAAGGACAAAAACAGAAACAACCTCTAAAGTTGGATGTCCACTTTGTTGCTAGTCAGATTATACAGTTGAGGTCAAAAGTTTACATCCCCCTTTCAGAATCATTAAAAATGTTAATTATTTTTTTCCAAAATAAGAGGGATCATACAAAATGCATGTTATTGTTAATTTAATACTGACCTGAATAAGGTGTTTCATATAAAAGATGTTTACATATAGTCCAAACGAGAAAATAATAGTTGAATTTATAAAAATGACCCCATTCAAAAATTTACATACACTTGATTCTTAATACTGTGGTGTTAGCTGAATGTGGTTACCTTTTTTTTTGTTTAGTGATAGTTGTTCATGAGTCCCTTGTTTGTCCTGAACAGTTACACTGCCTGCTGTTCTTCAGAAAAATCCTTCAGGCCCCAGGTTTTTCAGCATTTTTGTGTATTTTAACCCTTTTCAACAATGACTGTATGATTTTGAGATGCATCTTTTCACACTGAGGACAACTGAGGCACTCATATGCAACTATTACAGAAGGTTACATTGCTCACTGATGCTACAGAAGGAAAAAAAACAACATGCATTTAGATCGGGGGGTGAAAACTTTTGAACAAAATGGAGATGTGTACATTTTTCTTATTTTCCTAAATGTCATATTTTTGTTCATTTAGTACTGCCTTTCAGAGACTACAGAAGATGACTACATGTTTCCTAGAAGACAAAATAAGTTACATTTACCCTGATAATCAAATACAAAAAGTTTTCACCCCCGGCTCTTAATGCATCATTTTTCCTTCTGGAGCATCAGTGAGCATTTGAATCTTCTGTAATAGTTGCATATTAGTCCCTCAGTTGTCCTCAGTGTGAAAAAATGGATCTCAAAATCATACAGTTATTGTTGGAAAGGGTTCAAATACTAAAAATGCTGGAAAACCAAAGCATTTGTGGGACCCGAATAATTTTTTGGAAGAACAGAGGGCAGTTTAACTGTTTAGGACAAACAAGGGACTCAAGAACAACTATCACTAAACAAAAAAAACAGCTGTGGATCATTCAGGTAACGGGTATTAAGAATCAAGCGTATTTTATCTTTTGAACTGGGTCATTTTTCCTAAATTTTACTTTTATTTTCTCTTGTGGACTTTATGTAAACATCTTTTATGTGAAATATTGTATTCAGATCAGTACTAAACAAACAGTATAATGCATTTTGTATGATCCCTGTTATTGTGGTAAACTTTGTTATTGGGGTGTAAACTTTTGACCTCAACTGTATGATACAACCCAGATTAGATTTTTGGTACACAATTTTTTTGGATCCAAAAACAAGCAAAGAGGAAGCAGAAAAGAAAGCTTTTGAACCTTCGACCCGCTGATCCCCATTGGAGTTCATTATATGGAGTAAAATCCTGGAATGTTTTCTTCAAAAAGCTTAATTTATTTTCGACTGAAGAAAAAAAGAAATTACCATTTTGGAAATAAGTAAGTAAATTTTATTCTGGAAGTGAACTAATCCTTTAACAACAGAATGCATGCAATTTAATCCGATTGCATTAAAACTAATACAAATATAATATACAAAGTGTTTGCAATCAAGCTGCTATTACTATGAAGGCCTTTGCTCATCATGGCAGGTCGAAGTGCATGGATTAGGGTTATATAAGGTTATATACAATCCCAACATAATCTTTATTGGGAATAATCTTCATCCTTGCAGAGGCTACCACTGCCATTTCTTTGCTAATCTTTTGAAAGAATGTAATAAAGATTATTTTAATCAGTATATTAGAATCATTTCTGAAGGATCTGTGACACTGAAGACTGGAGTAATGATGCTGAATATTCAGCTTTGCGTCAAAGGAATAAATGACATTGTAAAATATATCGAAATAGAAAAGAGTTATTCTAAATTGTAATAATATTTTACAATATTCCTTTTTTTTTTTTTTTTGTTGGTGTGCATCCTTTATGTGCTAAGGCCATTTTATATACTTGGTTATTTGCAGTTTTGTTTTATGAAACAAAGCACAGTCAAGCATCAACTACTACTCAGCTGTCACTTTCTTTATATTCTGTTTTGCATGTGGCTTTTATACTCTATAGAATGAATTTTGACCATGAGGTTTGAACACGGCGAGGAAAAACTGCACATTGTTTTGGCAAATGAGTTCATGTTTTCTGTTGTTCTTCAGTAAAATGCACCAGATTTGAACTCGGAGTCCCAGAGCGTGTTCTGTGTCTCTGTAGTCAAGTACATGGTCAAACAAAAGGCATGATATTTATACTGAATCCGTGGATTAAGAAACCCTCTTCAGTGTTAATAAGTTGCATGGCCATCTTGAACTAACAATTTTGCTGATTTGGGAAAACAGAGCATGATGCCTGGTTCAAAAATATCAATGAAACTGCTCCATTACACACAGTTTTCCCTCAAAATAAGAATGTGATGTTATATATATATATATATATATATATATATATATATATATATATAATGACTTTTATATGACTTTTTATATGATATCTATCTATCGATCGATCAATCTATAACCTATGACTGTACAAACCAGATGTAACATCTATGTTTAGCATTATTAATCTGTAGGCTAAGAACATTTCAAAAGAATCATGTAATTATAATTGGGAAAATTGTTGTTAGATGGCTAGGATACAACTTAAACTTTGAAACTGCTGGTCTTTCTTTTCTGCTCAATATGAGAACATTCTGATTATTGTAGACTTTTTTTTAGTAGATAATGCTTGTAACTAGGCTAAAATATTAAAATGGTACAGATTTCAGGAGGAAAACCCTGAACAGAAACAGTATTTTAAAACAGTCACATGGCCTTGCATGTATCTAAATGTAAAAATACAATACATGTAAAAGTGTATTTATTCATTTATTTTTTGTCCGGACCTCTGCTTGGAAGAAAATATAGAGGCCATGCCTCTTGAACTTTAACTGAATACTCCTGACTTATATCAGAAAGAAATACTTTATTTGTATGGTTTTGTAATATCTGTGTCACGTTTCCTTATGTGTCATGGTAGATACGACTTTTATTGTTTAATTTAATAACAGAAAAAAAAAAAACAAGAAAAAAAACTTTTTGAACATTGTAATGGGTTAAAACATACAAGTAACTGGATGTACATCTTAAAAAAAAAAAAAAATCATAGATCATATATTTTGTCTATAGCCTATAAAACAGTTGTAAATAGGAATATTTCAATACATGATAATTCTGAATGTGATTTTTATTTATTTATTTAACTGAGCTATTAAATGACTTGAGACTCGACCAAAGACTCTAGACTTGACTCAGACTCCAGCGACAAAGACTTCAGACTTGACTCGGACTCCAAGTTAAAAACTTGTGAACATTTCTGAACCAACACCCTAAAATGAGTAAGAAAAAAACAGCACATTGTCTAGTCAGGTCTTGATATTTGTGATAATGACTATTTTAACACATTTTTAGTTTTTAGTCCTGGTTTCATTATAGTATTGTTATAGTATAGTATAGTATAATTTTAATAATACTTTTTTTTTTTTTCTATTTATCTGTTTATTAATTGTGTTTTAGTGTTTTTGTTGTGTTTTGTCTTGAGAACTTCTAATTTTTTTCAGAGCAAACTTGACTTGAATTATAATATAAAGGGAACACAGATTCCTGAAATTTGTCTCAGATGCCAAAAATCCCCCAGCGTTCATCCGGCTAAATGCTTCGGCATCACGCGTCTCATGGGACCATAAAGCTGGGGCAGACGCTGCCATCGCGGCTCTCCGTTCCCTCTGCTCCAGCTCTTTCCCCTAATGCTCCACAATCAAATGTCTCATGGGACGCCAGAGGTTTCTCCAACATCAGCGATGCAAGTTAATGAGGGAAACGTGGGTGGAGAAGGAAAGAACGGGACAAGGAAGACGAAAGACTCCTCCTCCTCTTTCTCTCGCTCTCGTTTTCGCATGCCTCATTCCCCCTTTCACTCTCCACCAGATAATTAGCAGGCTCTTTACACACGGAGCCCACAGAACACTTGCTAATGCGTGCCTCAAAAGTGTCTGGCATTCGCCAATTTTCCAGCAGGCGATCAGCGTGCTCGTCTCTGCTGTGCTGTAAAGAGATGCACGACATGCTAATGATGTTCGATCTATAAAAGTTGGTCTCTGAGGATCAGCGCAACACTCTGGTGAGAGCCAAAGTGGGTTTGTGGTTGAATGGTGGTTAAGTTATGAGCATCAAGTGTTGGTTTTATTAGATGGATGCACGTTTAACCCTCAGAGACCCGAGCATTGATGTTGATGCAATTGCTTCTTTTTCCACGTAAGTGTTTAAGGAGGCCGCTGGTTGTTTTATGCAAATGAAACACGTGCAATGTAATGTATTCTTAAACGTCTGTGCTATGTTTACTTATGGCCCAAGTCCATACTAGAATAAATATGAAACACCAGATTTTCAGAGTACGACTCCTGCATGCTGTCGCTGACAGATGACAAATCAAATGATCATATGCTTGCAAAAAAAATTGTTTTAGCACATTCCTAGCAGCTCCTTTAGCACTGTCTGAAGTTTTATTACACTTGTTTTGGACATTTTTTAATCACTAAATGTCCAGAATGGAAGAAAGAAATGATGTTAATTAGTTAATCAATCAATCAATCAATCAATCAATCAATCCATAAATGTACATGCTTTTATGTATTTTGATGGATTTTTTTTCTTCGTAAACATTTGTAATTTAAGTGAAAATACTATAAAATGCATAAAAAACCTTTTTGTTACAATCATGAATGATCATGAGCACAACTAAAAGCAAAACTAAAAGCACATATTTTTTATATATATATATATAATTTTTTATTTTTTATTTTTTTTGACACTTTGTATTGAATGTAATTGAATTTAGCAAAAAATGGAAGTGCACAAAAATTAAATTAACAAAGAACACACACACTTTTATATTTTTGCCATTCATATGAAAATACACAAAATCATGTAATTTATTTATTAATTTATGAATGTAACAAAAATGTTAGTCATATCATAGATACATTTTCTAAATATTTTGTGTCTTTCTGTAATAGTTTGTTTGTTATATGTATATGTGTGTGTGTGTGTGTGTGTAATCACATCCAAAATAAAAGTTTGTGTTTACATAATATATGTGTGTATATTTATTATGTATATATAAATACACAAACATACATGTATATTTTAAGGAAACATATTATATATGTATACACAGAGTAAACACACATATAGTATGTAAACATAAACTTTTATTTTGGGTGCGATTAATTACTATTAGTCGTCTGACAGCCCTAATAAATATATACATTTACTTCAAACTAGCTAAAATCCTACCCTCAGCTCAATCAGTTTTGGATGGCAGTATATTTTCTAGTATATTTATAATAAAAACAAACAAACAAACAAACAAAAAAAACTATATATATATATATATATATATATATATATATATATAGTTTTTTTTGTTGTTGTTGTTGTTGTTGTTGAATGGATGTGTAAAACATATATATTTTTTATATTCTTAAATACAGGTGCATCTCCATTTTTTTTTTTTTTTTAATTAAAAAAGCAAACTTTCTTATACTCCAGATTCATTGCAAGCAAACTAAAATATAACAAGCTTTTTAATAAATTTTGTATATATAACATAAAATATCTCCAAATTAGCTAGCAAACTCAGTAACCATGGTGCATAACTTTGGCATGTTGGCAGTTTCAAAGTGTAAATATATTGCTGCCAAAATTATTGTTATGAAACATTTCATAGTGTGAGGTTTTGTGAGTATTAAAAATAGAAAAAAAAAAAAAAAAAACACACATTGTCATTGTTTTTTCAAATAATCATTGCAATTTTGCCACAATGGGTCTCTGATGGTTAAATATGCAATTACCATTTTTTTTTTTATATGATAAAGTGAGCCACAGACACTCATGACAAAATATCTTTGTCATTTAATTAGTGTGTTAACATGCCTTCTGATTGTTGATTTAATTTTACACTGTTTATGACACAAAACCGTTAACCTTTATAACTGGGACGCTAACATATGCAACACAAAAGTAAAAAACAGTGTGCATCTGTGGTTCTCTCTTCTCAAATATGGCTGGTGCAAAAGTCAGCAAAAGGTCCTGCATTACTCTAATGGCCATTAAATGACAAAAGCTGTCCAAAAGGACCAGCTGGCCTGTCTACTCTCTGCTCATTACCATTTTCATGAGCTTGCCTCATGCTAGTCCAGATAATGGCCGAGCAACCCAAAGCAATGGCATTTGACAAAAACTACACACATTCATCATGTCATAGTATGACTCCTGCTAATACGACACACGGCACACGTTTAATATTCACACATAGGGACACGACGTTAACGTGACGCATATGCTCTTTGTTCTATAGAGACAGAGGCTGTGAAATGTATTCCTCGATGTGGGTGTGAAGAAGCGTTCTTTCATGCTCCACCTGAGAGGCTTGTATAAACCTCGGTGTAAAGAGATTTACAGGTGGATGCACCGTAAAGGAACAAGTAACTCACTTGAGCTCACTTGAGGCCCAGAGAACTGCCGCTGGTGTCAGTGCCTGACGTTTCGCAACCAAAGAGAGTGTGTGTCATCTTCAAGACTGAGTCAGAGGTGGAAGAGCTCCGATTCAAATTCCGTACAAGCAAAATCAAAGTGCTTCAGGGAATCATGATAGTCAAATAGTAACATTATCTCTTGTAACATATAGTATATACCTTGTGTGTGTGTGTGGAGAAAAAATATATGTAATATTTTCTTTCTTTCTTTCTTTCTTTCTTTCTTTCTTTCTTTCTTTCTTTCTTTCTTTCTTTCTTTCTTTCTTTCTTTCTTTCTTTCTTTCTTTCTTTCTTTCTTTCTTTCTTTCTTTTTCTTTCTTCATTCAGTTATGACTGTAAATGTTATTCATGTTATTCATATCATATTATAAATATTTTTGATTTATTTGTGTAATATTTTTCCTGAATATGTTTAGTGACAAAAATAGTTTTATTTATTTTTGAATGTAACCAAATGTTATTCATGTCATAGATATTGTAAATCAGTTCACTATATATATATATATATATATATATATATATATAGTGAATATAACACACATATAGTATTTTCCCATTCACACAGAAATACACAAATCATTTTATTTATTTATTTATTGTTGAATGTAAAAAATAGTCATATCATAGATAATATTATAAATATTTGTATGTATTTTTGTAATATTTTTTACTTCAATTACAACTGTTTAAGTGACCAAAACAAAAGCCAACAAAAAAATATATATTTACTGTATGTATTAATAATGTATAAATATTTTTACTTAAATTATGCATGTTTTAGTGACCAAAAATAATGGCATAATAATAATAATAATAATACTTATAATAATAATAATAATAATTTATTTTCTTCCATTAATACACAAATCATTATTTACATATTTTTGATTCATTTTTGTAGTATTTTTACTTAAAATGTGAATGTTTAGTGACCAATAAATAAATATACATACATAATTCTACCAATAATAATTTGAAAAACGTAGTAACATATTAATAACATTTTTTTGTACATTTTATAATTTGCCAATTTTCTATCACTATTTTTTTTTTTTTATTATTGTTTGTTTGTTTTTGTTTTGTTTTTCTGCATTTTGAGATATGAACATAAGACATATAAGTCATCAGTGTGTAATTATTTTTTTTCTTCCATTGTGAGTGCACTGTACTGTTGTTCTCTTTGGGAAATTCTAGCACTACCTGTGTTTTCCCCCATATAGTGATGTTCTAATTTTAGAAACATTGCATTTGCATCTTAGGATGCAACAGACTGTAAACATTCAGTGGCATGGATAATTGTAAGGACGAAAAGGACAGCATGAATTAATATCTCATTATGCTGCATGCCCGTTTACCATCAGTTCACTTCAAGATGTTTAATCTCTTCTGAAGAGCTATTAAAGAGATGCATTTATTTTAACGCAGTAAAGGCACTTTTTTATTTATTTTTTTGTGCCTCATAAACGCATAGTAAATATGCAGGGCAGAAGTTATTTATATATCTCATGCTGAATGCCACAATTTATAGCCAGCACTTGAAGATAGGAATATTTAGGTCCCAAATATTTAATCTGCATATCCAACATTTATTTATTTATTTATTTTATTTTATTTTTTATCCAGTGGTGAAGCTATTGCAGAAACAGCACACAGGCTATAATAGTATTTTATTTTATTTTATTTCTGCCTATTTAATCTGCATATCCAGCAATTGATATATTGCAGAAACAGCACACAGACAATACAAGTATTTTATTTTATTTTATTTTATTTTATTTTATTTTATTTTATTTTATTTTATTTTATTTTATTTTATTTCTGCCTATTTAATCTGCATATCCAGCAATTGATATATTGCAGAAACAGCACACAGACAATACAAGTATTTTATTGTATTTTATTGTATTTTATTTTATTTTATTTTATTTTATTTTATTTTATTTTATTTTATTTTATTTTATTTTATTTTATTTTATAACTAAATAATTTTATTGCCTGTGTGCTGTTTCTGCAAAATATCCATTGCTGGATATGCAGATTAAATAGGCAGAAATATATACAACATTTTGTAAAAAAAAATATAGTGTATACTGTACTGTGCAGCATTCATTTTCCTGTGAACTAGCATTCTGAGTGCAGCTCTAGTCATTTCTTGCCAGCATTGTTTGGTAATCTAATAGGCCGCTTTTCATTGTCACATAAAGCTGAAATCAGAAAGTAAACACGGAGTGCTAACAATCCGAGAACTTGTAAATCAGCTTCACTCAGCTGTGCCAAAGTCACCCTAACAAGCCGCCTTCCAACCTCATTCTAATGTAATTACCCTCTGCGCAGCTCCATATCTCCAGGTAACACACCTGACTCCCGCTTTATCCTCTTCTTTCATTGGCACGGCTGATTTAGCTGGCGAGGTTTTCCCACAGCAGACTAGCGTGATATTGTAATTGCGACAGCGAGCTAAAGGACCCAGGCTGTTCAGCGCTCAAGTGGAGATTCTCAAGCAGGCGCCTCAGAAGCCGTGCAAAGAAGCCACGTCGGGTGACAAGAAGAAGGCGATCAGCGCCTTAATTAATGTCGCTCCCGCCGCGAGGGAAGGCTGCGGCGCTTGTGCGGATGGTCCTGATGCAGTTATCTAGCCTACATATGCTTAGGGGGGATGTAGAGCGCTCAGCGATTTCACACAGTTTGGATTGGAAAAGCTTAAACCCCTGTTTGACTAGCTTGGCGGTGGTCCACGTCTCCTAGCGGAGGGTTTTTACTTAATAACAGTCATATTGTGTTTCCTAATCTGAAACCAGTGTGTTATTGTCTCTTGTTGTGTTTTCTCTTCAGGTGCTTTTATGCTGGAGGTTTTGGTGGAGATCACAATTGGACAATCCGAATTCTATTTTATTTATTTATTTTTCTAAAACAGTGTTGATTTTTACATATTTTTTTGTTTGTGTTTGACAAGAAAATATAAGTAAATGACATCTAACTTTAGATGGCAAAAATAATTAAGTTAAATTAAATGTATCCATTTACAGTAACTAGATTATTTAAAATAATTATATTCTTTCTAGATTTATCTCCTTTAAAATATTTTAACATGCAATATTTCTCGTCATATTTTTCTAAATACATATATAATTTTAACTAAAAGTACTTATTATCATAATATACATTTTTATCTGACTTTTTTCTCATCATATTTTCATTAAAATTATGTATAATTAGGATACATATGTTGATACATATTATTTAAAATTGTAACAAAAATGCCCCATTTATCATTTGTACGTTTTCATCTGATTTGTCTTTGCCATGCTATTTTTGTTTCTCTGTTGTTGTTTTTTTTTTAAATCCTAAAGTAATTTTAAACTGTAACACAAATACAAATGAATTATCATTAATATACTAAGAGTATTTTTTATTATAATAATTTATTATAATGTTTTACATTTTTGTCTGACTTTTATCTTGTCATTATTGTTTTCTCATCATATTTTCAGCAAAATTATGTATAATTAAGAGATTTTTAATACATATCATTTAAAACTTTATCAAAAATAAACAACTTATAATTTTACTAATTTGTATTAGTAATTTTATACAGATAGATTTTAAATCTAAAAAATTACTTAGTTATCATTATAATGCACATTATTTTGATTTACTGTATTTCTGTATTTCTTTGCCTGTTATTTTTCCATGTTCTCATTGTTTTTTTTTTTTTCATTAAATACCTTTTAATTAAGTTTGAATATACAGTTTTCAAAATTGTAGCTAAAATGATTTATTATTGTCTATTATTATAATGTCTTTCATGATGTTATTTCATGAAGTTTTGGATCTAAACAGAAACAGTCTTCAAAGGCATATCAATTTCCAGGCAGTAGACAGCATGTCCTGGAGCCCCTGTTCCTCAGTCTGTTGCACCATCTGATGACACATTGATTCAGACTGAACTGTGGATGTGCCTCCACTCAATCAGGGCAGGAATTAAAATGTCAGCTATAAAAGGTTTATAAGTACATCATGAATGTTTGTAAACCTCCCTATGATCAATGCAGGGAGGCCCAATAAACCATATGGGATTTGATGCAGCCCTGGAGCCAGAGTTTAGAAAGCACTCAATGCATCTACAACAAACGCCTTTATGATCACGCATACGTTGAGAGGCTGATCCCACAGGAAGATTTCTTTGTGATGAAATTCCTCTTTCATAGCTCAGGAGAATATAAAGGAGTCCAAAGTTATGTGCAATTTGGTGTTTTTCTAGGTGAATATATTTTAAAATGCAATTTATTTCAGTGATTCAAAGCTGAACTTTCAGCATCATTACTACAGTGTTTAGTGTCACATGATCCTTCAGAAATCATTCTAATATTTGATATAGAAGTCTTTTTTAATATTACAAATGTCTACTATAATTTTTGCTGATTAAAAATTGAAAGAGGGAGACAGAGAAGAGAGAGGAAAGAGAAAACAAATCGTTCTTATCCCATACTTTTGAACAGCAATTTTTTATGTATGAAAATGTACATTTTTTAAGAACACAAATTTATAAAGAATATAATTGTTATAAATAATCCAATTATAGTGAATTAATAAACAATTTTAATATTTTTAATATTTTATATAAAATGCTTAGATAATTAAAGTTAATTTAATTTTGCACTTTCGTATTAAGCAAACTATTTTGTAACTAACTGAAATTAAATGCCATTTTACAGCAAAATGTACTAAATGTATTAATATGTAAAATATATGTTTGTCCTTGCTGAATTAAAATATACATTTCTTTCTACATGTCAACAACAGTTATCTTACTCACTTTTATTTTTAATTGTATTATATATATATATATATATATATATATATATATATATATATATATATATATATATATATATATATATATATATATATATAATATAATATTATTATTATTATTATTATTATTATTATTATTATTATTATATATATATATATATATATTTTTTTTTTTTTATAAATGCAGCCTTGGTGAGATATATATATATTTTTTTATCTATTTATTTATTTTGAAGAAATTAAACTTTTTATTCAGCAATTTTTATTCATCAACAATTAAAAGTTAAGTTATCTGTAATATTACAAAAGATTTCTAATTAAAATTAAAATAATAATATTATGTAGCACAATTGTTTTCAACATTAATATTATTTCTTTAAATCAGCATTTTAGAATGATTTATGAAAGATCATTTGACACTGAAGACTAGAGTTACGATGCTGAAAATTCAGCTTTGAATCATGGAAATAAATTACATTTTAACAATATATTCACGTAGAGAACAGTTATTTTAAATTGTAATAATATTTCCCTGTTTTTGTAATTGTAGTTACTGTAATTGTACTGTTTTACTGTATTTTTTTTAATAAATGCAGCCTTATAGTAGAGAAAATAATTTGTTCTTACTCCATACTTGTGAACAGTATAAAATGTAATTTTTTTTAAAAAGACTAATTTATAAAGAATATAATTGTTTTAAATAATCCAATTATAGTGAATGAATAAACAATTGTAATAATTTTATATAAAATGCTTAGTTGATTAAAGTACAATAATACATTAATTAGATTCCAATTTTGAAAAAAAAAGCTGTTCTTTTGAAAAATCACGTTTTCACAATAATGTTATTAAGCAACACTATTGTTTTCAACATTTTAAATAATCTAATTACAGTGAATGAATAAACAAATTTAAAAAGAACAGTTATTTTACTGTTTTACTGTATTTGGTTGTTTGTTTGTGTTTATTTTTAATTTTGAATAAATTCAGCCTTTGAGAGCTTTATTTATTCATTTAATTAAATAAAAATAACAGTTTATATTCATCAAAAATTACAACTTGAAATCACAATAATAAGCAGCAGAATTGTTTTTAACATTGATAACAATATATATTTTTTAAATATATATATTATAATGATTTCTGAAGGATCATGTGACACTGAAGACTGGAGTAATGATGTTGAAAATTCTTTGAATCATGGAAATATATTACATTTTAAAATATATTCACATAGCAAACAAATATTTTAAATTGCAATAATGTTTTACTGTTTTGCTGTTAATTTTAATGTTTTACTGTATTTTTTTTTTTTTTTTTATAAATGCCGCCTTGGAGAGTGTTTATTTATTTATTTATTGGAATTTTTAAGCAATAAAAAAAAACTATATATATATATATATAATAATCTCAATCTCCTCAAACTTTTTGAACATTATAAATAGCATCTCAGATGATTTGGTCAGCACTTGAGTTTATTTTGATGTATGTGACTTTTACGTTAGATAAGAACAGTGGAGAAAGTATGACATTTTGAAAGTCGGAGAAGCAGGAGACTTAAAAAAAAAAAAAAAAAAAAAAAAAAAAAAGAAAGGTTCACTCAGAAATGAAGTTTCTGTCATCGTGTACTCACCCTGTGTCATTCCAAACCCCTATGACTTGCTTTCCTTTGTGAAGCACAAAAGGAGATGGCAGGTTGACAGTCTCAGGCACCATTTACAGGCATTGCACATTTGTTGAAAGTGAATAGTGAGCCTGCAAATCCACCATCTCTCTTTTTTTGTGTTTCATGGAAGAAAATCAGTTTTGGAAAGACACGATGGTGAGTAACCGATGACGGAAATGTAATTTTTAGGTCAGCTATTCTTTCAAGTGATTGATATGAAATGCAATTGCCTTGCTTTTGTTTATTTCGCGTAATAATTTGCAGGCGTATTCATTGTGTATGTCCTCAGATGACTAGATAAGAGATAATGCGCTTTTTCACAGATAAGAAAACAGCTTTGAGATATAAAACAGCCCCTTATCCTGACCTCATTAATATTCTGCCATCAGATACCAGTCTGACTTTATATCGCTCTCGCGAACACGATAATACTGTAGTTGTCAAATGAAACATTTATTTATGAGAGCTTAGGCAATTTCTTACGCTCTGTTTTGACTCGGACCGTCCACTTATATAAAGAACACTGTGTAAAACACATTAAACAGTGAATGACAGCAGCTTCATAAGCTATGGTGAATCGCAGCTTTGCATTTGGTTTGTAAATGCGGTAAAAATGGACGGCCGTGCCCTGCTGTGCTTGGCAGCGTGGGTTGAGAGTCTTTCCATGAATCCGGCCATGTTTATATGGCTTTTGTGCATTACTCAAGTTCCGAGAAATTAGCTAGTACTCTATACTGACACGATGCCACCAGAAGCAACTTAAGGACTGACGAATGCCTCAGACCGGCTGTTGAATCTCAAATGTTGTCTTTTTTTTTGCAGGGCTATGAACTAGATATGCAAATTATGTTTGGTAAGCATGAACATTCAGTTCAGATGCATGTTAATGAAGTTTAGGAAGACACAGCAACAAGTTTAACATAGCCTGCGGCTACTCAAAGTGATTCTGTAATACAAAAAGTGATTTTTTTAGGGCAGAATTGCAAGTTGTTTTATTCAAGTCTGAATATGATCAAAATAATTAATTTTAATGTGCAATAGTTCTTTTTTTTTTTTCTTTTTTTTTTTTTTTTTTCTCACCAAGGGGCAAAAATACAGTAAAATCAACAATATTGTGAAATATTATCATAATTTAAAGTAATTGATTTATATTTGAATATGGTTTAAAATTTAATTTATTCCTGTGTTGCAAAGCTGAATTTTCAGTATCACAGGATCCTTCAGAAATCATTCTAGAAACAGTTCTGCTTATTATCAGTGTTGAAAACAGTTGCCTAATATTTTCAGAAGAACATCATTTCCTTGAAAGAGATATCTTGTAATATTAAGTCTTCACTGCCACTATTGATCAATTTAATGCAATATAATTTTCTTTTAATAATAATAATAATAATAATAATAATAATAATAATAATAAAAAAATCTATTGACCCCAAACTTTTGAGTGGTCACACTCGCTTTCACAATGAGAAATAAGAATGCACCGTAGAGAAACGTGAGCTGAATATTAAATTATAATGCACAGAGGCCTATCTGTGTTAAACTTTCTTGACGTTTTGTCATAGTGTTTACCCAACAAGTGGAGCGGGAACCTTCCAGGTCTGACAATTGTATTTTCCTATTGTCAAAAGTGGTTTGGCTGCACAGCTAAGTTGATGCCTCCATCCAGTTTAAGAAATCAGCTGTGTTTATTCATAGGCAGACGCCGCGCAGTGAAGACAATTGAAACTTTGAGTACTTATTTTCTCAAAACGGCTTACGGCTTTTGTACTTTGGATATATACTACCATTCAAAGGTTTTAAGCCAGTAAGAAGGATTTTTTTTTTTTTTTGGAGGAGCTTACTAATTACGTCCTGTACTGCATTTTGCATGAACACATTTTGTATTTTGTTTATATTTAATATTTTGAACGCCTTAGATTTGTATTTATTCATTTGTTTGTTTGTTTATGCATTATTTACATTTAGTTTACAATTTTTAACATTGATAATAATAATATTTGTAATAATAATGTTTCGTTAGGACCATTTTTTTTTATTACTTACTTACAAACAATTGCAAGTTTATATCTCACAATTTAAAATTTATAACTCACACTTAAACAAGTCTGACAAAATTGTGAGAAAAAAATAATTATGAATTTATAAATTGCAATTCCGACTTTATACCTCACAATTTCAAAAGTATATCTCAATTCTGACTTTAGAACTTGCATTTGTGAGAAAAAAGTCAGAATTGTGAGAACAAAAGTCAGAATTCTGAGTTTGTATCTAACAAATCTGACTTTACAACTCACATTTGAGAGAAAAAAGTCAGAATTGCAAGGAAAAAAAGTCAGAATTACGAGATTTGATCTTGCATTTGCAGGGAAAAAAAATCTGAATTATGAATCCATATCTCGCAGTTCTGACTTTATAACTTGGGATTGTGAGTTTATATCTAACAATTCTGACTTTATAACTTGCATTTGAGAGAAAGTCAGAATTGTGAGAAAAAAGTCAGAATTATAAATCTATATCTCGCAATTCTGACTTTAGAACTTACATTTGTAAGAAAAAAAGTCAAAATTGCAAGAATAAAAAAATTAATTGCTAGGAAAAAAAGTCAGAATTGTGAGAAAAAGTCAGAATTATGAATTTATATCTTGCAAATCTGACTTTATAACTTGCAATTGTAAGTTTATATCTCGCAATTCTAAATTTACTACGTGCATTTGCAAGTTTGTATCTCACAAATCTGACTTTAAAACTCGCATTTGTGAATAAAAAGTCAGAATTATGAGCTTATATCTAATAATTCTGACTTTACAACTCGCATTTTGAGAGAAAAAAAGTCTGAACTGCGAGGAAAAAAGTAAAAATTGCGAGATTAAGGTCAGAATTGGAAGAAAAAAGTCAGAATTGTGAAAAAAAGTCAGAATTATGAATTTTTAGAGTTATGAGAATTATGAATCATGCAATTCTGACTTTATAACTTGCAATTGAGTTTATATCTCAATTCTGACTTTATAACTCGCATTTGAGAGAAAAAAGTCTGACTTTTTTAGGTTTACATTTGTTAAAAAAAAAAAAAAAGTCTGAATTGTGAGAAAAAAATCTGAATTTTGAGAAAAGGTCAGAATTGCAAGAAAAAAGTGTTTGTTTTTATTATAATTCGCAATTGACCCTTCACAAAAAAAAAAAAAAAAAAAAAAAAAACGCCCTCCTGTTGAAGGCAGTGAAGGCACACGTCTCATACCACACATCATGTTCTCACGCAGTAAAAAATACATAAAGAAACAAAGAGGAAACTGACAACACGCCGACTGACAAAAGCAGGTTACTTCTGGTATGAAACTATGTCTCAGCTTTAAAATGTTGTCATTTTTTAAAGAAATTTAAACCATAAAAACCATTTGAAATGTCCTGACTGGTCATTACTTCCCTAACTATCATGATTACCTGTAGTAGGTCAGTGTGACCTACAGTAGAGAACTGGGTGAGTGTGGATGTTTAGCTGGAGCTCAGCTGGTGGTTTGTTGATTCAGTTAACTACTGTGACTCTCTCAGACTCCCTACTGAGTCTGTCCAATTAGTCAAGACTGTGATTATGTTAATTGGCTGTTTCTAGTAAGGCCTGGCACTCGTGACTGTGGGGCATCACATTAATGATGGTGATTCATCACCCTTTCTGCTTTCCCCTATCTAAAAGACAAATGGGACTGACAACCGCCTGTCACTTGTCTTTATATTTTGTGTAACTTTTGTTGTCTGCATCCAGTAGTGACTCCTTGGAGATGGTGATGCTAAAAACATTGTTTTTCAAGTATGGACTCCAAGATGATTACAGGTCACAGATTACTCCAGAATACTCAAATACTTTATCACTTGCTCACCAATGGATAATCTGCAGTTGAATGGGTGCCGTCAGAATGAGTGCTGATAAAAACATCATGAGATGCTGGACTTGATAGGTGTGGATTACTTGTGGATTATTGTGATGTTGTTATCAGCTGTTTGGACTCTCGTTTTGACGGCACCCATTCACTGCAGAGAATCCATTGGTGAGCAAATGATGTAATGCTACATTTCTCCAAATCTTGAGAGCTGATAAAAAAAACATCATATTATGTTAATTGCTGGATTTGATAGGTGTGGATTATTGTGATGTTTTTATCAGCTGTTTGGACTCTCATTCTGACGGCACCCATTTACTGCAGAGAATCCATTGATGAGCAAATGATCTAATGCTACATTTCTCCAAATCTTGAGAGCTGATTTAAAAAAAAAAAAAAAAAAAACAGCATGAGACGTTAATTGCTGTACTTGATAGGTGTGGATTATTGTGATGTTTTTATCAGCTGTTTGGACTCTCATTCTGACGGCACCCATTTACTGCAGAGAATCCATTGGAGAGCAAATGATGTAATGCTACGTTTCTCCAAATCTTGAAGGCTGATAAAAAACATCATGAGATGTTAATTGCTGGACTTGATAGGTGTGGATTATTGTGATGTTTTTATCAGCTGTTTGGACTATCATTCTGACGGCGCCCATTCACTGCAGAGAATCCACTGGTTAGCAAATGATGTAATGCTACATTTCTCCAAATCTGATGAATAAACAAACTCATCTACATCTTGGATGGCCTGAGGGTGAATATTTTTTATTCTATTTTTTTTTTTTTTTTTGAAGGTGAACTATTCCTTTAAATGTCCTAAAATGGCTTCTGAAAACTATACATTTTTTTATTTTGTTTAATTTTTTTTATCAGTGTATCTGAGTTCACTTTCTCTCTGTAATTTATTCTGTAATATGTGGGATGTGTTGGGTAAATTAAGCAGTCTCACTGATGTGAAATGACTGATTGCAGTCTGATTCATGGCTTTTGAGCAGGAAAATTCATAGATGAGCAAGGCTTCTCAGCTTCAGGATCCCTTACTGAGCTTCCATTACCAATATGATAGTCAATTCATCCAACCGCACAAGTAATTAAACGTTTTTGTATGCATGACTTAACGTGATTGCTCCTGTAATCTGTATTAACTCGTCATCTGCCTTGTAACTGTATTTACATGAAAGTAAAGCTGATTGTTCAGTAAATTATAACACAAGTCTAGGAGGATGCAAAACTCCAGATATCTGTTGTCTTCAAGTATTTGTCAGTGGAAAAAAATACAGCCCACGTTTTAAATGCCATTGGTATTTATCCCCTTCTTCTTATTATTAATAATTATAATAATTAGCTAAATAATAATGATGATAATAATAATAATAATAATAATAATAATAATAATAATAATAATAATAATAAACCAAACAGCTTTTAAATTAGTCACTGTAGGCTACTACTTTATACGCATGCTATTTTACAGTAGTATTATTGATATACTATGTTTTTTTTCCTTATTTTTTTAAAGAGAAATATCATAGTATATATATATATATATATATATATATATATATATATATATATATATATATAATATGTTATTAATATTTTAAATGTATTTTTTATATATTAGTTTTTAGGTTTTCTTTTTTTTTATTTATTTATATATATATATATATAATATTATTATTATTATTATTATTATTATTATTATTATTATTATTATTATTATTATTACTAATATTATACTTGTTTTTATTGATATACTATGGGTTTTATTAATATTTTACTTATATATATATATATTTGTTTTTATTTTTTCCATTTTATATATATATATATATATATATATAGTGTTTTTTTTTTTTTTTTTTTTTTTTTTAGTTCTGATTTTTTTATGGATAAATATGTTAAATTATTTAAGTATTTGCAGTTCTTTTTTTCTTTTTTTAAGTTAACTTAAGTTTTAGTTAACAATAATAACCCTGCACTGTATGTACAGCAAAAAGTATATGATAATATACTTTTAATATTCTAAATATATAATATTTATGTATTTTTTGAAATAAAAATGAACTGTTCGTCACATGTAAAATTAAGGACAAATCATTGATTATAAGTGTAATTGGTAACGCTTTAAATTACAGCCCGCAAAGAACTATGTAAGTATGCTGAACTTACAGCGTACTTATAAAGAACGTACGTGTAGGTATAAGGGAACAATATGTTAAGTTCGGGTAATAAGGGGGTAATAAGACTGATAATTAACCTGCAAAGAACTATGTAAGTATAAAGAATTTACGGTGTACTTACTGTGTAATTATAAAGAACGTACGTGTAGGTATAAGGGAACAATATGTTACGTTCGGGTAATAAGGGGGTAATAAAACTGACAATTAACCCGCAAAGACCTATGTAAGTAAACTGAAGTTACACCGTAACTTTGTTGTAATTACAGTATACCTATTTAATACATCCATGTAGGTATAAGGGAATAGCATGCGATATTTGGGAAATAACGGGGGTAATAACCTGTGAATTTTTTTTTTTATTATACTGTAGCCTATCATTTATAACTAGGCTATTTAAAACTAAGGGCTACTATAATTAGGCTACATCGTATGGTACAGTGTACTGTATATGGCCTAAACAACAGTCTTATGTTGTGAATATGATTTAAAAAGACGATGTACTTTTCATAATTTTATATTAATGTTTTTTAAAGGCCTAGATAGACTATTTCTTATAGCGTAGCTACATATTTAATATTAAAGGATACATGATGGAGATTTCACAACAAAACTAGACATCCAGTGAAATGAGTTGAGTTTATAATTTATCATTCACATGTCTCCTTACCTTATGAAAGCTTATTGATTACCCTCTTGTATCCTTTAATATTAAATATGTAGCTACGCTATAAGAAATAGTCTATCTAGGCCTGTAAAAAACATTAATATAAAATTATGAAAAGTACATCGTCTTTTTAAATCATATTCACAACATAAGACTGTTGTTTAGGCCATATACAGTACACTGTACCATACGATGTAGCCTAATTATAGTAGCCCTTAGTTTTAAATAGCCTAGTTATAAATGATAGGCTACAGTATAAAAAAAAAAATTCACAGGTTATTACCCCCGTTATTTCCCAAATATCGCATGCTATTCCCTTATACCTACATGGATGTATTAAATAGGTATACTGTAATTACAACAAAGTTACGGTGTAACTTCAGTTTACTTACATAGGTCTTTGCGGGTTAATTGTCAGTTTTATTACCCCCTTATTACCCGAACGTAACATATTGTTCCCTTATACCTACACGTACGTTCTTTATAATTACACAGTAAGTACACCGTAAATTCTTTATACTTACATAGTTCTTTGCAGGTTAATTATCAGTCTTATTACTCCCTTATTACCCGAACTTAACATATTGTTCCCTTATACCTACACGTACGTTCTTTATAAGTACGCTGTAAGTTCAGCATACTTACATAGTTCTTTGCGGGCTGTAATTTAAAGCGTTACCGTGTAATTTACAATACTGTTTATTGCAAAATGTTTAAATATGTATGTATCAAAATACGTAAGATGCTGGAGAATGAAAGTGTAGTGTAATTCACTGTGAATTCAATAATTACATATATTTAATTGTTTTAAATGTATTTTTATCTGTTTTATGTGACTTTTTTAAATTATGATTTCTACGTAGTGGAAAAGTTAAAAACATCACCAACACATTTTGCATTTTGCATGTATGACTATGTTTTTGAAATCAAAAAGAAAGCTTTGTAATGTTGATTCTGCATTCTGCCAGTCCAGATGCGACCAGCGAATTGAAGAATGAAGACGTGTCCTGCTGACGAGGCGCCTTCATTTTCTGCTGAGTTGAAACTCTGACGTCTGGTAGCCTTCCAAGCAAATCTATCTTTGTTCATGCTAATTTGTAAACAACTTTTCTGACTTTCAACAAATTGTAAAGGATTAACCAATTGTGCCCAACCTTCGAGCCTCTCGCCACTGCAAATGTTCCATCAAGATACTGCTTCTCAATCCGGCGCCTGCTCTAAATACAAACTCCCTAACGTATTCATCACACTCGTCTGGTGTTCAAATACTTAAATAGCGGTTTAGAATTACTCAGTGATACTAGAAATGTGTGTATAGATTTAGGCATTACAAATACCCCTACACTATGTGTTTACCTCTAAAACATTTCACACATTTTCAGAGAAGAACTACAGAGAATAATAATAATAATAATAATAATAATAATAATAATATTTTTTTTTTTTTTTTTTCTATGATGCAAAGCTGAATTTTCAGCATCATTACTCCAGTCTTTAGTGTCACATGATCCTTCAGAAGTCATTAAGATGCTAAAAAATGTTTTTATCATTATCAATATTGATGCACTAAATCTTTTTTTTTTTTTTTTTTTTTTTGGAAGAACAGCATTCATTTGAAATAGAATTTCTATTACTATTCTGTTTTTTTCTCACAAAAATATTATTATAAGAACACATTAAATTTACCAAAGTGACATTTTTAATGTCACAAAAATATTTTAATTTTAAATATTTAATTATAAATATTATGTTTTATATATAAAATCAATAAATTAGAGATGCTTGTGTTTATTAAATTTAACGAAACCAGTAAAAAAAAAAAAAAAAAAATATATATATATATATATATATATATATATATATATATATATATATATGATTTTGTTAATTATTTTTTCAGAAAGACTGTGGTTTATTTTTAACAAATTCTGTGTGTTTTGGATTCCATTTTACTGGTTTTGTTAAATTTAATAATTACAAGCATCTCTAATTTATTGATTTTATATATAAAACATAATATATATATATATATATATATATATATATATATATAATATTTATTATTTTATGTTTTTTTTTTTATTCTGTAAAATTCAGGCAAACCATTTTTCTGCAAACTATTCTTTAAAAAATTGTTTTAATAATAATGTCATTTTTAGAAGTAGTAATATCATTACATAAAGTAATGTTTACAGTGTCACAGTTTCTTTTCAATTTAAAATAATCTTTTATTTGACGTGTTGTTGTGAAGGCCTTTACGTTATTGTCTGTATATGATATGACAGTATTTTTTTGTTAAAAGAAACATAAAATGCTCATGAAATGACTCAAGCATTATTCATTCACCCAGAGACACAAATTATTCATATTTAAATCGTCTTTTTGCAGCTTTGCAGCACAGTTACTAGTCCATATTGTGTTTTGACTTACTAACTAACCTACTTTTGATTTATTCATCCAAAAATCACAGTCTGTGTTGTACAGTAAATTCCATTTTTATGACTGGATTCTGCAATTCCGTCCTCATTATGAATCTTGCATTATAGGGCCCTAATTCTTGGTGAACAGAAGAATTAATTTATTTTAAAACACACTTTTTTATGTATAAATATTCTGAACTAGCAATATTAGTTTGTCCTGTTTCTTAGAAAGTAGTGTTGGATAAAAGCCTGAAAATGTCTCAGGATAAACACATGCACATGTGGTAAATATAGTATAAATGGAGTGCTTGACTCTGAAATGTTGAATTATTGAAAATTAATGCTCACCAGTGCTGGTAGAGCAGCTACGAAGAGAAACAGAGTGCATTAATATTCAATAATCCGTTTAATATTGATAACCGTCGTCAATTATTCCTAACCTACATCCGTGCATTTGTTTTGTTAAGTGGCCAGAACACATTCGATGCAAGTCAGTCGTGGGCACAACTGTAATAGCTTGATGAAAAATACGTTTGTCCCACCAAAGGTGCTGAACGTCCTCCGAGGCAGAAGATTTGTTTACGAGCGTTTGTTTACAAACTGTTTTTCGGAGTTGTCTGAATGACAAATGGACTGGTGGTAGGTAAACAACAGATTGCATGCTTGTTATGGCCGATACCATTTTGACAGGAATGGAGGTTGCTTACTCGGATCGGCTCATCTGTGTGTGTTTGTGAGTCCCTGTGCGTGTGTCAGAGTCATAACGTGGCACATGTCATGACGGATCCTGCAGAGGGTTATGCTGAACCGCAAAGCGTGTCCTTGTGTCACAGATGCGAAGGGGTGTGGAGTATTTTTCTTATCATACGTTTTTTTCCACACATGAGTCCTACATAATTATATGCATAAGGAATGATGATAAGCTGTGAAGAGACACATACCTATAAATTAATAATAATGTGATGGTGGTTTATCTAACCCTGCTATGGTAATGTTTGTTTTATGAAAATGTTCAAATAAAGACATAAAAGTAAGTTGCTTAGGCAGCATTTTAAGGCATCATAGCTGATGCAAACATTTTTAAAAATATGTATTTTTTAAAATAGCAGATAAAGTGCAAAATATATTAAATGCATTTTGTTTATAAGTGTTGCTTTTCACAGTCTGGTTAAAAAAAAAAAAAAAAAAATCTAAAAAGAAATGCATTTACTTCAGAATTCAGGCTTAAAATATATAAAATAATTGGTAAAATAATTAGTTAAAAACAAATTAAAAAAGTTTTCAAAACAAGTTCCATATATAATGTATGATACTGATCATTTTTGTAATGCTATAGATTCCTGAATTAGTTTTTTTTAGTTTTAGTTTTGTTTAGATGTGGTTTCTGTAACATTTTTAAAAGATGCATATTTTTAAAACTTGTGTATATATATATTTATACTACGGGGCCACTGAACGCTTGAATCTGATTGGCTGACGAACGTTCTGAAGGTGTGCATTATTTTCAGGGAAACGCACGGCGAACATAGTTCCAGGCAGCTTCTGACCGCATTACATGTCTATATCACTTCGCCACACTATTTCAGTTATTTCAAAGGTCCTTATAGCCTAAAACTAAATAGCAAAATAATCAAAACCTGGCCAAACAAATAAATACAGTAAACAACAGGATAAAAACGACAGATTATTTCCATGCTTTTGCCACAAAATTACATTTTATTATGTACGGAAAACACACACTCTATTTCTCCCACAATCTCTCTCTTACAGACGCACACACATAACAGTCAGCACACGTTAACATACGCACTAATATTGTTAGCGCTGCTTTGACGAACTAAACTAAATGACATTTCTCACATGCGAGGTAACAACAGCACTGTTCCTGAAGAAAATGAACGTAAAGTTTCACTGTAAGTAGAGACGCTGCTGTTGATCACATTTGAGAGAAACACAGACTCACAGAAGTAATTCACAAGCTTAATCTTTCTCTCTCTTTCCGTCTGTCTGTCTGTATGTCTGTCTAAGCTACATTATTGACTACATATTCTGCTATCAACGGTTCAAGCGTCGTTACTAGGTCTAAAATGACGAGGTCTAAAATGACGTTTTGGAACTAGCAACGAAGACATTGGATGAGCTGCATAAGAAATGAATCCTACTCACAATAGCGTTTTTAAGGACAAAAACCGGACGAATGCCTTAAAATATATCATCTAATCGATGTCTTGAGGTTTGATAACTATAGTATAAGCGGAATAATCGACTTATTTTACCAATATAAGAGGGATCATACAAAATGCATGCTATTTTTATTTAGTACTCACCTGAATAAGATATTTTACATAAGAAACATTTACCATTTACATATAGTCAACAAGAGGAAAATAATAGTTGAATTTATAAAAATGACCCCGTTCAAAAGTTTACTTACGCTTGATTTTTTGTTTGTTTAGTGATAGTTGCATAGGAGTCCCTTGTTTGTTAAACTGGCCGCTGTTCTTCAGAAAATTCATTCGGGTCCCACAAATTCTTTGATTTTTCAGCATGTTTTGTGTATTTGAACCCTTTCCAACTATGACTGTATGATTTTAAGATCCAACTTTTCACACTGAGGACAACTGAGGGACTCATATGCAACTAAGGGAACACATTGCATTAAGAGCCTGGGAGTGAACACTTTTGAACAGAATGGAGATGTGTTTGCCTAAATATCTTTTCTTTTGTTTCTTTTTTTTCTTTCTTTTAGTACTGCCCTTCAGAAGCTAAATAAAATAGTTACATGTTCACCAGAAGACAAGTTAAATTTACCCTGGACTCCTGGCTCTTAATGCATTGTGTTTCCTTCTGGAGCATCAGTGAGCATTTGAACCTTCTGTAATAGATGCATATGAGTCCTCAGTGTGAAAACATGGATCTCAAAATCATACAGTCATTGTTGGAAAGAATTTAAAATTACATAATTTATAAAAAATAACTATTATTTTCACATGTGGACTAAATGTCTAAATGTCTTATGTGAAATATTTTATTCAGGTCAGTACTAAATAAAAATTAACATGCATTTTGTACGATCCCTCTTATTTTGGTAAAATAACATTTTGCATATTCTACAAGGTGGCGTATGTAAACTTTTGACTTTGACTGAATATAATTCTCAGTACTGAATGAATGACATCAATAAAATAAATTGAGTAATCATTTACATATTTATATTAGAGTATTACATTATTAGTTCAACGACATGCAAGTCTATTGAAGTCAGATGCGAGCTTCTGCCAGTGTAGAATGTTGCAAATTGGCTACGTTTGATGGATTTTAGTTCGAATGAAGCTGGAGTCTCATAAGTAACGTTACTCTAACGAGGTTTTCCTTTGAACCACCAAAATGTCCCTCTGCGGTTGTTTTAATTTCAATTAGGCTGATTTCATAAAGCCTTGGTTATCTTCAAGATGAGGGAAACCACTTGAGAAGCCAAAATTGTGTAACATAATGAGACTTGTTTTTAGAAAATATAGCCTGAATTAAGTTGGTTTTCTTAGTCAATTGGCAAATTGTTTTCCTGTTTTAAGCACTCAGTGCATTATTTGGTTGAGTTGTTAAGAAATTTAGAAGTTAAAGGGGACCTATTATGCAAAATTCACTTTTATAAGGTGACTGAACACAGTGTGTGAGAAAACAACCAGCATATAATGGTAAACAAATCAATCACAGGGTCTTCATCTGTTGACATATTAGGAAAACCAAACCTTTTCAAAATCATCTGAATTGGCTGCTAAGAGATGTGTGTGAAAATATCTCAAGAGCAGGATTTATGTTGTGAGTCTGAGCTGTAACACATCTACAAACTCGGTCCGCTCTGCTATCATCATTCTCCTCGTTTTTACTAGGTAAAATAAGATTTTCATCCATTTACTCTCCATTTTTACATAAGGCGTTTATCACTGGACGTAACAGTTGTCGGAATCCCAGAGGATTCGTGGACTGGGCTGCAGCGGTCGGCATGTAAGGCCATCAGCACATCAACAGCCAAATGCATTGGAGCTATAGGAAGGAGAAAAGCTGTGGATCAATAGGCGACTCCGTGTGTGTCTTCTAACCCGTTTTTCCTGAGCGATGCGAATCTTTCTGCTCGGTGACTGATGGCATCGATTGCCTATGAGATTAACCCACCTGGAAGTAAAAGGTGAAATTACTCTCTCACCAGCGTCCGCTCCAGGACAGGAGCTGCTGGAAATAATAACCCGAGCTTGATTCCAAGATTGTATTTGTTCTTTCTTTGTTTACTGGGATTCTAATTTGCTTGGATCTTTTTAGACTAAAGTAAACTAAATTAATGTTCTGCCTTCAATACAAATTAGACTGTTAACAGGATTTGTGGGCTAATGTTAGTCACTTCTTTTTTCTGCCTCTGTTGTCATTTTATATTTCATTTTATATATAGGTTAACATTTCTTTCTACTGTGTTAAAATTAAAATTCTTAATACTGTGTTGTTAACTGAATGTCCAGTGTTGTTTTTTATTTATTTATTTATTTATTTATTTATGTTTTAGTGATAGTTGTTCATGAGTCCCTTGTTTGTCATGAACAGTTAAACTGCCTGCTGTTCTTCAGAAAAATCCTTCAGGTCCCACATATTATTTGGCTTTTCAGCATTTGTTTTGGATTTGAACCCTTTCCAACAATGACGGTGTTATTTGAGATCCATCTTTTCACACTGAGGACAACTGAGGGACTCATATGCAACTATTACAGAAGGTTCAAACACTCACTGATGCTCCAGAAGGAAACGCTTAAAGAGCCGGGGGTGAAAACTTTTGAACAGAATGAAAATGTGTAAATTTTTCTTATTTTGTCTTAAATATCTTTTTTTGTTTTTGTTCTCCATTTAGTAGTGCCCTTCAGAAGCTACAGAAAATGTGTGTTTCCCAAAAGACAAAATAAGTTAAATTTACCCTGATCTTCAAACTCAAAAAGTTTTCATCCAGGCTCTTAATGCATTGTGTTTCCTTCTGGAGCATCAGTAAGTGTTTAAACCTTCTGTAATAGTATGCATATAGCTGCATATGAGTCCCTGTGTGAAAAGATGGATCTCAAATTCATGCAGTCATTGTTGGAAAGGGTTCAAATACAGAAAAATGCTGAAAAACCAGGAATTTTCTGAAGAACTGCAGGCAGTTTAACTGTTCAGGATAATCAAGAGACTTGTGAACAACTATCACTAAACAGAAAACACAGCTGTGGATCATTCAGGTAACAACACAGTATTAAGAGTAAAATGTGTGTAAACTTTTGAACAGGGTCATTTTTATAAATTCAACTATTATTTTCTTTTGTGGACTATGTAATTTTTTTTATGTAAAAATATCTAACTAAACAAAAAATAACATGCATTTTGTATGGTCCCTCTTATTTTGGTAAAATAATTAACATTTTGCAAATTCTGCAAGGTGTATGTAAACTTTTGACCTTAACTGTATATTTAAGTGATTAATAATATAATGATTTCTGAGGTACTAGAATATTATGTCATGAATGCTATTGATAAAGCATAACCTGGAACATCCCTGTAAAAAAAATCATTCACTTATTGACTTTAATAATAGTGTAAGAACAGAGAAAGACTTAAATCTATACGGCATTTTATCAAAAGGGTAACTTTGAGATTTTGAGATGGTAGAAAGCCAGTGCTCCTTGGCTCAAAAGAGATTATTTGTGATAGAGCAACAGTGTCTGACGTTATAATCAGTGAATCATACTGACAAGTGAAAATGAAAGGGTTGAAGCTGAACTACAGGCCGGGATAGAGAGCGACTTCCTTCAGGGCATTTCATTTCACAGGCACCATGTGTGATTGGATTGCTGCAAAGATCTTGAAACAGGCTGCTGTAATGTATGCAAATTAATAGGCCGCTTTTTCTTATACTTAAAAGAAAAGAAAAATGTTTTAAACTTAAAGATTGAAAGTGAAAACTTTTGAAATTTGAAGATTGTGGTAAATTTAAGTAATTTTGTCTTCCTGGAAACATGCAAGTAGCTTCTGAAGGGCAGTGCTAAATGAAAAAAAAAAATGATATTTAGGCAAAATGAGCAAAATGTACACTTTTTCCATTCTGTTCAAATGTTTTCACCCCTGGCTCTTAATACATGTTTTTTTTTTCCTTCTGGAGCATCAGTGAGTGTTTGAACCTTCTATAATAGTTGCATATGAGTCCCTCAGTTGTCCTCAGTGTGAAAATATGGATCTCAAAATCATACAGTCATTGTTGGAAAGGGTTCAAATACACAACAATGCTGGAAAACCAAAGAATTTGTGGGAGCTGAAGGATTTTTCTGATGAACAACAGACAGTTTAACTGTTCAGGACAAACAAGGGACTCATGAACAACTATCACTAAACCAAAAAACACAGCTGTGGATCATTCAGGTAACAACACAATATCAAGGGTATGTAAACTTTTGAACAGGGTCATTTTTATAAATTCAACTATTGTTTTCTCTTGTGGACTATATGTAAATGTCTTTTATGTAAAATATCTTATTCAGGTCAGTACTAAATAAAACATAACATGCATTTTGTATGATTCCTCTTATTTTGCTAAAAGAATTAACATTTTGCAGATTCTGCAAAGGGTATGTAAACTTTTGAGCACAACTTCATAATGAAATGTATTAGTGTGATGCAAAGCTGAATTTTCAGCATCAATACTCAAGTCTTCAGTGTCACATGATCCTTCATAAATCATTCTAATATGCTGATTTGCTACTCAAGAAACATTTGCAGTTATTATAAATGTTAAAAACACTTGTGTTGCTTAATCTTTTTTTGCGGCAACATTATAAATGTCAGTTTTGATAAATTTAATGCATCCTTAAATTTATTTATTTATTGATTTACTTTTTTTTTCTGAACGGGAAGATAAATGCAGTGTCCTCTGTAAGTTTCCAGCACACTCTATTTTTCCTCACTGTGGTTAAGGTGTCATTTATTGTCCCTGTCTGCACTTATGCATAATTACTGAACTGATTATCTCCATTAGAAAGCATCTACACTTAGAGGCCTGCAGCGTTTGTCTGTAATGTCTCTTTCTCTCCACCGACGCTACAGTCGTGGCTATAGCAGGTGCAGGCCGAAGATTTTCTTACAACACCCATATCTCATTGCATCACGTATTGTCTTAACAATTGAATTCTATCAGCACATCATCTTGACTGTGCAATTAAGTCCAATCATCAGAGGTGAGAGCAAGTTACGAAGTAATAGGCGGATAAAATGACATCTCGTTCATCTTGTTCTACTCAAATGTGCTAATGTGAATCTGTGCTGACTTCAAGGAAGGCGAGATTGTCTGACTACAAGGTATGAAAGGTTTTATTACGATTTTATTTAATCAATTTGGTAAATCATCCTACTTAAGCTCGACATGCTGTCATCAACAATCAGCTGTCATGCACAAACACACTTTGTCTTTGCTATGTGAGCCTTTTGAATGCAGTCAAAGCGTGTCACTATTTTCTTGTGGATTTTCAGTGGACAAGACAGATGGACAGTTTTTCAATATTATATGCAAGAAATTACTATGAAACTGGCATTTTGGGTTGATTAGTCATGGAAAAATGTGTTTTAATTAGAAAATATGGATCAGATATTTGTATATTTCACTTTATTATTTTGCTTTTAGGCTTAGGGTTTGCAAAGGTCGGCAAATAATTAGCATTACTAATCTTATGCATTAGCCTTATGGCTTACGAATGATAACTCAAACTCATGAGGCTTGACTTCAATTTTCATTTGATGGATAAAACAGAACAAAATAAAATAAAAAATCCTCTAGAATTGTATTGCATCAAGGAATATCTAGATATATGAATGTCACACACTCTTAAAAAATGTTTTCCAAGTGTAAAGAACATTTTAATAATTTAAAGAATCTGTTTTTCCACTATGAAGAACATTTTGTGGAATGGAAAGGTTCATCCTGAAGTTATGAATCCCAATAAAGAACCTCTACTTTTAAAACCACATTATAATTTCTTTTCACATTTCTGTTGTAGACATGAAAAATCAAATCATATGGCTTGACAATATATAGGAGGTAAACTCTTCGGTAAGCAACCTTTTGAAGGCTGAAGACAGCAAATGTTGTGCCATTATCTACACATAGAAAACCATTTAGAATTTTTTTGTTTTTTTTCCAGTTTTGTTGAATTAGAAAATAATTTACACCCGAAGTGGTGATGCAGAAACGACACGCAACTGAGTCACCGTTACATCTCAAGTGTGCATTAATTTCTAATAATTCAATGGACTGGAGTCAGTTATTCCACTTATACTATAATTCCCACACCTCATATTGTTCAGATGTTGTATTTATAGGCATTCATAAGTTTTTTGTCTTTAAAATGCTCTTGTGTGCTGCTTTCAGCGTTGTCAAGTCCGCTGTTTTCCTGCAAAATTGGGCTACTTTCATACTGCTGCCGCAGGATGTTTTTTAGTTGAAGTAAAATCCCCCATCCTGGAAGCAGGTTTTGACTTCCTAGATTGTGATAGCTATTTTTCCCCGGAACGTGATTGGGGTAGTTTTGAGTAGCAACTGAGCTGGTTTTGTTATGCAGACTTGGCAACCCTATTAATATTGCTAATTAAAAAAAAAAAATAAAAAAAATAAAAAAAACTTATATGTGACCCTGGATGACAAAACCAGTCATAAGGGTCTTTTTTATTTTTATTTTTATTTATTTATTTATTTATTTATAGATTTATACATCATCTGAAACCTGAATAAATAAGCTTTCTGTTAATGTATGGTTTGTTAGGATAGGACAATATTTGGCAGAGACACAACTATTTGAATATCTGGAATCTGAGGATGCACACACAAAAAATAAACAAACAAATAAATAAATAAATAAATAAAAAATGAGAAAATCACCTTTATCACTAATCAAAAATTAAGTTTTAATATATTTACGGTATGAATTGTACAAAATATCTCCATGGAAACATATCTTTACTTACTGTCCTAATGATTTTTGGCATAAAAGAAAAATCAACATATTAGACCTAGCAAGGGAGGCTTGAGCAGTTGATAGCAGACTCTGCAGTTATTAGAGAAAGAGAGATTAAAGGGATATTTCATATATTGTCTATTTCATATATTGTGTTTTTGCTATTTTGTACATTGTCTATTTTGTATATTTGTATATTATTATTTGTATTACGTGTGTTTTGTCTTGTCATTGTCTTTCTGTTGCACTGTGGAGCTTCTGGCACTAAAACAAATTCCTTGTTATGTATAAACATACATGGCAATAAAGCTCCTTCTGATTCTGATTCTGATATGACTTTATTTATTTTTATTTTTTTTCAGTCAAATCCAGTCGGAGTTATATTAAAAATTGACCTAGCTCTTCCAAGTTTTATAATGGCAGTGGACGGGTATTTCTGTTCAAAAGTCCAAAACAAGTCCAATAAAGCGCATCCATCTATAATAAAAAGTGTTACACATGGCTCCAGAGGGGGGAAATTAATGTTTAGCATGGAATGTTACGGAATTTGTCAAAGTTTGAAAGAATTAATCAAAAGTGTGTCATTTCATTTCATTAGCATTTGACCATTTGAGTAAAAGTTACTGTTAGCTTCCAGCCGCAGCTGTATCCAATCTAACCAATTAAAATTAAAATGGAAAAAAACTGAATTTGGAAAAAAAAAATAAATAAATGGAATTTAGGAAAAAAATAAAAAAGGATTTTATTCCCTATATGTGTAAGTCTTTCCAGGCTGATGTGGGATGTATGCATTGCACTTGCGCCGCTGATCTTGCAAAAAAAAAAAAAAAACGTTTTCCTGTAAATGTTTGTTTATAGGAGCAAAAGAAGCAGAGTTTTCTTACTTTAGCAAAGGAAAACCATTCTCCCTTTGGCTTATATCGAAATCCTCCAACAGTTTTCTTTACAAATTCTCCTTTTGTACTTATAATCCATGATGGTTGTTTAGTTTTGCACTCTCTTAGCTAGCTCAAGCTTGAGAAAAGTGATTGTTACGTTTTAAATACAGATATTTTTCTTACAAATACACATCAATTCACTGCAGAAGGCCTTTATTCATCCTCCAGAGCTGTGCGGGGCCTAGAGGGTAATTAAATAATGGGCTCATTTTTGGGTGAATTTTTTAAGCAGGTTTGCGTCTCTCAACAGTGATCGGCAGCAGTGTCTCTACTAATCGCGAAACTGTAAGTTTATCTGCTTCAAGAACAGCGGCGTTATCAGTGAGAAATAACATGTAGCTTTGAAGTTATTGAGCTACATTATTGATAAAATCATCAGAGTGATGCTGACTACACATTTATGTGTGTGTGTTTCGAGTTTTTGATTACCTGTTCTGTTTCTCCCTGATTATGTTCCCCATGTATTTAAGCCCTCAGTTGCTCAGTTCTCTCTTCAGTGTTGTTTGTATTACTGCTGGTTTTTCTTCTGCTTTGTTGTGTGCTTTATATCCAGCATCACATTGCAGTCCTATTGTTTGCTATATTTACTTGGTCAGTGTTGTTATGGCTTTTGGTTCGTTTGGTGTTTTAGGCTGAAAGCACCTTTGAAATAAGTCCAATAGTATGACAAAGTGATACAAACATGTAATGCGGCCAAGACCTGTCTGGAACTACTTTAGCTATTCATTTACCTGAAAATATGTACACCTTAGAATGTTAGTCAGCCAATCAGATTTAAGCATTCAACAGCACCATAGGTATTACAGTGCTAATATGGTTAGAGATTGGTTAAAGGGTTAGTTGCATGTAATTATATATTAATAACTGTTAATAGTGCTATAAAATGTGACCCTGGACCACAAAACCAGTTGTAAGTAGCATAGGTATGTTTGTAGCAATAGTCAACATTACATTGCATAGGTCAAAATGATAACATTTTCTTTTATGGCAAGTGGAGATCATGTTCCATGAAGACATTTTGTACATTTCCTGCTGATAATTATATACATTGCTAAGAACTTCATTTGGACAACTTTAAAGACAATTTTCTAGGTATTTACCTTTTTTACATGCTCAGATTCCAGATTTTCAAATAGTTTATCTATTCTAACAAACTATACATGAATGGGAAGCTTATATATTCAGATGATGTACACATTTTCTGAAAGGCTTTATTTAAAGTTTTATGAGATCAGTGTTTTTTTACTGAACCAACTCATGGCATGAATGTGTTGTTGCACACCGAGTACCAAACATGATGTGTCCTCATAACTGATGTGAAGGCTTCATAAAAGGCATTTCATTTTTTAATTAACTCTGCTATTTACCCTTTTTTCCCAAGAGAAACCTGCAGAGAAAATCAGGGTCGCCATCAAGTGAAGGAACACGAGTTGAAGGCCTCCTAAAAACAGCCGAAAGTATTATGTTGAGGAATGTAGTGCGCAAGTCTATTCAAATAGTACTAAAAGAGGCCTCTGTGCTCTTTCAGACAAGCGGTGAAATATATTCATCATTTCCCAATAGGAAAGAAACAAGAAAGCAATGAATAATTACTTGACGCGACCTTGAAGCGTGCAAGAGCGTATGTTGGCAGAACCGCCCATGGTAGAGCGAGCTCTGAGGGACTCGAGCAGGTACATGCAAAAGAGTCGGGGTTGTTCACCCTTGTGATACCCTCCTCTCCTTTTTGCCCTCTTCTTTTGCTTTTCTTTCTTCATTTTTTATTTCCCTGGCAGGAGCCGCTATCCGCTCGAGACCTGAGTCTAGCTAGTGCTCTTGAATTCATTAGTTGTACGCCACACGTGTGGTAGTTGTCAGGATTGATCCTTAGCCATGTCAGTCAAGTATTGACCTTCTGTGTCCAGTCCACCTTTGGGATCGACTGCGATACAAATGTTAGGATGAAGTGCTACCAGAGGACTCCGTTGCTTTACACTGGACACATAAATAATAAAGCCTTCATAGAGGTCAGTGGGTGTGTTTGCTTTTATAGCTGCACACTAAAATAGTTTTTCATTTTATGATGCAATTTCTTACTATGCTCTTCATAAGAAATCATAAGAGTAATGACCAAGGAATAATACATATAATTTTTTTTTTACAGTAGTGCAACAGTAGTGCTTGAAAGGTGGATTTTTCTTTTCTTTGGAGGCTTCAAAACAGCATGAAAAAAAAGACACATACATACATACATACATACATACATGCATAAATACATTAAATATAAATAAATAAATAAATAAATACATGTTGTAGAAACTAGTTTCACTTAGAAATTGCTAGTAAATTGCACAATTAATTACAAATAAATGGAATGAAAAAAAACACAAATAAATAAAATAATTAATGAATAAGTACATATTTTGATTCATTATTTATATTATATATATATATATATATATATATATATATATATATATACAGGTCCTTCTCAAAAAATTAGCATATTGTGATAAAGTTCATTATTTTTTGTAATGTACTGATAAACATTAGACTTTCATATATTTTAGATTCATTACACACAACTGAAGTAGTTCAAGCCTTTTTTTTAGTTTTAATATTGATGATTTTGGCATACAGCTCATGAAAACCCAAAATTGCTATCTCAAAAAATTAGCATATCATGAAAAGGTTCTCTAAACGAGCTATTAACCTAATCATCTGAATCAACTAATTAACTCTAAATACCTGCAAAAGATTCCTGAGGCTTTTAAAAACTCCCAGCCTGGTTCATTACTCAAAACCGCAATCATGGGTAAGACTGCCGACCTGACTGCTGTCCAGAAGGCCATCATTGACACCCTCAAGCAAGAGGGTAAGACACAGAAAGAAATTTCTGAACGAATAGGCTGTTCCCAGAGTGCTGTATCAAGGCACCTCAGTGGGAAGTCTGTGGGAAGGAAAAAGTGTGGCAGAAAACGCTGCACAACGAGAGGGGGACCTGCGGAAGCAGTGGACTGAGTCTGGAGTAGAAACATCCAGAGCCACCGTGTACAGGCGTGTGCAGGAAATGGGCTACAGGTGCCGCATTCCCCAGGTCAAGCCACTTTTGAACCAGAAACAGCGGCAGAAGCGCCTGACCTGGGCTACAGAGAAGCAGCACTGGACTGTTGCTCAGTGGTCCAAAGTACTTTTTTCGGATGAAAGCAAATTTTGCATGTCATTCGGAAATCAAGGTGCCAGAGTCTGGAGGAAGACTGGGGAGAGGGAAATGCCAAAATGCCTGAAGTCCAGTGTCAAGTACCCACAGTCAGTGATGGTCTGGGGTGCCATGTCAGCTGCTGGTGTTGGTCCACTGTGTTTTATCAAGGGCAGGGTCAATGCAGCTAACTATCAGGAGATTTTGGAGCACTTCATGCTTCCATCTGCTGAAAAGCTTTATGGAGATGAAGATTTCATTTTTAAGCACGACCTGGCACCTGCTCACAGTGCCAAAACCACTGGTAAATGGTTTACTGACCATGGTATTACTGTGCTCAATTGGCCTGCCAACTCTCCTGACCTGAACCCCATAGAGAATCTGTGGGATATTGTGAAGAGAAAGTTGAGAGACTCAAGACCCAACGCTCTGGATGAGCTTAAGGCCGCTATCGAAGCATCCTGGGCCTCCATAACACCTCAGCAGTGCCACAGGCTGATTGCCTCCATGCCACGCCGCATTGAAGCAGTCATTTCTGCAAAAGGATTCCGACCAAGTATTGAGTGCATAACTGAACATAATTATTTGAAGGTTGACTTTTTTTGTATTAAAAACACTTTTCTTTTATTGGTCGGATGAAATATGCTAATTTTTTGAGATAGGAATTTTGGGTTTTCATGAGCTGTATGCCAAAATCATCAATATTAAAACAAAAAAAAGGCTTGAACTACTTCAGTTGTGTGTAATGAATCTAAAATATATGAAAGTCTAATGTTTATCAGTACATTACAGAAAATAATGAACTTTATCACAATATGCTAATTTTTTGAGAAGGACCTGTATATATATTTGTCTGTGAGACAAATTTATAAAAATCAATTATTTAAATTTTACATTTATATTTATTTGCAACAACAACAACAACAATAATAATAATAATAATAATAATAATAATAATAATGCATTTTGTATAAACCAGTTTCACTCAGAAATTGCTAGTAAATTGCACAATCAATTACAAAGAAATAGAAATAAAAATACAATAAAATAATACAATAAAAATAATAATAAATAAAAAAATAAAATAGTGAATAAATAAATAAAGACACATTAAAATTAATGAAGAAAAATATTATTTATTTATTTATTTATTTGTGAGACAAATGTATACAAATCAATAGGGGGTAATAGGTATATGTATTTATTATATATTGGCATACATGTATAAACAACAACAAAAACAACAACAACAACAATAATAATAATATATTTTTCTTAATTAATCTAAATGTATTTTTTTGCATTATTTATGCATTTGTTTCATTTCTTCGATATAATTATGCAATTTAATAGCAATTTCTGAGTGAAACTGTTTTCTACAATGTGTGTATTTATTTATTTATTTATTTGTTTTCATTGATTTGTGTTGATCTGATGTGTGTGTGTGTGTGTGTGTGCGTATACACACACACACACACACACACACACACACACAACACAACACATTGTAGGCTTCAAGACAACATTAAAAAACAATGAATAAAAAATAGCTATATATCTATATATATATATCTATCTCTCTCTCTCTCTCTCTCTCTCTCTCTATAACTCAGCTTTTGTTGTAAATATTAATGTAAATGTTGTACAGAATTGTGTCACAAAGCTTAGCAGCATTTCTATTGCAGCACACACAGTATGTTATTGTGTTCAATTCAAGTGTGCTCTGTACACAAATCAAAAAGAATGTATTCATACTGCATTAAAAATATTTCTCAAGCTATATTGTTGTTCGAGCTATTCTCGTATTCTGTGCCATTCAAGTACGTGATTACATTAAATGATAAACAAGGCTTTACGGAGGTCTCTGAAGTGAGATGAAAACGGCCACAGAAAGGTGCTTTAGTTGCACAGTGGGTGAATAAACAACACTACAGCGACATGTTTGAACACTGAGCTGCATCAATCATTTAGAAGAGCAATACGCCCATTAATTGCAATGGAGAAATAATGAAAAGCTGTGAGAGAATGAAGCAAATAAACTGAATAATTGAACCATGTAAACCCTATTCAGATGGGAATAGTTTTCTCGGAAGAAGTTAGGTCTTTTGTTTCACAAGCATACTTTGAGATATTATTCTTATACAAATTGAAGATGTGTGTTTGTTTTTTTTTTTTTTTTTTTTTTTTTTTTTAATATTCATATATTTAATGTACACTTTTTTATTGCATTGTATCTTTTAAAATTAATTGGCAGTTTTGAGTATTTGTTAAGATTATTATACATATTTCTATACTTTTTATTTCATTTTACTGCCATTTCTAAGTAATTTTGCAATTTACTAGCAGGTCTGAGTACTTGTTAGTATTATTATAAATATTTCTACACTTTTTTGTATTTATTTATTTATTTGTTTGTTTGTTTTATTTTTGCTTGCTATTTCTAAGTAATTGTGCAATTTATTATCAGTTTTGAGTATTTCATAGTATTATTATACACATTTCTACACTTATTTTATTTTATTTATTTTTTTGGCACGGGGCAAAAAACTTGGTTGCCTTGTTAAAGGGCACACCGTTGGTAGCTTATCATTTTATTATTATTTTTATTTATTTTTTTTATTATTATTATGGAATTTTTTTTTTTTTTTTTTTTTTTTTTTTTTTTTAGTGGCTAACATGTCTGAAGATATTGTCTGTTTTTTGTTTTACAGCTTTTCTTTGAAACTCTTCAAAACAATCACATATGTGTCTTAGTAAAAATACTAATGAAAGACTAATTATCTCTCGAAGCATTATTTAAAAACGAATCCCATCTGAATAGCGTTTCAGGCTGAGTTTAATACAGTGGGTCGACCAAAGCAGGTTCAACTGCTCCAAGTAGCTGCTGAAGTGTCTGGACTCACTTGTTGTTATCAAGCGTCCCTCTCTCAGCGTGGCCTCAACTCGCTCTTTAAATGGGTCCGCTGCGTAGACCCTACTCTGTGACCCAGACAGCTATCTATCCAGTCAGCTGTCAGTCTATAATGAATTGAGTTGTTTCTCAGACGGAGCGTTTCGTATGATTCAGTGCTCCTGCCCTCCATGTGCCCCGTGTCTCCGAAGGACACGAGATAGTCCAAGCCCATCGCTTCGCCTCCGTAGGCTACTTATCTCTTTATGAGAAACGCTGACACTGCGACCCTTCATTCCCACCATTTGGAGATTGCAGAGAGACTCACAAAATGCACAGTGAATTTAGAGCAGGATATAGCTGAAATATTGTGAAATTGTGTGGAATGTGAGTGATTTTTGGCATGACATTAGGAGGCTGATCTTCATCTGTCGGTGTGTTTGTGTTCCTGCAGCTGCAGCATGCAGGGAGATCTTGATTACGCCATTAGCCTTGCACATCATATTTGCACAAAGCAAACAAACCCGACTGTTGAGCAGCTCGCTGACTGCTTTTGTCAGCAGAAGGTTTCGTCTGCTTGATCTGCTCTGTTGAGTCAAAGCAACATGCACGGAGTCATTTTAATGCGTGTTGTCTGAATACATTAGAAGAAGCAATGCGTATTTAACGTTGATGTTAAATATTAATGCAATGATAAATTGTTTTCTGGATGCAAGAGTTGTTTTATATTTATAATACTTTATTGCTATATGTTGTAACTTTTTTCCCTTTTGATGCAACTAATATAGTGCATGTGTGGATATGCATTTTATTTCATACTTTGACATCTTCACATTTTTTATTATTATTATTATTATTATTATTATTATTATTATTATTATATTTTAGCATCTAAACTTTTATTAGTATTATTAATGTTTAATTATTATTATTATTAAGTAGTATATTTTTTTCTTCTTTTTTAGGATACAAAAAATATAGTATGTGTGTTTATTTTATTTTATTTTATTTTATTTATTTTTGACATCCACACAGTTGTTGTTATTATTATTATTATTATTATTATTATTATTATTATTACTATTATTATTGTTGTTGTTGTTGTTGTTGTTTAACTATTATACTTTTTTTGGATGCAACAAAAACATGGTGGGAAATGTTTATTTATTTATTTATTTATTTATGTATTATTTTAGCATCCAAACATTTATTATTAATATTAACTTTTAAGTATTCATTATTATTAAATAGTATATTTTTTTCCCCTTTATTATTATTATTATTATTATTATTATTTAACTATTATACTTTTTTGGGGGGATGCAACAAATATAGTATGTATGGAAATATGTTAATTTAATTTAATTTAATTTAATTTAATTTAATTTAATTTAATTTAATTTAATTGTTATTTAAAATTTTGTTTTGTCATCCAAACATTTATTATTATTATTATTATTATTATTATTATTATTATTATTATATTTTAGCATCTAAACTTTTATTAGTATTATTAATGTTTAATTATTATTATTATTAAGTAGTATATTTTTTTCTTCTTTTTTAGGATACAAAAAATATAGTATGTGTGTTTATTTTATTTTATTTTATTTATTTTTGACATCCACACAGTTGTTGTTGTTATTATTATTATTATTATTATTATTATTATTATTATTATTATTACTATTATTATTATTGTTGTTGTTGTTGTTGTTGTTTAACTATTATACTTTTTTTGGATGCAACAAAAACATGGTGGGAAATGTTTATTTATTTATTTATTTATTTATTATTTTAGCATCCAAACATTTATTATTAATATTAACTTTTAAGTATTCATTATTATTAAATAGTATACTTTTTTCCCCTTTATTATTATTATTATTATTATTATTATTATTATTTAACTATTATACTTTTTTGGGGGGATGCAACAAATATAGTATGTATGGAAATATGTTAATTTAATTTAATTTAATTTAATTTAATTGTTATTTAAAATTTTGTTTTGTCATCCAAACATTTATTATTATTATTATTATTATTATTATTATTATTATTATTATAAAGTATAAGATAAAAAAAACAAAAAAAAAACATGCAAAACTTGTTTGCAAATTAATTATGTTCTACTTACAAAAAATGTAAGTGATGACAAAACAGGTAAAATATATTAAACTTTAAAAAACGAAACTAGTTAAAATTCAAATAACTTGTTGTGCATTCTATAACTTTTCCACTTCTTTCCTTGGATGCAAATAATATAGTATATGTGTGGAAATATGTTTTTATTTTATTGTATTATTTTATTTTATTTAATAATGTTATTATTAGTAGTATCCATCAATCCAAAGGGGGGAAAAGTGTAAAGTATAATATAAACAGCATACAAAACTTGTTTCCATACAAAATATGTTTTACATACAAAATGCAAATGATGACAAAATGTATGCAAGTATAACAAACAATATTATACTTTAAATAATGACAGTACTTTATTTTTTTTGTAAACTTCCCCTTAAGACAACATGTAGTGACAAGATAATAGCTGCTTGTGACTTTATGCTAATTGCCATCATTTGGCAGGAATCATACATGACTGTCATGTTAATTTTCTAGCACAAAACTGTTATTGGATTTGATTTTATTTGTCTTAAATGGTTTAATGACTGTATTTTGTTGCTATTTACATTATGCAATGTCCTAGTTAAAATACGGTATCCTAAAAAAATGGTAGCAGCAGCTTATATGTTTTGTCATTTTTGGTGTTTTTGAGGGAAAGGCTGTTATTAGTCAATCTCGGCACTGTGTTCTGACTAGGCTGTCAGTCAGAATGAATACAGCAACACCTCCATGACATGCTGCAGCCCACAGAAAACATGTTTCACACCTGCCCATGGTACAAAATGTGCCCAAAACTGTGCCCATACAGATGCCAACCAAAAGCTGCCGGCGGCTCAATGAGAGATCAGACAGAGGGATGCATTTATAAGTCTTTGTACTGAAAAACAATGCAATGATAAACCATAAGCATAAATTACAAAGGACTGTTGCTGGCAAGAACATATAAAGGTCAAAGACAGGTGAGTTTCTAATGTGAAGAAGACTGCAGTGATCTCATGAATCTCCTCATTTGTTTCTGAAGATACATCCAAAATCCAAAGTCAGAGATTTGTTTTTGAAACAAATTATCCGTAAACCAAATGAGCTGATCTTTTATAGCTTTGTACTCTTATTGTGTGTCAAAAATGGTGCAGTTTATGTCTGATTTACTGTATGTGTGTTTATTTCTTCCAAGAAATATCCAGAACATCTCATCAGGGAGTTCAAAGAGCAACTGCTGAGCGTCGTCTTTTGGTATAAAAGTTGAAAAACATGAAAAGCTGTAAAAAAAAAAAAAAAAAAAAAAAAAAAAAACTGCAGAGAAATAAATAAAATAAAATAACTGTGTCTAAAAAACAAAAAAGCCACAACAAAACTGAAAAAAAAATCTAAATCTCAAAAAAAAAAAAAAAAAAAAATTAATTTAATTTAATTTAATTCCACAACAAAACTAAAATAATAATAATAATAATAATAATAATAAAATATAGCGGTCAGTGTTGTGTCAATTCATTGTATTATTTTATAAAATCTACCAAATTTAAATAAAAAAATATATACTATAACAATATTATTCAGAAAGTCTCAAGTCAGAAAGTTCAAAAAGCAACTTTTGAGCATCTTCTTTTGGATTTTGTTGTGAAAGTTGAAAAACATGAAAGACAAAGTTGATACTAAGAAAGAAAGAAAATTCCTTCAATAAACCCCTGAGCTCTTACAGAGCAACTGCTGAGCAATGAAGCAAAAAATAAAAATAAATATCAATTTTATGTAAAATGTAAAAAAAAAAAAATATATATATATATATATATATATATATATATATATATACACACAACAATATTATCCAACAGTTAAATACAATATGAATAAAAAAAGAAAAATATATTTTAGGATTTATTTTAAGCACACAATTAGTCTCATTTGTTTATTTTTATGAACAAACAAACAAACAAAAAACATCAATAACTAAAATATATAGTATAAAGTTTCCAAAAATAAAATTAAATATTTAATAATAACAATAATAACAAATAATAAAATTATATATATATATATATATATATATTAGGGGTGTAACGATACACAAATTCGTATTGAACCGTTCGGTACGAGGCTTTCGGTTCGGTACGCATTACAAACCGAACAATTCAATTCGTTGGGCTAATCCTATTACATCTGGAAAATAAAAGAACTTAGAGTGTGTGAAATATAATCATTATAATGTTCTCAGTGCCACTACGAAACAAGGCAGCCCAAACGAGGTAACAGACAAACTGATGTCTGCCCCTCCCACTCCCAAAGAAAAACACAATACTCCAGGAGGGTTGTGACGGTGAGGTAAATTCGTTAGAATATCCCGTCTTTTCCTCGCTTTTATTCGCTTTTAAACAGCTGGAAATGCCAGTGCGCATTTTTACTTTTAGTTTCACTTTTGAATTAGCGCCAATTTGACGTCAAACTGTACGGAAAACTCACTTTTAAAATTCACTATTAAACAGAATGATTAATCTGTTATCAAAACGAATACGAGTATAGGCTGTAGGTCTAATATAAAATAACAAATAACTTATACAAAGTTTAAATATAAAACACTGGAGATCAGCAACCGGCACCTGTACGACGTTGTCTTCCTCTGCTAATTTATACGGCCAAATCCAGCCCTGCGAATGCCGAGCGTCCTGAATAATACATTGCCAACTCTTATACTCCTGACTTTAAGTGCTACCGACATTTTAGACAGATGATGTTGTCCTTAAACGAGGAAACATAATCAACTTTTTTTCCCCCCTTTTTTTTTCAGGGCAAAATTTTGATATAGTTTCCCTTCCCATCGAGTGTTATTCCATCAGACGGCTCCCGCAGTGTTGGCTCCTCCCAGGCCTGTCGGGCTTCAAAGAGCCGCACACACAGGACAGCAAACTCACCATGTCTTACCGCATCATGTCTGCACTCTCACGGCTCCACATGCCTCCATTCATTTAGGTGAAAAAAAAAAAAAAACATGGGGCATTTTAGGTTTCAGTCACATTCAGAATTAGGCTGTAGTACATGATCTAATGAATCCTAAATTAAATGCTGTCAATCCAAATAGTATATTAGAAACAATATCCATGAATTCTTTGAGATATTTCTCAGTTATGATTTGTGGAAGTATAAACTGGCTGATTTGTTGGATTTGTGCCAATAATACAAAAAAAAATAAAATAAAAAAAATAATTGAAAAGCAATTAATAATATTAATATTAATATTAATAATAATAATGCAAGGCCATTAAACAAACAAAGGCTATTTTTTTATTCCAGTAATATAAAATAAAAATAAAAATAATAATAATAAAATCATATAATATAACAATGCCTAATTATCTAAAAAATAATGTAAGAATAAATAAAAATAGATTCCATGTTTTGTTTATCAAGTGTGTCGCCAAACAATTAATTTATTTGTCTGTTTTATTTAAAAACAAGTACTATTAGTAGTAGTAGTAATAATAATAATAATAATAATAATAATAATAATAATAATGTAGTTGTCAGTTATGAGTATATGTTGTATATGTTTTCTCGGAATTGTCTCATTTGTGTGTATTTTTATTTTTAAAAAAAAATAAATAAATAAAAATGTGTAATAAAACAAAAAGGCCTAATTATCTAAAATTTATGTAAGAATAAATAACAATAGATTTCATGTTTTTTTTTTTGTTTGTTTTTTTTAAGTTTGTCACCAACAATTATTGTATATGTCTAGTTTTATTTAAAATACAAATAATATAAACAATAATAATATAGTTGTCAGTTATGTGTTGTATATGTTTGCTCACAATTATCTGATTTGTGTGTATGTTTATATACACATATACAGGGATCATATATAACATAATATAATATCATATAATATCATATAATATAATTAATATAATATAACAATAATGTCTAAATATCTCAAATTAATGTAATGTAATAAATTAAAATAGACTTCATGCTTTGCTTATCAAGTAAAATAATTTATAAATTTTATTTTTCTATTTTTATTTAAAAACAAATAATAATAATAATAATAATAATAATAATAATAATAATAATAATAATAATAATATAGTTGTCAATTGTTTTGTAAATGTTTGCTTATAATTCTAAGTTGTGTGTATAAAAATATAAATAATTCAATTAAATTATTAAGTTATTGTTTATTAAGTTTGCCACCAACAATTATTTTATTTGCCTATTTTTAGTTCAAAGCAAATAATATGAGTTAATATCTAAAAAATATAAGAAAATAATAAATAAATGTTTTCAGATTTAATGTATTCAGTGTATCCATTTTTTTTTTTCCTGAAATTATTATTTCAGGATAATACTACTACTACTACTACTACTACTACTACTACTACTACTACTACTACTACTACTACTAATAAACTAATACAAAATTAGTTTAGATAATTTGATAAGAAATGAGTTTGTATTAAGATCTTAAACATTTGATTGCAGACCTTGGCGTCTTTTACAAACCCGAGCTCCTTTTGAGACATGTCTGACAGACGTCTCTTCAGAAACTCTTCAGACATGTGTGATTACAGGAAAAAAAAGAATTCAGAGAAGCATGAGGGCAATGCAAAACTCTTCATTTGATCTCCATCTTTCCATTAGATACACATTAGATATATTAAAGAGACTGTAATTCAGAAAGGTTTTGTTTCTTTTCTATTCATGTACTCCATCGTTTCTATGAAGGTCACAGCACTCATTTTTTCCCACAGAAACAAGTTTCGATGGTTAATCCAAAGAACTCGTCTGGTTTTAAAGCTACACACAACCCTAAGGCTCACGATATAAAACGAGGGTCACGCTAGATGATCATGAAGAGAATGAGAAAATAATCAATCAAGAGACGTGAACACACTTGCAGTAGCGCGTGCTCGCGTGTCACGGCTAGACTGACACATTGAGTTATGTGGTGATAAGGCATGACTGAACTTAGCACATCTGTTTCCATGGCAGTTCAATCACAGCTAATTCCATTTGAGTGGGACTCTTTCCACCAGTCAGTTATCCTCCATAACTGTCTCGCAAGGTCATGCTATTCCATTTGTCATCATCTGGCTGAGCTAAACAGCTCGTGTCTGCCAAATCTGACTGCATATTGTCATGATGATCACGAGAACCTCTTGCCAACGAGGCTTAGTTAGTCAGAGGACGGCTTCATTTATGATGTTGATCGTTTAGAAGTTCGATTGGGGTTTGCTTTGTCTAGAACTGCATTCGCTGGACTCTTTCCAGACAAGTGGACCCTGCGCTCTTGCAAACTGCTAAAACACTTGAAATGCACAATGGAAGTGTTTTTCGTCTAGACCGGGCAATTATTTTCCGGACCCAGCTGGATGGCTTTTTCCACACCTGCGTGATACTAAAAATTTAAATGCTCTCACAATCAGCCAGCATCCATTATACTTCTCAGCTGAAATACCCACAGGCACATATACATTTTTAATAGTAATATGAAACTAGATTTTGCATGTTCTGTAAAAAATATCAGCGGTGCCTGTATATTCAAACCTTGCTGCCATTTCAAAGTTCTGGTATTTTCAAATGATATTTTTACCTCAAAAGGGTTCATAATAATACCCTAAGAGTAGATACAGTTGAGGTCAAAAGTTTACAGAATCTGCAAAAATGGTTATTATTTTGACGAAATAAGAGGGATGATACAAAATGCATGTTATTGTTTATTTAGTATTGACCTGAATAAAATATATCACATAAAATATGTTTACATATAGTCCACTAGAGAAAATAAAAGTTAAATTAGTTAAAATGACCCCATTCAAGAGTTTACATCCCCTTGATTCTTAATACTGTGTTGTCTCGTGAATAATCCACAGATGTATTTTTTTTTTTTAGTGATAGTTGCTCATGATTCCCTTGTTTGTCCTGAACAGTTAAACTGCCTGTTGTTCTTCAGAAAAATCCTTTGGGTCCTACAAATCCTTAGTTTTTTTTTAGCATTTTTTTGTGTATTTGAACCCTTTCCAACAATGACTATATGATTTTGAGATCCATCTTTTCACACTGAGGACAACTGAGGGACTCACCCTTAACAGATGAAGGAATAGTACAACAAAGATATCGCTTTCCTCAGCAGACATTCAATCTAATATTTTATTGTGAATACAAGCCTGAGCTGAAGAATAAATGCTGTATCAGATGCAGGTAATCACACTAGCTGATTCCATCTCTCTCTCATAATAATGTAGTGAGCTTTAGCACGGTAATACAATGAGCTTTTAATAAAGCAACTCAACGTTCCTTAGCAGGGCTCGCAAAATTTCTAAATCTAGAAATTTAGATTTTGGTAGCCCGAAAATAATTTAACTAGCCCAAAAAAAAAAAAAAAACATTATAAATATAGATAATCATAAATATAGAACATAAATATAGAAAATCAGATAGGAGTCTAAATGTCAATCAAAAATATTTTCAATACACAAATATCAACAAATATCAAAGAAGGAATTTTATTTCAATATTTACAGGGTATCTGCAGAATTTTTAAATATCAATTTAAGGCAATTTATGACCCTTTTTATAAACTGCACAAGTAAAATGAACACAGTATGAGTGGGGTTGGACAATGTATGGTAGCATATTGAGCCATGAAATTATGATTTACAATTCAGATACAGGTTTTCACAGAAACCAAATACGTTATACAACAGCATTTTATACCATATTACTGTCTTAATTGTTTAGAGTTTTAGAAGGCACATTAACTTCTTTCACATTTACAACTCTATGTGTTTGCTGCATGGGTCGATATTTGCAATAATCTGACCAAAAATGATTGGAAAGAGTTGGCGCTTTAGCAGTGCTGAAATATTACGGTTTCCATAGAAACAGCTGTACACAAAGCAGCACTGCGCTCATTAACGCTGTTTTATCAGGCATTATAGGTAAGATGAAATGACAATGCAAAGGACACGTTTTTAAAGACAGTCGTTTCCCTTCAGATACATCAATATAAAGACATCCGTGCCGCGTTTTGACTTTGAAACAGGCAGCGCGCATATTTATTCAGTGACATCATTGCCTTTTGAAGTTAAATCTAGCCCTATCGCGATTCTTGTCTTTCCGTCCCCAACTGTAAGACCTCTTAAAAATTATGATTAAAAGACTTTTCTTATACTATTTAACGTATAGAAAACTTTTTATGGCCTTCAATTTTACACAACTAAATTGAGGAGTATTTAAGGACCTGCAGGAGCCCTTTACTTTAACATAGCCCGTCGGGCAGGGCTGTGAAACATTTTGGTAGCCCAACTGGAAAACAGAATAGCCCTGGGACGTCGGGCTAGCGATTTTGCGAGCCCTGCTTAGTTACTAGTTCTAAAGTGACATTTTCAAATTAGTAATCAACCTGAATGATCCACAGTTGTGTTTTTTGTTTAGTAATAGTTGTTCATGAGTCCCTTTTTTGTCCTGAACAGTTAAACTGCCTGGTGAACATAAAAATCCAGAAAAATCCTACAGGTCCCACAATTTTTTGGGTTTTCCAGAATTTGTGTGTATTTGTACCCTTTCCAACAATGGGCCTCATTTATCAATCTAACGTAGAAATGAGCGTAGATTCGAGCGTACAAATCAACTTATGACAGAGTTCAAGTGTGATTCATAAAACATTCGTATGCCGCCAATCCCATTGTACGAATGATCGCACATTGATAAATTTGGCGGCTGAAAGCGAATATCACGCCCCTAAAAACACCCCAGTTTAGAAGCCTTGCCCCTAGAGTTTACGACACAGAGAAACTTACTCTTACTCTGAAACACCCTTTAACCTTATATTTGGAAACAATGACATTAATTTATACCTATATTAAATACCAATAAATATAACAAAATAGCCTATTTAGTTCTCCTTAATCCAGAGCAAACCCTTTAAATTTAAAGGTATTAAAGAACAATAATGAACAATGAGTAGCTATAAAATTGTATATTAAACTATAAAGTAAATCACCAGTTAGACTATACAGAATACAAATATCGAGCTAAAATGAATAAATGAGCAAAGTGAAAGTAAACGGAATTGTCCTCTAAGCCTCTCTCATCGACATCCAAATGTTTCCTTTTTTTTGCCATGTAACATTTGGTTGCTAAACACGTCTTTGTATTTCACTTGTTTTCCAAAATCCACGTAAAACACCCTACACATGAACATTTTTTTTATTTTTATTTTTTTATTTTGGGGGTGCACGCTGACTTTACCTTTTAAATAAGTTGTTTTTTTCTCCTTTTGAAAATCTGTTAATTAATTAAGAGAAATAAATTTTGTGTAGACTAGCCCTCTTTATTTAATTTATTCTTTTTATAATTTCTGTTTTTCTGCATTCACAGTTGGGTGATGTGAAGATGTGTGAATCCTCATGGTCTGTTGTTTATAACACCTAAAATAATAATAATAATAAAAAAAAGTTTTGTTTGTCGGCCAGGTAAATAACCTAAATCAACAAAATGCTGTCCTTATACAATTTTCCGAAATTTTCTAGGCTGCACGCAAATTCAGGCTAACTCAAAAACTTGTTTACACGAGCTCAGACCTGACGTGAGATTTGATCGTAGCCACCGCTCACGTCCATATTGATAAATTCCAAGTTTTGCGTGGAAACGACCGTATGCTCAATTTTCTGTCGTACGTTCATTTCATAAATGAGGCCCACTGACTGTATGATTTTGAGATTCATCTGGACCATCACACTGAGGAGAACTGAGAGATTCATATGCAACTATTACAAAAGGTTCAAACGCTCACTGATGCTCCAGAAGGAAAAAAACATGTTTTAAGAGGGTGAAAGGGCGTGAAAACTTTTGGACTTTTTGCTTAAACATCCTTTTTTATTATAATTATTTAGTACTGCCCTTCAGAGGCTACAGAAGATAGTTACATGTCTCCCAAAAGACAAAATAAGTTAAATTTAACCTGATCGTCAAGTTCAAAACTGTTCAGAAAGAGCTTTTTTTTTCTTCTGGAGCATCATGAGTAAGCATTTGAACCTTCTGTAATAGTTTAATATGAATCCCTCAGTTCTCCTCATTGTGATGATCCAGATCAATCTCAAAATCAATCGTCATTGTTGGAAAGGGTACAAATACATAAAAATGCAGGAAAACCAAATAATTTGTGGGACCTAAAGGTTAAAGGAAAGATTTTTCTGTATTGTATTTAATGTTCAGCAGGTACTTTAACTGTTCAGGATAAGAAAAGGGACTCATGTACAACTATCACTAAACAAAAAACACATCTGTGCATCATTCAGGTTTATAACTAATTTGAAAATGTCACTTTAGAACTAGTAATACAGGAACGTTGAGTTGCTTCATTAAAAGCTCATTGTATTTCTGTGCTAAAGCTCACTACACTATTATGAGAGAAAGATGGAGAGAGCGAGTGTGATTACCCACATCTGATACAGCATTTATTCTTCAGCTCAGTCTTGTATTCACAAAAAAACATCTGTTAAGGGTGATTTCCAAAGACAGCACTGCTCAGTGCATTTGTTAGCGGATTCTTACAAGGTGTTGTTCAAAGTAAAAACAACTTTCTTGTTTACAACTCTTATTTAGTCTCTTTCAATAGAAGTCATCACTGCTGATGGTGAGGCTGCTCTTGGCGGGTTCATGAGCCCTGAAGCTCACATCTCCGAAAACACTGACGTGAATTTTCCAATAGACGTTATCTTTATTAACAAACCACATATTTGAAGTCTAAACAAGTACATTCTCGCCTTAAAAATTCTTAAAACTACATTTCGTGAGTCATCCACCATGACCTGCGAGAAATCCTGCAAGCGGAGTGATACAAAAGGTGAAGCAGTTGTTGTTGAGTTCTGCTATCACTCTAATATGGCACTCTTATCAGATTCAAGAGCCAGAAAGAACTGTTGCATTAATTTCTATTATATTATATTATAAAAAAAAAAAAACAGCAATAGTACTAGTGTTGTGTGCTTTAGCAAACAGCAGTAATACATCTCTTTTGTGTGTCACATGTCACTGTGGGTCACATAAGCAATCATTGTGCATCTCAAGGATTTGTGTTATCTTGCTTAAGCATTCAATGTTATTCAGCACTGTAATCTGACCTCAGTGACCCGTCAGTGTCCCAGTGTGACCGCATCTCCCTCTCAATATTCTCGACAGAGAAATTCATTTGAGAGCTGAAATGAATCTTACCCCTCAACACATGCACACGTAAACACATAAACAAACCCAGCAGAAAACAATCACTTTTGGCCTGCATCCTTTAAAACCTCTTCTGAGGACACTGATGGCCAATTTCATGCATCTTTCAACAGGCCTGAGCACCTTTATTTCCTCGGTGGGCAAATGCATGATGGAAAGGACATGAGCTCTGATGAGGTGATGCACGTTGTTGTCTAGATTGGGCATTGGAAAGCTCGGCGTGACGCTGGCCAATTATTTATTACATTTTTTCATTATTTTCAGAGAGCTGGCATTTACAATCAAACAGTGACATCTGTCATGGGTCCCCCGAGGCACTTGTCTGTTATGATTATCCGTCATATTCCGATCATTTGCATGATGTCGTTTGTCCTGACGATGTGCCAGACAGTATGCGTGTAGGCGCTGGTGTCGGGAACGAACCCAACATGTCAAGTGGGAAGCTTATATGATGTGTGGCTTCCAATACTGATGCAGGATAGATGTAAGCAGCATTTGAAGGATGTATATGCATGATCACAGAAAATAGATTCTGACTTGTGTGTCACCTCATGGAATGACTAACTATATATTCAACTTTTTGATGTTGTATCCCCTGTTTGCTAACTTCCTGTGTAGATGATGTAACCGGATGATAATGTTTTCTGCACTGATACCTATTTAAAAGTATTCAAAAGTACAAAAGTAGCTGTGTATTCTGATTCTTTTGGAAATAAAATATTTTATTTTATTTAGGCTCATAGAATCATGAACCAGACTTTTATTTTCCCTTGTATGTTTCCTTTGACATCCCAGCTCTGAATAGTCACTGGTGTGTGGTCAGCTTTGACATGACATCCCATAGACCTCCTTGGTTGTGGCATCACAACCATAAAGGCTTTTTAATCTTGCTGGACTGGGGGAAGGAGCTTTTAGCTGTCTTAAGTTCTCTTATTTCAAAAGAGCAAGGAAAATCCAGTTTGCATGATATGTCCCTTTGAAATATGCTTAAACCTCCAGTGCACCACGAGAAATAAATGTCATATTATTCCTCATTAAAATGTATTTACCAAAATTACCATGACCAGCAACAACAGTAAAAAGTGCCTGTGGCTTCAGATCTCTGGGACTGAAGATGATCTAAAGTAAATGGCAGCCCTGCTCAAAGTATGAAATATTAAAGGTCACTTTGATTTTACACTCTCCAAAGTGGCAAATGAGGCATAATAGATCAGGACAGAACAATATAAACAAAGTACAGCGGTTCAAAAGTTGCTAGAGGAAAGGTCATGTACGAACACAGTTAAATGCGCATGTGCGTTTGTAAATAAGCGTGTCCTATAAAGCATCACGCTAGATTTGAAGTGTTATATCTGAGTACAAACTTCTGATAAACATGAAGCACTTTGAGAAATATACACTGAAAAACTAAACATTTTTTACTCAGAAACTGTTAGTAAATTTCACAAATAATTACAAATCAGAAACATGAAATTTTGAAATATAAAGATTGGAATAGTGTTAAAAAGTGTGTGATTAAGCCACTATTTAATCATTTTGACTGACATCACAACAAAGTCCTAATATTTTTGCATAGGTTTAAGGAAGTAAAATCTAAATCTTTGAAGGCAGTGATGTTAGTGCTTATGTACCAGGGGTGTGGAATCACGGCTGTCTGTCGTACACATCATTAAAATATTGCTCTAACATTAGACCGGAGTGTCTTGAAGCTGAGAAAATGACATCATCCAGATAAAACGCACATCAAACAGACTTCTACATGTACATTTGCTATCCTTCACAACCCACACACTGTCTAGCAAGAGGCAAAACGACCACGCAATAGTGTTTCCATGGATCTTTTTTATTGCACAAAAATCCTTTATAGTGTAAAATTAAGAAATTAAGTGGACAAGAGCACTACACAATATATTCTATTTGATTTCATTTAAACATAATTAACTTTTACATTTTTCAGAGTGAAAACATATCTATTTATTTAGTTAGTTATTAATGCATTCATTGATTCATAGACACCTGTGACTCTACCTAAAATAAATGTTTGGAGGGTTGATTGATTGATTGATTGATTGATTCATTCATTCATTCATTCATTCATTCACTGGCACCTGTGACTCTACTTAGACAAATATCAAATACAAATATTTGGTGAATTGACTGTTGATTAATTGATTGATTGATTGATTGATTCATTCATTCATTCATTCATTGGCAACTCTCACTCTACCTAGAACAAATTTGATTGATTGATTGATTCATTCATTGATTCATTGATTAATTGATTCATTGATTCATTGATTCATTCATTCATACATACATTCATTCATTCGTTGGCAACGGTCACTCTACCTAGAACAAATATTTTAGAATTGATTGATTGATTGGTTCATTCATTCATTCATTCATTCATATACACCTGTGACTCTACCTAGAACAAATGGTTCAGGATTGATTGATTGATTGATTGATTGATTCACTGATTCATTCATTCATTAATTCATTCATTCATTCATACACAACACCTGTGATTCTACCTAGAACAAATGTTTGGAAGATTGATTGACTGACTGATTCATTCATTCATTCATTCATTCATTCATTCATTCATTCATACACAACACCTGTGATTCTACCTAGAACAAATGTTTGGAAGATTGATTGATTGACTGACTGATTCATTCATTCATTCATTCATAGGCACCTGTGACTCTTTATTATTTATTTATTTAAAACAGTTTATGTGCCTGTGAAGCATTTTGAATTTATTCTTAAATATGATGCTTCACTTCAGATATCATTCCAATATAATCTCATAATTAAACAAAAAGTACATGAATTTACCACACTAGTCATTTTCCTGAGTAAAACTCCACTTTTCAGAGTATTTGGTTCGCTAACATTCCTGCACACTAATACGGCTAGCATTGCGAGCGATCCCAAAATGTCCCATCACAAGAAGAGAAGCTCTCTGTTTCCAGCGAGCACATCTTTAAATGTCACCAATCTGTCACTGGCAAGCTTCCTTAAGGCAGAGCGAGTGAAGCTGCTGAGGCCCAGCTGCAACCCAGCCACCGTATTTCTTCCTCTCGACCGATCCATACCTTTCTGGATGAGGGGGAAGGTGGGCCTGATTAAGTGGCTAAGTGATAGCTGACACTGCGCGTCTCGCTATAGGCCCACTCCATCCACTCCACATCCACTCACGGCTGTACAGGATCAGACGCCCCTCCGAGCTGCACATATATTATGGGCGCAGTCGCTGTCAAAGCTGGGCCCTGCGCCGTGCCGCCATTTATAAACCAAACATATTGATCATGCATTGCAGCAGATGCTATCACGGTGGCCAGAAGGGAATGGAGGGATAAAAAGGGATCGTTATGTAGGGTGTAGGTGACATGCTGGCGCTCTCTTGACTAAATGCTCCGTATTGCAGCTTATTCTGATCAAGAATCGCTCATTTGGACACAAGAAAGAGTTTGTTGTGTTTACTGGCCATTTCAGGGCGGGTTTACGTGAAATATGTGATTATAGCACAATAATAGACCGGAGAGAGAGGGAAGCGCAAATGTAATACTTCGATTAAGCATTCTGGAGGGAAATAAAAATGGAAAGGAAATGGAGAAGGAGAGATGACGCCTACGGTGCAGCTTTTGGCTTCTGGAGGTATTGTGTTGTGTTTTATGGTGGGAGCAGACGAATTAGAATTAGAAAACATCAGTCTTTTGCTCTCTCTCACCTATGTAAGCAGCTAGGGTTTAATACCGACTATAAACCGCGGGTTGTTCCTCTAGCAAAGCGATGTGTGGGCTGAACCGAGTATTCCCTATTCCGCATAAATCCGTATTGTTCTGTGCATCTGATGCTCTGTGAAGTTTCTCACACTCAGATACTGAAGAGTTGTTTATTTGCACATGACGCAAACACGCTGACCACAATTTGCATGTAGGAAATTGGATGCAAATGTATAAATTGTGTATCTAAGTGAGACAAAAGAAACCAGGCGTGCACACAAATGTCCCTCTTTAATTGCCGACAGTAATAGGCTAATAATTGCACTGGGAAAACAGCACCAGAGCATTCTTTAATGATTCTCATTTGCATTGGAAAATGCATGTTTGTGATGAAAAATGGCAGTGACAATTTAAGTGCATCACAGGTACGATTTAGGGAAAAAGAATTCTGATAAAAATTGCTATTGTGATTTAAATTATTTTTTTAAGCTCCAGGTTTTCTGTGCTTTTTTTGTTGGACTGCACAATTTGGCCAAAAAAGGAGAATTTGTGCACATTGTTACTTTTAAGAGTGTTGTGCTGAAATACTACACACTAAAGTAGTGCCACTGTTTGGTGAATTCACCTAGAAGGTGGACGAGCGCTAGTGTTCAGTGCCGAAGAGTTTTACAGCTTAAAAACAATAAAGATTCATTAGGGGGAAGGAAATTTATGTAGCTGGAGAGCTGTTAAAAACAACGATGCATGAAAAGGCACATTGATTCAACCCGTACTACTGACGACTGTCTTGCATTACTTTCCCCGTCATTTATTGCTCATCTAGCCGCAGCCGCTCCACCCCAATATTTCCACTCAAACTCTGACCTTCACATGAGAAACAGGCCCAGATTGCCATTAAACAAAGTTCTAGAGTCTTTTTTAGAAATATCCAGCCAGGGTTGGCAACTAGATTGATGGGTTTACGTAAGCTGCTGAGATATTTTGGAGGTTATCTGATGGTGTAAAATTTAATTAGGGCTTTATTGATGGAAGATGTAGACGGCACAGACAAACTGCCTGAAGAACTACATACAGCGCAAAGACGAGGGCAAAGGGGCATATCCTGTGTGTCTGTCAATATGCCAACAAAACCGACAGGTTCTGTCTTCCCATTTCGACTCTGGATAGAAATTGTGTGTGCTGCAAAATGAACAGTCTATTTTTATTCTGCCTTACAGTGTTATAGTGTAACCAATCCATTTGAAAATACCTTAATCAATTCTCAGGGGTGAAGGCCTCAAGTTTTATATTTATTGGAAACAATCAGCGTTATTGAATGGGCAGTTGCACATTACAGTAATAAGAGAGATGCATCTGACTGACATAGATGTACCATTTAAGGTCATTTGGGTTAGAAATGTCATCTGTCATGTGCTTGTGGCAGTGATATTCAGTATTCATGTATTCATGCCAAACTGTGTTTAGATATTTTGCTTTGTGCATGACCAGTTTTTGACCTGAATTTGCGACAATGTGATCCAGACTTGTATAGTAGGTGGCCAAAATTCAAATTAAAAAATGTATTTAACCAGTCTGTCCATCAATCTGTCCGTCCATCCTCCTACCTACTTCCCTATCCATCCATACTTCCATCTACCTACCTATCTATCGTTCCATCCATTCATCCATCCATCCATCCATCCATCCACCTACCTACCTACCTACCTACCTACTTACCTATCCATCCATCCATCCATCCATCCACCTACCTACCTACCTACCTACTTACCTATCCATCCATCCATCCATCCATCCATCCATCCATCCATCTACATACCTATCTATCGTTCCATCCATCCATCTATCCATCCACCTACCTACCTACTTACCTATCCATCCTTCCATCCATCCATCCATCCATCCATCCATCCATCCACCTACCTACCTACCTACTTACTTACCTATCCATCCATCCATCCATCATCCATCTACCTACCTACCTATTGTTCCATCCATCCATCCACCTACCTATTGTTCAATTCATCCATTCCTTCCATCCATCCATCCATCCATCATCCATCCATCTACATACCTATCTATCATTCCATCCATCCATCCATCCATCCATCCACCTACCTACCTACCTACCTACTTACCCATCCATCCATCCATCAATCTACCTACCTACCTACCTACCTATTGTTCCATCCATCCATCATCCATCCATCCACCCACCCATTCCTCTACCTACATATCATTGCATCCATCCATCTACCTACCTATTGTTCGATTCATCCATTCCTTCCTTCCTTCCTTCCTTCCATCCATCCATCCATCCATCCATCATTCCATCCATCATCTACCTACCTATTGTTCGATTCATCCATTCCTTCCTTCCATCCATCCATCCATCATTCCATCCATCATCTACCTACCTATTGTTCGATTCATCCATTCCTTCCATCCATCCATCCATCCATCCATCTACCTGCATATTGTTCCATCCATCCATCCATCCATCCATCATTCCATCCATCATCTACCTACCTATTTTTCAATCCATCCATCCATTAATCCATCCATTAATCCATCCATCCATCCATCCATCTACCTATCATTCCATCCATCCATCCATCATCCATCCACCTACCTACCTATTGTTCGATTCATCCATCCATCCATTACCTACCTACTGTTCCATCCATCTCCCCATCATTCTGTTGTTCTACCTAATGTTCTATTTAAAAATATAAACAAAAAAAAAATAAAATAAACAAACTTTAAGTCCTGTCTGTCCATTCATCCCTCGATCCAATTATCCATGCATCCTTTCTTTCATCCATACATCTTCCTATCATTCCATCCATCCACCTGCCTATAGTTCCACCTATCTATCCATCCATCAATCAATCATCCACCTATCCATCTAACTATCTATGGTTCCTTCCATAATTAATCCATCCATCCATAAATCCGCCTACATAATATTCCATTCTGCTATTCTATCAACCGTTCTATCTCTCTAATCGTCATCCTGTTTACTTCCTCAGTTCAAATCCAATTAATATTTAAGATTTGAACTGTAACTTTAAAGGCTAAAGAAGCAAAGCACAAATAGCAAGCCTTCTGTGTATAAATCAGCATCATGTCAACTCGTATTCAACTCGCTGGACAGCGTCCAGGCAGAAACACGCGGCTACAGGGTGGAGCAAGAAAATTCACACAGCTGTTTGGCGTTACACCTTGTCCTCTTCAGACTGAAACGCAAGGCCAGTGTCCCAGTTTGCTGAGTACCTTTAGGGGAAAAAAAAAAAACAACTGATGACATTCTGTGCACAGCCGCGACTCTGACTGTGACTAAACTGGTGATGCCTGGCAAACTGTGACCACCCCATCAGCAACTAGTTATCTGCATCACAGAAGTCCTGACAGCCACGTCAGAGCAGCTCGGGTGAGAGCACCCACACCAACCATATTCAGGCAGGACAGCAGGGATATTTCTCACAACACTGCATTTGATTGTTAAATAGGCACAGTGAAAGCTATTGAAGCGTTTAGATTCACTTTGCTGATTGAAAGCTGTCCAATAAAGGAACGTCCATTAGGCAGACATTGGCTTTAAACACATACGCAATTTTCACTTAATAGCTAATCAATCAAGTTATGATTAAGATGGGATAATAATTTAAAATCTGGCTGGAAAACCAGCCTTTTAAAAATTGCTTGTATTATGCTATATTATGACTGAACCTTGGATGCAGTCTTTTTGTCAACTTTCTTTCAATTAGCAGTTTGTATTTCTTTTTTTGGAACTTCTTTCTTCCTGGGTTAAAGGCTAAAATTTCAGGTTTGTATGGTACCATTAAGAAATGCACCTGTTGTGACTCCACAGAAACAATTAATAAAAGCTATTAAAGTAAGCAAATGACTCACTGCGTCCTGTCAAACAAACACATCAACACTCAAACGGAGCTCTTCCCCCATGCAGACATTTAAATATTGTCTAATGGACATGGAAATTATGTTTTCTACATCCTTTATTGTGCATTCGCTAAAGCTGGCCTCATCTTGCTCCTTCTATTAATGGAGGCCCTAATCAAACATAGCATACACATATGCATTAGTTAATGGCAGCTCTTTGCTGAGACGTGAAAGTGCTGGATAAATATGGGGCTTCGGACGAAGCCACAACTAATTGAAAAAGGTTGGCAAAGAAAATCTAAAACATAATGAATCAAGACAATGGCCGAAGTAATTACAGCCATGGGAGAGGATCATTACTGGAGTTTGGCTGAGGTGTTGAACTCCTACATAAAGCCAAAACACATCTCTTGATTAGCTTTGCACCTTATTTCGACATACCCACACAGTGCAGTATAAAGCATAATTTCATCTAAAAAAAGGATTTATTTGAAATCTGCTTTTAAACTATGTGGAGTTTTAATTTTAATGTTGTTTTACATTTTAATAATCTCGTTATATATATATATATATATATATATATATATATATGACATATATATATATATATATATATATATATATATATATATATGACAAAACACTCTAATGAGATTACTAAAATGTAAAACAACATTAAAATTAAATGTTGAAATAAAAGCTATACCTACCTATATATTTATTTATTTATTTATTTTTATTATTATTTTATTTTTTTTTATTTTATTTTTTTTTCTGTTAAACTTTAATTTATATTGCAGTGTTAGAACTTCAACATTTTTATTTTATATTATATTTTATTTATTTTTATGGGTAACTATGGGTAATTCAATTTTTGGGTAACATTTTACAACAAGGCTTCGTTTGTTAACATTAGTTAACCACATAAGTTAATAAACTAAAGCATTTATTAATCTTAGTTAACGCTGATTTTAACATTTACTATTAAAATATTAAAATCAAAAATTGTATCTGTTAATGCTATTTAATGGACCTGAGCTAACATGGACTAACAATGAACAGTTGTATTATTAACTAATTTGAACAAAGATGAATAAATACTGTAACAAATGTATTGCTCAATATTAGTTAATGCATTAAATATAGTCAACAAATGGACCTTATTGTAAAGTGTTACCCAAGAAAGCATTCTTTTAAAAATTCTGAGCTCTATTGCTGCTTCATCTATTATTTGTTCACTGCATCGCATGTGTAGATGGATGTGAAGCGTTGAGACGATGAAGATGCTGCACACGTGCTGATGTGGGTTAGTCCCCTGTGGGCCTTTTGGTTGGTGAATTGACTGACTGACTGACCTCTGGGTCAATAACAACTCAACAACTTAACCAAAGAATATTGACCCATCACCAAATGAAAATGTTATAGAGATAGCTCCATTTTAACTCTATCATGACTCACAGAAAAGAGTGGATGCAATCAGGTTTAATTGAGGTCTGAGTCATGCCATCATTAGGAAAACCTTTAACTGATGTTAGATGATTTATTTGTTTATTCCAGTAATGTATAAAATGCATGTTAAAATGAAGGAATGATTGATTGATTGATTGATTGATTAGTTAAGACTTTTGTCTTTATTTGTAAGAACATTTGACCTGGGGCTTTTATTGTGTAATTTTAGCATTATTTATATTTAGAATTTTAATAGACCAATTAAGTATTTGCAAACAGTGATGACGGAGCTTATCTGGCTGCAAAAAATGACAGGTTTCAAGTGGCAGTCAATGGAGCCATGGATTAAAATAATAATAACAAAAAGTCAATATAAGTGTATGCTTCAAAATTCTGACTTCATTTTTGCAATTCCAAGATTAAATCTCACATTTCTGATAAGAAAAAAACAACCCGTCATTTTTTTATTTTCCCCTTGGCTCTGGTTTTTTTCTGCATAGAATAGAAAAACTCACTATTGTTTAGTTAAATCAAGTTATAAAGTCAGAACTAGGAGATATAAACTTGCCTTTGCGAGAAAAAAAGTCAGAATTGAGGAATAAAATAAATAAATGTTAGGCAAAAATGTTAATAGTAATAGGTTTTAAATTTATGTCATGCTGTAACTGTAGTGCTAATACAAGGCATCCCCTATGAATGTCATACGTGAGTATTATGTAGACATATAGTTTAAATCAAATGTATGCTTTAAAAGTACAGTAATCATAGCAGTTTTCATCCTACTCCAACATCTGCGTTTAACTTCAAATGGCATCTTTGAGGCCGGTATTAAAAAAAAAAAAATGCATTCCAATTCTGGCATCGAAAGGCATAAAACAGTTTTTACTTTTTTTTTTTTCTCTTATTCCATGGATTTTACCCATTTCACTCCACTTGTTACCAGTGTTTTTCTGCCACCAGTATGCACAAACAACTGAAGGTGACATTACTGTGACATCTACTATGAATTGGTCTATAGTTTCAGTTTTCATGTTAATTTCAGTATAAATTTAAGTAATTTTGTTATATGCTTTTGCCATTTTATTTTTTTATTCAATTATTATTATTATTATTATTTTTATTTATTATAGTTTATTTTTTACTTTATCAGTTGTGGTTTTAGTAATTTTAGCACCTTATTTTCAGTTATTAAAAAAACAAAAACAAAATAATAATAATAAAATTAAAATAAAGGTTAGGACTTAAATACAAAATGTATAAATGTTTAAACAAAATAAAAAAAACATAAAAAATAAATAAATATATGTATAAACATATTATTTTTTTTATTATTTATTAATATATTTTAGAATATAACATATAGTATTTTATAATATACATTTAGTTTCATTTATTAATTATAAATGGTGGTTCTCTTATTGTGGTCAGCAACTCAGAATATTAATGCTAAATGCAAAATATGTAATGAATAATGACATTTTTACTGTGGAATTTATACCATATGTCACATTTATATATTGTGGTGTATTTACAGTTTACATTTAAGTCATTTTGTTATGTGCATTTTCCATTTTTATTAGGTTTTTTTTTATTATTTATTTATTTATTTGTGGTTTTTGGTATTTGTGTAATTTATACATCTTTGAAATTGAGGTTTTTCATCTAATTTTTTGTGTTGTATTCTGCAACTTTATTTTAATTACAAAATTAAAATAAAGGCTGGGTCTTGAATTTAAAATATATAAATGTTTATATATATATATATATATAGAGAGAGAGAGAGAGAGAGAGAGAGAGAGAGAGAAAGAGAGAGAGAGAACACACATGGGGAAAAATGAATGCTAAATGCAAATTAAATAATACAAAATGTCAAATTTACTATGCAGTTTATGCCACATCTCATGTATGTCATATTTATACATTGTGGTGTATTTATAGTTTACAGTTTATATGTAAGTACTTTTAGTTATGTGTTTTTGCCATTGTTGTTATTTTTATTAAATATATTTTATATTACATTTACTTACTGAATTAATTTATTTATATAAATTGTGGTTTTAGTAATTTTATTACTTTACAACTTTAACTTTGCCAGTTAGTTGCCAAGGCAATATTTATAATTTTTACATTTTTGAAATAGATTTTTTTTCACCATCAAATATTTATATTGTATTCTGCAGCTTTATATTAATTACAAAAGCAAAAACAATTATTGTTCTTAATTTTTGTTGGCTCTTACATCTTGAGCATGTTCGCCAAACGTCTCTTGTGTTGTTGCGATAACGTCTGTAATCATATCGACAGCGACTGAAGTACATTAAAGATGGCAACTTCCATAACACCAGGAGGTCTTATCGCAAACGACGCAACGTTATTTAATTAATGAGTCCTATCTAGGTGCAAGTTCATCCGTCAAATCTTAATTAACCGACAGCGCCTTCTAATGCTTTTGTTCCCTTCATAACTCAGCGCTAACTCTGTGAATTTCAGAAGCATGGTTTCTAGATAGCTCATCCCTCCCTTAATATCAGCCTGAGAGACTGTTTTGATATCATAGCAAGTCTTAATTGTAAATTTGTTGAAATAATCACCACAACCTGTGTCATTCACATGTGGACTCATGTTAGACATAAGAAGTGTTGACTTTCATTGAGAAAACGCCTAAATCAAGAGCCAGACATGAAGTCAATAACATCCTATCACGTCTTGTGTTCTACTTAGCTATTTATATGCCATTTTTTTCCTCCTCCGTTTGGTGTCCCTTGATATTTATAACATGAGCCGTAGCGTTAGATTGACCTTTCGATGGCTCTGGCAGGTTTCCAGATGCTTGTCAGCCTTGTTCTACTTTCCCTACAGATAGACTCACCACAGCCACTCTCAGCTTGTTCTCAGATGTCTAGGATTCTGTCTGGCAAGCGTGACCTCGAGTCCCTGGACGGCCAGAGGAGTGTGGAGACGGAGATACGGGCTGAGAGAGAGGGGAAGGTTGAGGATGCTGCGTTTAGCTACTAGAAGCACAGACAGAGTGGCATATATGCCTGCACTGTGTGCTTATTTTTTATTTATATTTGTATTTTTACTGTACTTTTGTAAAGGGGGTCAGTGCCTCCAGGGTAATGGTACTGTTAGAATGTGGGCATGCTCACCTAGATAGCATTTCAAGGTGTTATGGGAACACTTCAAATGCTAAAGTTGTCCAGAATGGTAGGTGGAAGCATGATTATGCTGCTTTTTAAAATGATGGTTCGCAACATGCGGTTTGCAACCTAAACAATGAATGCTAAATGCAAAATACATTTATTTATGCCATATGACACACACATCACATTTACATATGTGACTCTGGAAAAACAAATATAGTCTCAAGTAGCATGGGTACTTTTGTAGCAATAGCCAAAAAATACATACAATACAAAAAAAAAAAAAAAATATATATATATATATATATATATATAAACTTTCTTTTATGCCAGAAATCATTGGGATATTATGTAAAGATCATGCTCCATGAATATATTTCGTAATTTTTCTATCGTAAATATATAAAAACCTAATTTTTGGTTAGCAATATGCATTGCTAAGAACTTAATTTTGACAATTTTAAAGGTGATTTTCTCAATATCTAGATTTATTTATTTATTTTGCACCCTCAGGTTCCATTTTTTTTAATAGCTGTATATCAGCCAAATATTGTCCTATCCTGAGAAATCATACATCAATGGAAAGCTAATTAATTTAGCTTTCATATGTTGTATACATATCAGTGTCAAAAAAAAAAAAAAAACATTGTTTTTTTGTTTTTTTGTTTTTTTGGTTTGGTTTGGTTTTTTAACTCTCAAAAAAAAAAAAAAAAAAAAAAAAAATATATATATATATATATATATATATATATATATATATATGAATGTTAAATGTTATAAAAGTTTAAATATATAATATATACATTTATATAGAAAATGTTATATAATATAAATGTTATATATACGTATTATATCATAAAATAAAATATATAAATAAATACAGTTAAAATTAATTAATTGATTGTGAATGGTGGAAACTCAGGAAACAAAGGAGAAATGTATTCTAAATGCAAAACATATAATGAAAAACATTTTACAAAGTCACATATGTGTTTACTTAATGCAATTTATGACATGTCACATATATCATATTTACATATTGTGGTGTATTTTTATAAAAAAAAAAAAAAAAAAATATATATATATATATATATATATATATATATATATATATATATTAAAATGTAAAACAAAAATAGTTTACTCTCAAAAAAAATAAAACAAATTATTTTAGTGTTATGTTGGGTCTGTAAAAAGGGGATATATTAATGCTAAATGCAAATTATATAATGGAAAATGACAAATGTCATGTATGTCACATTTTTAAGTATTATTATTACTTTAAAATATAATCTTTATGAATAAGTATATTAATTAGAAAGATCTTGAAAATATAAAAATTATGTCATATAAAATACGGGTAAGCAAAACCAGCTGATGTGCATTTTTTTTTTTTTTTTTATGGATGAAGCAAGGTAGATGTAATAAATAAAAATTACTTCTTAAAGATTGACTATTTGTTCAGTGGTGTGCATTAAAGCTATAGTTCCAGTTAATGTAATCACTGCTTCACATTGATGCAGAGTACAGACACAACATGGAGACAAAAAAAAAAGTGTGAAGTAGAAGGTGGTTGCCTTTGCAAAGTTTATCCCTTACTTATGAGGTTCATTTCAGTTGAAGATGATTTCTTCCTGTCTGTGTGTTCATTGAGTAGACGACGAGGCAGCTCCCTGTATTTTGGAGCAGAGCCACAGTCAGGTATCGGGCCTTGAGATAAGAACATCCCACAGAAGCTTGCTTTCTTGGATGTGATCATCTATGAACTACAGAAGGCTCTGTGTTTTGAGCGGCGCCGAGATCAGCAGATGAGTCATTCGCTTTGACATGCAGATACTGAGGGAAGGGAAATAATAACTGCAACGCGTTGACAGCAAAATGCCAGGCATCATTGGAGACGTTCAGTGTTTGGTATTATTCCTCATTTCCACATTTCAAATCATGATTTTCTTTCTCTCTCTTTCTTGCTCGGTAAATAATTGTCAGATAGAAATTGATCTTTCACTGAACATGCTTTAAAAGCCGTACTGACCAATCCTACCTTAGCAACCGTTGCCATGCGCCATGACCAGACAAGCTCTACTAAGAATCTTTGTGTACTTCTATAGAAGTTTTGCGAAAAATATAGTTAAGTGTTGTTGCCAGGGTTCTTAGATTAGATATAAAGACCTTTACAGAATGAATTATGTTCATGTTTTTTTTTTTTTTTCTGAGTAAGCAATAGTATCAGGGATGTATTTGGAGATATTGTGGCTATAATGCTACTGCAAGCATATTTCATGAAATAAAATCTTCTTTTTGTTGGGAGGAGTGCAGATCCTGCTCACGTCCGTTCTGCAGAGGTGTATTGTCAATCTGAGCAGCCCGTTCACATTCAAACCTGTCACATTTTGTCGAGTTAAATTTGAGATAAGCTGCTGAAAATGTACACAACTGACATTTTGTGGCTCAGCCAAATAGCTGTCAGATGCTGACGCCACAGTTTGCTCATTTATCCACTCAAGGGCTCATGAGAATGATTTATAGTTCATTGTTTTTTTCTATATATATATATATATATAATATTATTATTATTATTATTATTATTTATTTTTGTGTGTGTGTGTGAAGTCGTCTTATGAGTTTAACAAGTTTAAAAGCACATACATTTCTATACATACATTTATGTTACTACTGCTACTACTAGTTGTATGGGGTCAGTTACATTTTTTTCTTCTTTTTCTATACTCGAATTAAACTTTTTATTTTATTTTAAAAACTTTATTTCAGTTTTATTTTTAAACTTTATTTATTTTCAAAAGTAACAGTAAAGAGATTTCTAATGTTATTAAATATTTATTATAAATATTTATTTCAAATAAATGTTTTTTTTTAATAAATAAATATAGAAGCAAACAAACTTATCATGGTTTTTCAAATAAATGTTGTTATTTCTATTCACTCTAAAAATAAATAGATTAATGAATTAATGAATGAATATTGAATGAATGAATGAATGAATAAACAAACAAATAAATAAATAAATAATCACGAAGAAAAATAGTCAAAAAATAAAACAATATTTTAAGTTTAAAAGTTTTTCTTTTTCTTTTTTGAGAAATTAATACTTTTAGTTGATCAAAAGTAACAGTAAAGAGATTGTATAATGTCACTAAATATTTATTTTTCTAATAAATGTTATTTCTATTCACTTTAAAAATAAATCGAATGAATGAATGAATAAACAAACAAACAAGCAAATAATGGTTTCCAAAATAAATAAATGAATACTTTAATAAGTAAATAAGTAAAGAGATTTATGATGTTATTAAGTATATAGATTTCAAATAAATGTTTTTTTTTTTATATAAATAAATAAATACTAAATTATATAAACAAACAAACAAACCTATCCTGGTTTTATAAAAAAAATAAAAAAATAAATAAAAATAAAATAAAATAATAAAATAAATAGGAATCTGAACAACTGTTTTCAACATTGATAATAAACAGAAATGTTTATTATATACCAAATGTAAAAGTTTTTCTTTTCTTGTCTTTTTTCCTTTTTTCTTTTCTTTTCTTTTCTTTTCTTTTCTTTTCTTTTCTTTTTTCTTTGCTTTTTTCAGGAAATTAATACTATATTAATAATTTTATTTAGTAAGAATGCATTCAGCTGTTCAATAGTAACAGTGAAGACATTTTATTATGTCAATAAATATTTATTTTTCAAATAAATGTTGTTATTTATTTTCAGTATATACATACATAAATAATCATGGTTTCCAAAAAAAAGAAGTAAATAAAACATTACAATTAAAGAAAAAAATAATAATAATAATAATTAAAAAAAATTGCTTACTTTTCTTTCTAAGCAATTTATAATTTTATTTAGCAAGAATGCATTTAGTTGATCAAAAAACAGCAACAGTAAGGAGATTTATAATGTCTCTAAAGATGTATATTACAAATAAATGTCGTTCTTTCAATTCATCATAAATCAATCAATACATAAATAAATACAAAACACTTTTCATGGTTTCCACACATCAAAAATATTAATAAAAAAATTAAAAATAAATAGGAAGCAGCACAACTGTTTTTAACATCGTTAATAAATAGAAATGTTTATTGCGTAGCAAATCAGCATATTAGAATGATTTCTGTAGGATCTGTGACACTGAATACTTGAGTAATGATGCTGAAAATTCAGCTTTGCGTTACAAAAATAGATTATATTTTAAAACATATTCATACAGTCAAGTGTTATTTTAAATTGCAATATTATTTCACAGTATTGAGCTTTTTTTTTTTTACTGAACGCAGACTTCAAAAACATTAGAAACCATCTCCAACCTTTTAAATGTGTTTTTTTTTCCTTCTCTCAAAATTAAAATATTGACTGTGAGTAATGTGATATTTGCTAGTTAAAAAAAGGTTTATTGGATTTTGCACTGATCTCCAACCCCAAAAGATTTTAAATAAGAAATGTTTCTTTTCCAATTACCTGATTTATTTTAAAGCACACCAAGACCGAATGAAACTACCAGAATGTCCTTGCTTATGTTATCTTAAATTGTGCATTTATATAATTGCAGTAATGCCACTGTCGTGAAGCACTTGTGCGTCTTTATTTACTTTGCACAGTGACCCAGTATTATGTATAATTTGTGCCGGAAGGCTCTTCGGCGTGTGCTCCATGTGACCCAGAGGCACAGTCGCCTCGTTTGATTCCCGGCACTTCAAAGCAAAACTTGCTGTATTTTCAAAGCAGCAGAAATTGGCACAAAGAGCAAGAGAGAGTGGAAGACAATGAGCAAGGAGAGAAAACAACCCCCACATAAACCCAAGTTCTGCTTCGTTTCTGTTGTTGTTTTCTTATTCTGTTACTGGGTCACCGTACTCCTGAGTAACATGTCAAAATAGAGTCGGTACTGAGAAATGATCAAACCGGAATGGGCTGAACAATCTCTAAGACCCTCTCCGTGTCTTTTAGCTCTGCTCCCTAAACACAAAGCGACCTGTGGGTTGGAGCGCCGGGGAGAAGCCCAGGCAGAGCGTAAGGGAGGATAATTGAGCCGAATGTGGGCGCCTGGCGGCTTGTTGCCTCTAGAGCAAGTCCGTGTTTGAGGGTTTGGATCCCACAGAGCGGCTGCCTGATTTTTCTCTCACCCAAACTGACAAATCTGCGCTAACGTAAAACCCCCAAACAGCCTCGCTGTTTAAATGGTGTCACCGATGTTACCCACTGTGAAACATAAATCTGGTGGTGCCCATCATCTGGTCCTGCCATCTGTTTGATATTCCTGCCCGCTCGTTCAGCGAGGATGGCATCGTTGACTGTAGCAGCCGTCTCTCCCACCGCTCCAGCAGCCAAATCGATCTATAATTTAGAGATTTACGTAACGAACTCTGTGTGCCCTACTTTCTGAAGCAGTTTCTTTATTCCTCTGATCCTGTCTTCCTTCCAGTTGACTTATTTGAGATTTGACAGTTGTAAATACATTCAGTAGTAGTAATAATAATAATAATAATAATACATCAGAATTTTATATTATTATTATTATTATTATTATTATTATTATTATTATTATTATTATTATTATTATTATTATGACATTATTATTATTATGACATTATTATGACATTATTAAGAATTATATAATACATATTTTATATTAAAAACATGTTAAGGATCTTTTATTTACTTAAAAATAAACAAATAATTTAGATGTGATTTTGCGTCTTCAGTATAAATTATAAATATAAATACTAAAATATACTGCACATTCAATTAAAATTAGCTATATTATTATTATTATTTTATTATTATTAAATCCCATTACTAGTTCTAGAAATTGTATGTTTTTATCATTATTATTATTATTATTATTATTAATATTGTTGTTGTTGTTGTATGATAATTATAAAATATAATATAATAGAATTATATAATGTATATTTTATATAAAAATATAGGATCTTTTATTTGCTTTCAAAAAATAATTTTGGTGTGATGTTGGGTATTCAATATAAAATATTACATTTAGATTTTAGACACTAAAATATAATGCACATAAAATTTAAATGACCTATAATATTATTATTATTATTATTATTATTATTATTATTATTATTATTATTATTGTTCTTATTATTATGTTATTATTATTTATTATATGGTAATTATCAATTATATAATTCTGAAGTATTGTATGTTTATCTTTTATTTACTTAAAAAATAATAATACCAATTTTGGTGCGATGCTGGGTCTTTAATATAAAATATACATATAATACTAATACTAAAATATAATGCAAACAATTTAAATAATCTATATTATTATTATTATTATTATTATTTATTATTTATTATTATTATTATTATTAATTAATTAATTAATTTATTATTATTATTATTATTATTATTATTATTATTATTATTATTATTATTATTATTATTATTATTAATGTGGTAACAAAGAAGTAAAAGATTAGTGTAACTATAAAGATTAATGTAAGTTGGTCAGTGACTTCATTTTAGACTTACACAAATGTGTATGTCTTAGTTAATATGAAATCATAATTAACTTTTTTACAATTCAAATTATAAGCCAGGTGCACTGAAAGAGAAGTGTTGTGACATTAAGATGCTCTAAACCTTCAGCTGTCACATCCTAGTCAAAAAACCTCCTCAGAAGTTGCCGTCATATCCGCCTTCGTTCTGCTCTGAAATCCCCAATTACTTTCCAACGGATAAAATCTACTCCCGTCTGACATGTTTGTCTTGTTAAATATCCTGCTAAAGTGGATTGTTTCATGTTGTCGGTAAGTCTCTAACACAAGTGCATAAACTTATATGAAGTTGGTCCCACAGAACGTTATTTGGGCTGTGCGCCTTGACGGTTATTTCACATAAGAAATAAAGAGGATGCAAAGTGCCCATGTTGCTTAAAACCTGAAGAAAAGGCACTGATAAATCATCCTCCACCATCTATCATGCCTAACCTGCCCAAATGACTCGAGTCACAGTCGGCCTTAAAAAAACACACGTCCCATGAGCCAACTCTGCATATGGGCCCAATCAACAAATCCCAAGCGGTGGAGATTCATTTATAATTCAGCGGCGATTTGGCAACAGGCACGCATACAGGCATTGATCATTGTAAACTACTTTCTGAACACCGTCTTCGCCTCTTAAGCTAGGGTAGCCGCAGAAAATGGGTTTATATATTTGGGTGAAGTGGCGCATCTTCATTTTCAATATCCACTGGGAACGGACAGCAATTAATCACTTGAGCCCTGGCAGGAATTTATTGTTAATAGTTGTAGTGCATGAAGCTAAACTGAAGCACTTTCATGTCTGGCTGCTTATCTAGGCTTATTTTCCATTATAATTTCATCCTGGGCTACATTTAAAGGCTTCTTCGTGACATTTAGCATGCTCTTTTTGGAGTTTGTTAATTAGAAAAAAAAGTGAAATGTTTCCTATGTTAAACTACTTTCCCATCTCAGGTAAATATGTAGGGTTAGCTATAAGTTTGGCATTTGTAGGACTTCAAAAGTCACTTTTAAGACAACTCCGTTTAAATCATCTACTATATATGAAGAGTTCAGATGCAAAACCAGCTAAAAGTAATCTCGGTCATTTAGATAATGATTCCGAATGAATGCTCTTGACGCATATTATGCATCCATCAAATACTTTTACTTCAAACTCACTAAAATCTCAAACTTTAAACTCAGCCCAATCAGAAGTACCAGTACTTACATAGAAACCTATGCATCGGAGGCTAATAAAAATGCATTTTTTAAAGAAAGATGTCAGATGGATTTAAAGGCTTTTGCATCTGAACTCTTCATACAGGTGCAGCTCCAAAAATAATAGAAGTTATTAAAAAAAAATAACTTTCATAAATTATATAATAAATAAATAAAGTAAAACATTTCAAAAGTTTTTTGTTTTAATTTTGATGATTAGATCGTACAGCTCATGAAAGTCAAAAATCCAGTATCTCAAAATATGAAAATATTTACATTTGAGTAATCTCTTGTTCTTTGAAAAACCACACTAATGGGGAAGACTGCTGACTTGACAATGGTCCAGGAGACAATCATTGACACCCTCCACAAAGAGAGTAAGTCACAGAAGGTCATTACTGAATGGGGTGGCTGTTTACAGAGTGATATTTCAAAACATATTCAATGCAAAGTTGACTGGAAGGAAGAAATTGGGTAGGCAAAGGTGCACAAGCAACAGGGATGACCACAAGCTTGAGAATACTGTCAAGTAAAGCCAATTCAAACACTTGGGAGAGCTTCATAAGGAGTAGAATGAAGCCGGAGTCAGCGCATCAAGAGTCACCACACTCAGACGTCTTCAGGAAAAGGACTACCAAGCCACTTCTGAAACAGAAACAACGTCAGAAGCATCTTACCTGGGCTAATAGCTGGACTGTTGCTCAGTGGTCCAAAGTCCTCTTTTCAGATAAAAGTCAGTTTTGCATTTCATGTTGAAATCATGGTCCCAGAGTCTGAAGGAAGACTGGAGAGGCACAGAATCCAAGCCGCTTGAAGTCCAGTGTGAAGTTTCTGAAGTCAGTAATGATTTGGGGTGCCGTGACATCTGCTGGTGTT